>CM021109.1:221903545-221919047 GCA_007115665.2 Sequoiadendron giganteum | reverse complement strand
TATTTGATTATGCTAGATAGCTAGTAGGTTACTCTTGGGATTGTTTTCCTTTGAAGGGAGGGAACTAGTAATTTTGCTTAATGAGTTGAGATGCCTTAAGTTTATGTTAAAATTTGATAGGTTAATTATGGGGTTTAAGCTTACCCATGGGAGGGGTTAAAAGTTGTTAGAGTAATAAGTTATTTCACTTAACTAATTTAATCATATTGGTTAATTAATTAAGTCACTTATCACTTTAGTTACTTAAGCTAAACTTAGGCACATTAATAATTAATTATTTATTAATTATTGAGTGTGCACACTAGGGTTTTCATTTTAGGTTACACTTTAGGGTTTCTTGATCTCCTTCATAAGGATTGATCTCATTGTAATTATTTGATTCTCTTAATGCATTTTTGTACTTGAGGCTTGCAGAGCATCCTTGTTGTTTTGTACATCTTTCATTCTTTGTGATAGGTTATTGCATGCAGGTGATTCTTGGGGCTTGTGAAGTTGGGTTTCTCAACTTATACATGGCATGAGAGCTTCAATTATGTAGTTGCATGTTCGTCGTTTGAAAGATATTACCTTTTAGTGAGTTTCAAGTGCAAGGATTTTAGCCAGGCATCTTTTTTTGCAAGATCTAGGGGTAGCCAATTTTTTTGTGCATTTTTGGGAAAAATGGATGTCGCCATTGCGTTTAGAGCACCCAAAAACCCTAGAAATTCCTGTCGTTTCATCAATTTCTAAGAAAGTTGAAAAAAAGGCAAAAAAAATTAGCTAGAGAGGTCGTACAACCTCCCCAACACGCATTCTGTAATGACCCCATCCTTGGGTAATTAAAAATTTCCAAACATTTCACTTCAAACATATAAAAGTAACAAGTAACAAATACATTACAAAAAAATTATTCCTTTCTTTATTGATAAATACATGTAAGTTACAATATATATTTCCACATGAATTCCATTTTCATTGTAAATATAAATCAGAGTACAAAAGTAAAACAATTACATACATATCTCATAAGCTTTTGCACAAATAGTAGTAAGATGGTCTAGGTTCCCTTTCTTTCAAATCTTGGTGTATCTGTCACCTGCTGTGGAGGAGAAACATCACTCGGGTGCTTTTCTGCCAACCACAGACTGTTAAATGCGGTCCCCCACACATCTATCTTTCGATAAATGGCCCTCCCTTTGAATGAAGAGATTGGTAGAATATTCGGCTGCGACAACCCAACTGAGCATAGTGTTGTGTCCTATTCACAACTAGAACCTTTCTATTTCATAATCTCATACTAGTACAAGGATCAGGATGAACTGACAGTGAAGTCTCAACTATCTCACATCTAAGTGGATGTCGTACATTTCACTACTTTGGCCAAAGTATTCTCATTTAGTACTTCGAATGAAGGTCATCTATCATATACACTACTCAGGGCTGATTTGACTTAAGGCTATCTTACACTACACGTAGGCTTAGTCCTTCACTGGATTTTCAATCATCCCAAACTATCCTACATCAATCTAATCTAAGACAACAAATATAGCTTCAAGTCCTTCACTGGATCATCAATCATTCCAGGCCAACCTACGACATTCTAACTTACTAGAAATAATCCAGCTTAACAAGTAATTCATTCTTTCTCTCCTGTTTCGGAAATCTTTATCCTAGGAGTTCCTTAGCCTATCTCAGTTAATCTAAAACTCTAAGTTGTTTGAATATACCTTGTCTTTTGTCCTTATCGTACCTAGAATATGATAACTAGATTATCCTTATTCTCCATATATGGAGATCAAGCAGTATACACACAAATACAATTTCATCCAAATGAATTCCTTTTTCCCAAAATGAAGTGGAATAACAATTTCCCCTTTTTCCTTATATTTAATTTGCACACAAGATAATTCCATAATATGCAGTCAAACATTCCTTTGTAATCCAGACAAGCTATTCCTTCATAAAGCAAACAAGCTATTTCTTTTAGCCTATGCAGTCATACATAGAAAATTGATTTCCTCTTTTACTTGACTGGTCTACTTATACCACAATACAATTTAACGCACAAAGTAAACATGTAGTTCCATCTATTTATAAATTAAAACAGAGATACTAAGTATATGACACTCATGCATGTTTCCTTAGCTAGCCTCCTTGCTGCTTGTAATTGCTTCTAATACAGTTAGTAGTAGGCTGGTAGCTCCCTTTGTTGCTTCCTTTATTAAATCCCTCTATCTTATTGCTCCTTCCAGATTTAAATCTTTAAGATGAAGCTCATAATGGCAATGGAGTATATTTCTGGAAATGCAGACTATTTTTTATTCCCAAATTGATTCCTACACTAGGTGCGCATATGTATGTATGCAACAAATGATTTTCTCAAGCTTTGAACAGTATGGCAATGGCAAATTGTGGCTTTATATAAACAAATTCGGATATAGCAATGGCAAGATGTGAATTCGTAAAAATGACAAGGAGAAGAGCTCAATTTATAAGATTCGAATTCTCATGCCATGCTACATTTTTGGCATGAGAATCAACACCTTACATATTTGAAAATGTCAATCTTGTTGTGACAGCGATTTAGGTACTTACTCAGCAATTTCAAGGTGAGACGACCTTTATCCAAGGAGAATATTTCAACTGTCACATGGCAAAATGTAGCTGAGAGACACCTACAGGTGTCCTTAGCAATGGCGTCCAAAAATGGTGAGTTAAACATTTATTGCAAGAAAACGTCTTGGCATAATGCGCCCCACCTGGCCTAAACTCTAGGCTTCCCTACGCATTTCCAAAATGGCATTTTAACAAACCGTGACCTGGTCTTTATGTGTGCGCGTATTCGCAGCAACACTTCTTCTTTTCCATTTTCAAAGGTTTCGACTTTTTCCTTTAAGAAATATTTTGAACTAGCGTATTTTCCTTTCTTTTCCACGGTGAAAGAAATTCGTAATACTTAGCTTTATTTCAATGTTATAAAATATTCGATAAACCTCACATGATTTCCAATGTTTAAATCATTTATTTTCTCATGGTAACTTTATATGTTATTTACCAAGTGACTATAGAAATCTAAGTCTTTTATTTCTCAAGACCTTCTTTTATTTCCAGAGGTTTTATATATTTAAAATATATAAATTCATATATAATATTATTTCTCCAAAATTCACTATATAATTTTAACTCTAAGTAAAAGATTTAAATCTTTTAATTTTACACTTAAGAGTTTTAAAATATTTAACTAAATACATTTATATATTTTATTATATAAATATTACTATAGTTCTTTTAAATATTAAACATATAAATATTTAAATACCTGAGTATTTAATATATATATATTTTAATATAACTATAGTAATATTATATATAATTACATATATAAATATATTTATATTTAGCAAATATAAATATATATACATATACATATTTAATTGTTGATTTTATATATATATATATACTGTGAGCCAGTCAACATACTTTCAATATATATATCTATGTATATGTGTATATATAAATTCGAGGGCAAATATTTAATATTTCCACTTTATCAGATGTATGCTTATAAACATATATACACTGCAGTATAATCCTTTATGTGCACGTATATGTACATACACCATATCGACACATTTGTATGACAAGTCCATTAGCCAATTACGCCTGTATCGATATGTTTATACTTACAACTACATATATATACTATACATGTGTTTATATGCATACTTCTGATGTTCACATCCAAACATGATACCGCCATGATGATCATAATCTCACAATGAAGCACAAGTATAAACTTCACAAACAGAAGCAGTCAAGACCTCTACTTGCAAGACATACAAGCTATGGATGACTTACCTTATACTCATACAAAACTGACTTGATTTACTCAGTCTAAGGTGAGTGTGTGTATGTTGAATTGATTTACTTTACCGGTTACCTGACCAAGCTCCTCTCCCGAGTGATATTTCCCCTCCACCTAGAGGAATGGTTCATGTACCTGCACCCATAGACATACAATCTCGACAGTTACTTGTTCACAACATTAATAGTATACAAAACATCTTAGAATATTCATTACTCTATAACTCGCATGCAACATTAAACAAGAATTACACCAACAAAAATATCAATCAAATGAGACAATCATTTAAATAGAACACATTCATTTTGATAACAAAAACATGTTTTATTCATCTCAATGATTCAAACATTACAATCAATTTCCCTATGCAATAGTAGCTATGCAATCAGGGTGTAACACATTCTGAGGCAAAAGTTCTTGAAAATTGTGAAAAAATTAATAAAAAAGGGGTTTTTTCAACCCACCGTCGGCTCCTCTAGTTCAAAAGGGAAGTTCCATCGCCGCTTAGCCAAGCATCCACCAGAGGACCGCCTAGCTTGGCGATGACACCCCCTCACATCGTCGCTCGCCTCCTACCAGCCCCCGCGGGCTTTAAAACTCCGTTGACGGTCGTTTGGAGGATCAAGCGCTCGACGATCAGCCCTGTCGGCTGCCTGTAGCCCTACCTGCGGTCACGTGGGTGACCAAAGGCTTTGGCTCCAGCCCCAACTGCTAGCCCCCTAGTCTTGCATGTGACCAAGGGCCGAATTTTGTTTAGCCCCCGAGGGCTTCTGGAGGCCTTATTGAGCAGATTTGAGCACTTTCACGAAATTGGGCATATTTTTTGCGTACGATCTCCATTTTTTCGAAAATGAGATATTGTTGGAAATATGGTTTTGAGCATGACGCTGTGATACTAGTTTTTTTTTTTCCATTTTGATGCCTTTTTCGCCTGTAAAAGTCCAAAGTTGTTGTTTTCACTTCGGGGGCATAACATTTGCATCCAGACTCCATTTTGTGCAAAAGAATAGGTGTCATAAAGCTGGTTTAGTACTCTACATAGATATCAAACCTTATTTTCTAGAATATTTACCAGGTATCTAATATTCTTATTTGATCTCAAATTTTGTTTTCTTGGTTATTTTCTTGGGAAACGTGCAATTCAAGCCATTTTTTAAAGATCAAAGAGCTATTTTTTTAATTTGAGAGTATATACTGCTGCATTTACATGGATTCACATAATATTTCACCCCTTACTTCATTCAACTACTTTGGTTGGAAAAAACAAATGGAGATCCATTTGAAGCACAAAGGGCTGTACAGGGTGACCATGGGTACAAAGGTAGAACCTACAGGTGATGCTGAAAAGAGAAAATGGTTTAATAGATGTGATGAGGCTTTTAGGACATTATTATTGTCTATTTCTTCAGATCTTCTCTTTCATCTAAAGTCTCGCACTACACCCAATTTGATCTGGACTACTTTGGAATTTTTGTTTGGGAAGCAGGATACTATGAGAGGGTTTCAGTTGGAGAATGAGCTTATTGGATTATATCCTAGGGATTCTGATAGCATCCAGGAGTTCTTCATAAAGCTTAAGTCTCTCTAATTACAACTTTCATAGTGTGGTGTTCAAAAGGAAGACTCTCAGTTGATATTGTCCATTCTTTCTAAGCTTGGACCTAATTATTCAGCTTTTGTATCTACCTTTTATGCCACTAGGGATGCACTTGGTACTAGATTTACTATGCCTTCTTTTGATTATTTTGCATCTCTCACTCGAGAGTAGGCCAAGTTGGCTAGCATGGGAAAGTTGATGCCCTCTTCATCACAGGCACTTATTGCATCACAAGAGCCCAAAGATCAGAAGGCTTGTAGAGGCAAAGGCAAGAAACATAAACAAAAGGATTCCAAATCTTATGAGCAGAAAAAGGAGTCCTCAGATTCATCCTCCTCTTCTAAGGGGAAATCATCTAAGAAGGAGAAGGTTACATGTGCATATTGCAAGAGGGAAGGACATTGATGAGATGAAGAATCTTCTTCAAAAACATAAAATTAATTTTCCTTCTAGGATGTCTGGATCATCTCCTTCCCCTCATTCTTCTTCTTCAGAGCAACATGATAGGGGTACAATTGGTTTACATACTTCATCATATATGAAGGGACATGTTCTTTGTGCTTCTTCACGTATTGGATCGGGGGGATGACTTCTAGATTCAGGAGCATCTCATCATATGGCATCTTCACAGTCTATGTTCACTTCCTTTGAGTCTCACACTATGTATCCTATTTTGATGGGAAACAATACATACATGAGTGTTACAAGGAAGGGGTCTATTAGTTTTAGGGACAACACTTTTCAGGATATCTTGTGTGTTCCACATTTGATGAACAACCTTCTTTCCATATATCAGATCACACACGGAGGCAATGGGAGATTTGTTGAGTTCACACCTGATTCAGTTATCATCAGAGACTTGGAGAGTAGAGTAGTTATTGCTACTAGGGTGGTGGATCACTCATCTCGGTTGTATTCCTTTGCAGATTTTGCTACTGATGGTGCTTTTGTTGCTACAACTATTCATCACACTTCTAGTGTGACTCATCATTCAAAGGAGATATTTGGCTACTTGAACATTGGAGTTCTCACTTCAGATCTTGTTCTTGAGCCATCCATTCCATCTTCTCCACCTACTATTGCAGTTGCTGATACTTCTATGACTACAAATGTTGTTTCTTCTATTTCAGTGAAGTAGGACCTAGTTGAGCATTCATCTTTGGAGATTTCACTTCAATCTTCACCTACTTTGACTTCTTCATTTGTTGAGGTCACTCCCGCTTTTGTGGAGACATCTTGGGCTACATTTGATTCACCTTTAGAGATTGCATTCATGAGGCTTCTTTCCTCTCACTCATTTAAGGAGATGCAATTTCTTTAGTCTTTTTGGAGCTACTTCATTATGGGGGGGCTATGTGGTCTCTTTCTTCCTCTTTTCTGGGGGGGTTCATTCATGTATCTTTGTGATGGATGGTGTCCTTGAGGGGTCTTATGGATTCCTCCATCTTTCATCACTTAGTTGTTTTTTTCATTCTATCTTGGGGAGAAGTTTTGTTCCCACTAGGTTTTCTCCTTTACCTTGTTTCCTTTAGTTTGCATTGCATTTGTACATGGGTACCTGATCAGGCCTTGTTGTTGGGACCCATCTTTGCTTTCATGCATCTTTTTCCTAGTGTTTTAGCTACTCCCTAAGTTCATCTCAAGGGGGGGTGTTAGAGTAATAAGTTATTTCACTTAATTAATTTAATCATATTGGTTAATTAATTAAGTCACTTATCACTTTAGTTACTTAAGCTAAACTTAGGCACATTAATAATTTATTATTTATTAATTATTAAGTGTGCACACTAGGGTTTTCCTTTTAGGTTACACTTTAGGGTTTCCTGATCTCCTTCATAAGGATTGATCTCATTGTAATTATTTGATTCTCTTAATGCATTTTTCCACTTGAGGCTTGCAGAGCATCCTTGTTGTTTTGTGCATCTTCCATTCTTTGTGATAGGTTATTGCATGCAAGTGATTCTTGGGGCTTGTGAAGTTGGGTTTCTCAACTTCTACAAATTATGGGGTTTAAGCTTAACCATGGGAGGGATTACCTATGCATATATTATGGTGGCCTTATGTCAAAATGAGCTTAATAAGTGTAAGTGAATGGTAGAACTTCACTCGAAATACTAAGTGAGAACACTTTGGCCAAAGTAGTGTGATTGCCTTGGGCTCCATTGTCAATTCATCGTGTCCATGTAGTACATGCTAGTTATCGAGTTAGGGTTATAAATCCTAGTCATGTAGGGTACAACACTAAGCTCAATGTGGTTTTTCATATAGGGTTACCCAACCAAGCTCTTCGTCAAAGGGTAAGGTCATCTATCTTTGATAGATGTGCGGGGGACCACATGTGAATTTGTGGTTGGTAGAAAATTTCTTGAGTGATGCTTCTCCTCCTCAGCAGGTGATAGAAGACCAAGGTTTTGAAAGGTGGATTCCTGGATCATCTATATCTTATGCTCTGAAGCTCGATGGAGTTGTGTTTGTAATTGTGTAAATTCTTGGAATATTGTAATTTGTGAAATTATTATATTGAAATGGAATCCTTATTGTATATTGTTTTGGCATCTTTGTTCATATGTTCTCAACGAAGAAAATAATTGTTTTTATTGAAATGGCTTGTAACATAGTTTATTCACTTAGTTAGTGAAAAATTAGGACTTCACAGAAGGGTTGGCATGTTACATGTGGTATCAGAGCTACCAGGTTTAGCTCTAGAACCTATGAGCTCATCGTTCTTTCCATCCAACATTATCTAATGTTTGGAAATTCTTGTGCCAAGATGGTGCGTCTCTGATTAATGGCTCAAAAGTTAGTAATCGGAAATGAGCACCACATCAAGGCCAAGAAGGAAAGAAAGGCCATCCTTAGAATAATTGAGGGTACCAACTATGAAAATTCCATCTGGTTAAGTGACACTGAAACCTTCAGTCATGTGCTTTCTTGAATTAGTGATGTCAAGAGAAAGATGAAGATGGAGGCTATGTACAATTACCTACCTTTCATCTCACCAGAGAAGTTTGAGTCATTATCACTTTCCAAGCATATGCCCTCAGAAGGAAGTTTTAATTCAACATTTATTTTTAGGGACCCTAGAGTTCTTCCAATGGTAGAAGTAATTGTAATTTCCTCGTGTAACGAGTCTGAGGGATATGTACCTCATAGATATGTATCAGATGAAAAATATGAAGGCTACTATCCATTTTGGGATAGGTATGAACAAATGAGAGATGAGAAACAATCTCAATATGTAGGATATACTCCATTAAGTTATGTGTTAGAGAGTGAATCCGAGGAATACTCTCCACTCGACTATCTGAATAGTCACTCCATGTAATCAAAGGGATATTGAAATCCTTAAGAAATCATATGTTTATAAAACAATGCATGCTTAATCTTATGTGGAATTCTTTATGTGCGTATGAATTCCATTTTATTTTTTTCCATAAGATAGTTGATAGCATGATTTAATCTAACATGGATACAAATTTAGGTAAAATACATTCTTGTGAAGATGGTGAGGACACGAACCAATCATGGTGGAAGGAAAGAAGTTGGGAAAGGATCGGTAGGGGTTGAAGCTAGACTTGAACAAATCTTAGCTAGGTTGGTAAACCTCAAGCAAGAAAGAGAAAAAGCCAGGGTTGAGAAGGAATTATTGAATAATGAGAATGAGGGAGAAAACTCTTCTCATGGTCATGATGAAACTCATGATCAGGAGAGGGAGAAATTGCCTTCTCTATCTGGGGAAATAAATAAAAAGCATATGGCTTCCGAACTTTCCTGAGATATGAAGAAGATTACCCCACCCAAGTTTGAGGGAAGCTCTAGCAGAAAGGAAGCTAAGGCTTGGTTAGTTCGAATGGAAAAGTATTTCGAGATTCATAATTACACTGTCACTAAAGCCGCATGGGGTGTATACCCATTACTAGGAGAAGCCTCTAATTGGTGGATGAATAAAAAGATGGAACTCAATATTAACTCATGGAAGTTGACCCGGGGAGAATTTTTTGAGATTTACCATAAGAGATGGCTGCCCCAACTCTACTATGGCCAAAAACTCGCGGATTTATAGAGTTTGAGACAAGGTAATATGTCAGTCAACGAGTATTGGGAGAAGTTTGCCTGAATTTTGTGTTATGTTCCTATATACCATAAAGATGAATGCTTCCACATAAGAAATTTTATAATGGGACTTAATATCCATATCAGAGGAGAAGTGGATATGCATAGTCCAATAACTATGGATCTTGTATATGAGAAAGTGGTAAAATAGGAGCAAAAGCTTAAGGATATATCCAACTATCGGGAGAATAAAGACCATAAGAAGGTTGTGGAAGCTCAAGACAATCCAAATCCTAAGAAGGTGGAGGTTGTGCAAAATGTAACTAAGAAACGAGAAAAAGGAACCCACAATAGTGGAAAAGAGTCAAAAAGGGAATGAAAGAGGAATGGTTCTAATGGTGGAAATACCAACAATGCTGGTGGAAACTCTAGTAGATCTGGAGAACCCCCAAGGAAGAGAGGACCGTATACTGGATGCTATACATGTGGAGAAAACCACTTTGCTAGAGATTCTCCCAATAATCCTTATGGTAATCCACTACCTTCCCAACAAGCAATATTCCAACAAAGGATACATGCAGCAATGGATGATCACTAGACAAAGTATCAAGTGACTCCAATTGAAACTCCAAATATTTTTTTTGGCTTACCCATTTTTGTTCGTATCGATACTAGTGCAACTAAGAATTTCATTTCACCTAGAGTAGCTAAGCAATTATCTAGAAAGGATGGACACATGGCAATGTCTTGGGATGTAGAGTATGCAAACCAGAAAAGAGAAAAGGCAAAACAATGTTTGTTCAAGGCTAGGATAGAGCTACCTTGTTTTTCTACTGAAGTGAACCTATATGTCACGCCTTTAGGATCTTACGATGTTATCTTAGGTATGAATTGGTTGTGGAGACATAGGGCTAAGGTAGATTATCATGCAAAAACTGTAGAATACCTAGATGATCTTGGTAACCAAGTGAAGTTTCAAGGGATACCTAGAGAGGTCAAGATTCATCAAATCTCGGCAATGCAACTATTAAGGGCTAAGAAGAAAGGATGTAAACTCTTTGCATTCAAGATTGAAGAACTTGAAGAGAACCTTGATAACTTTGGGTCAAAAATTTTCCAAGAAATGAAAGATGGTGAAATGGATGAAACTGGAATGTTGGACATGGAGAGATATCCTATATTGAGAAAACTTTTGGATGTGTTTCGAGATGATTTACCTGGGTTACCACCAAAGAGGATATTTGATATCTCTATAAATATAGTTCCAGGGTCTGAACCTATTTCCAAGGTGCCCTATAGGATGACAACAACCGAGCTAATGGAGATTAAGGCACAAATGGATGAACTATTGTCAAAGGGTTGATAATACCAAGTGTTTTTCCTTGGGGAACGCCAGTTACCTTTTTGAAAAAGAAGGATGGTACTTTACATTTGTGCATTGACTATCGTATGCTCAACAAAGCTACGGTAAAGAATAATTGTTTGTTGCCATGCATAGATAATATTTTCGATCAAATGAGAGGAGCTACCGTATTCTCTAAGATAGATCTAAGATCTAGATATCACCAGTTGAGAATTAAGGATGAAGATATCTTCAATACTGCATTTAGAACCAGATATGGACACTATGAGTTCACTGCTTTACCTTTTGGTTTAACGAATGCACTTGCAACATTTATGAACCTGATGAATAGTGCATTTAGGGATTGCCTAGATAAATTTGTCTTGGTTTTTTCTAGATGACATCCTGATTTTTTCTAAGGATGAGGAAGATCACAATAGACATTTAGAGATAGTCCTACAACGACTAAGAGAACATAAGTTGTACGCTAAAATTTCTAAGTGTACTTTATTTCAAAGAAGAGTGTATTATTTAGGTCATGTGATCTGGACAGATGGAATCTTCGTAGATCTAGCTAAGATCAAGGTAATACTTGAGTGGCCAGTACCTAGGAATGTATTTGAGGTAAGAAGTTTCATGGGTCTAGCAGGGTACTATAGAAAGTTTGTTGCAAACTTCTCTAAGATTTCTTTTCCAATTACTTCTTTACAAAAGAAAGGGAAGAAATTCGAGTGGACTAAGAAGTGCAAGAAGCCTTTGACCTACTTAAAGAGAAGTTGACCATTTCATCGATCTTGAAAGTACTAGATCCTGAGGGAAACTTTACGATTATCACAGATGCATCTAGGGAAGGCTTATGGGGTGTGTTAATGCAAGATGGGCAAGTAATTGCTTATGAATCTAGAAAGTTGAAACCTTACGAGAAAAAATATGCATAACAAGATTTGGAGTTAGCAGTTGTGGTTCACGCCTTGCAAATGTGGAGGCATTACTTATTAGGAAAACCATTTGAGATAAAAATTGGTCATAATGGGTTAAAGTACCTTTTCATTCAACCTAATCTAAATGCTAGATAGAGAAGATGGTTAGAGTTAATAGCTAATTATGACTTCAATATCAGTTATATAAAAGGGAAAGAAAATTGAGTTGCTAACACCTTGAGTCAAAGACATCATGTTGCTTCAATAGTAACAATTCAAACCAACTTTAAAGGACAAGTGTTGCAGAAGTGCAAAGAGGATGAGTACTACTTGCAGGTCAAGCAAGCAATCATTAGCAATCCACAAGATTGTAGGTATGAAGGGTTTCATTTCGAACCTAATGGATTACTTAGATATAAAGGGAGAATGTATGTAGCTAACGTAGATGAGTTAAGAAATTTGGTGTGGAAGGAAGTACATGAAGCACTATATTTAGGACACCTTAGAGTGACAAAAATGATGGCAGATGTGAATCCATTATATTTTTGGAAGGGGATGAAAGGAAATGTTGCTAGATTTGTGGCTAGGTGACTTGAATGTCAAAGGGTGAAATCGGATCATCATCATCATCCTGCGGGATTGTTATACCCGCATGACATACCAGAGAGGATGTGGTAATTCATAAGTATGGACTTTGTCCAAGGATTGCCTATGCCAACAAATAAGCATAATGCCATTCTTGTGGTAGTAGATAAGCTTACCAAAGTCACACATTTCATACCCGAGAATCTAATTGATGGAGCACCTATCATAGTAAGAAAATTTGAGCAAGAAGTGTTTAGGTTGCATGGGATTCCAGAGAAGATTATCTCAGATAGGGATGCACGAGTTACTTCTAGGTTTTGGAAAACCTTGTTTTCTGCACTAGGGACTCAATTGAATATTAGCTCAGCATATCATCTGGAAATGGATGGAAAAACTAAAAGGGTGAATCAAGTATTAGAAGACCTATTTAGAATGTATTGCATGGATCAACAATACAAGTGGGAAGACTACTTTCCTTTAGTAGAGTTTTCTTACAACAATGCTTACCATTCCACGATAAAAATGGCTCCTTTCAAAGCGTTCTATGATTGAAAGTGTAGAAATCCTATAAGTTGGGATAGACTTGAAGATAAAGTGAGTCTTGGGCCAGAGATGTTGGTAGAAATGGAAGAGCGAGTGAAAATTGTTAAGCAAAGGTTGGTTGAAGATAACGATCGACATAAAAGTTATGTTGATGCGAAGATAGTGCCCCAAAATTTTGCCATAGGTAACAAAGTATTGTTGAGAGTGAAACCTCACAAAAGATCCATTAAGTTTGGGAAGTCTTCCAAGTTAGCTCCACGTTATGTAGGAGCTTTTGATATTCTAGAGGAAGTGAATCCGGTAGCCTATCAAATAACATTGCCACCAGCTCTTGCTAGAATGCATAATGTCTTTCATGTGTCCTAACTAAAGAGGTATATACCTGGTGATAATCATGTGATTGATTGGATTGCTTTATAGGTACAAGACATCAGAGTGGTAACACTCAAGCCTGTAAAGGTGCTCAAAACATGTAAGCTTCACTTGCGTAACAGGGAGGCTTTGCAATACAAAGTCCAGTGGGACCAGTATGCAAAGGTCTCAGCCACTTGGGAGGATTATGTTGAGATTCAACAAAATTTTCCTCATGTTTTATCTATGCTTTTGAGAATTCTTAAAAAATAATATGTTGTTTTTTGTTTGTTGTTTGCTTTGTTTTATGTTGCTAAATAAAATCATCGGGGATGATGATTCACAAGGGGGGGAGTATGTTACACCCCAATTGTGTAATTACTATTTACTATTACTATATAGGGTAAGTGTGAATGTAATGTGAATTTTGAGGATGAATAAATTATGCTTGCACTTTGTTATCAATGCATTGTGAATGAATGTTATCTCATTTAATGTTATGTGATGAAATTCATATATGAGAAATAGATGGATATTGATTTGATATTCTAACTTTGGAGATGCATTATGTGAAATGCATGTTTTGTTGAACAACTAACTACCATTTGCATATGTTAGTGGATGTAGGTATATGTTCAATTCCTCCAGGTGGATAAGAAGTATCACTCAGGAGAGGGTCTTGGTTGGGTAACCAGTAACGTAGCCTATCTGAGCTTACACACACTACAATAGAATAATTGAGTCAAGTTATTAAGTGGGAAGATGGTAAGTCATCCTTAGTTGATATGTCTACATTAGTAAGAGTATTGTTTACTATTGAGTGTATTATTGAGTGATGTTTATCTGTTTGAGCTTATGAGTTCTTTCCTTATTACTATGCTTGTATTGATGAGTAGGACATACGAGGTATATGTACATGTTCACACATGCATGTCAATGATAGACCATACACATGAAGGAACACGTACATGAGGGTACATAGGTAGACGTATTTATGTACACTCATACATGAGTTGCTTATGCACATGGAACTATCTAATGGATCTAACGACATGTATATATATATATGTATAGATATATCGCACATAGGCGCTTATCAATACAATAGTAATTGTGTATGACTTTGGTGTGTGAATCGAATGTGTATATATATATAAAGTATATACATATATCCATATGTATATATGTATCGATATACATGTATGGTGGAAAGTGGGCATGCCCATATGAACATATCATTATATATACATACATATACATGTACATAGAGGCATATATATATGTACACAATCAATATATTGATATAACTATGTGATTGCTATCATATTCATTTATATATTGAATATATACATGTTTTATTGACATATGATATTTATAAATATATACTAACATATATATATGCATATACATATACATACATACATACATATATATATATATATATGAATGTATCCATATATATATATATGCATATGTAAATATATGTTATATATATATATATATATATTTAAAGATTATATGCTTTGAGGTCGATTATCATTGGCAATGATTATAGGCTGATTTATTAACTAAATCAAAGGTCGATTATGTAATACTTGTGACTGTATTTTGGAAGCCGAATATTACTCATGATGTCCATGCATAAGAGAATGAGTATTCTGTAAAATTAACTTACAACGTTAAGTTGATATGGAATAAGAGACTCGGTCAACGATTTGCAGTGATAAATCTTTGACTTAGTAAAGTGTTAGACACCTTGTCATTTGGTAAATATCTACAGCATATAATTGCAAGCAATATTATGTACAACAGGTTGATGAATAGGTCAATCGATAGATGTGTTGAATCGACTCATGTAAGACTTAGTCAATGTGAGTTATGTGTTGCATATTTGATATTGAATTATTCAAATATATTGTAAAACTCGCCAACTATTGAGAGATCTGTTTTCCTTGGTGCCACGTTATGAATCCTATTTGTTGTAGATGTTCATTATGAGGGAAATTCGAATTACACTTTTCTACCATGTGCTGATTTGAAATAGTCTCATGCTGTTGTCAACAAATAAAGTCAACCTGTAGCTTTTTTTTGTTGATTGTGTTCTTATTTGTGCACCACCTTTAAGATAAGTCAAGTGAGTGACTATGCATGGTAATTGTTATCAAAACTCATGCCTATTTTGTAGGATGATAGGTCTCCAATCTGTTGTATAAATAGTAGAGAAAGTTCACTTGTTTGGGACACATTCTTTAAGCAAGTTTATGCAT
>CM021109.1:221845988-221903445 GCA_007115665.2 Sequoiadendron giganteum | reverse complement strand
TCTCCCTCTCCCTCTCTCTCTCCCTCTCCCTCTCTCTCTCCCTCTCCCACTCTCCCTCTCCCTCTCTCCCCCTCCCTCTCTCACTCTTCCACTCTCACTCTCACTCTCCCTCTCCCTCTCTCACTCTTCCACTCTTCTTTTCTCCCTCTCCATCTCACTCTCCCACTCTCCTCCCTCTCCCCCCTTCCTCTCTCACCTTTCCACTCCCCCACCCTTTATCTCTCCCTCCCACTCTCTCAATCTCCACTCTCTCTCTATCTCTCTCCCCCTCTATCTCTCCCTCCCTCTCTCTCCCTACCTCTCTCTCTCTCTCTCCCTCCCTCTCCCTCTCCCTCCTTCTCTCCCTCCCACTCTTGCTCCCTCCTTCCCACTCTCCTCCCTCTCTCCCACTCTCTACCATTAAACCTTAGGTCTATGTGTGTAAAAATCGGATATCCGATTTGTGAAACTTCGATGTGTAGAGCCAAAATCTTACCGTTGCAAAACATGTTTTACAAATCAGATATCCGATTATATTGTATATTGGATTTGTGGATCATAGAAAAACCCCATGTGGGCTGTTTTTGTGCATTCCAACGGATCCTACATTCTGTTTGCAACACTTTGCAGGCGACAAATGCATGGTTTCAGACAGGAAGAGACAAAGATCAAATTTTTGGAGCATCTTGTACTCAAATTTGTCATAAGGAATGATTTTTTAGCATCTTTATGAGGTATAATGGGTAGCAGCAGTCGTTGGAAGCAAAAGCGTAAGAGAAAGCTTACAAAATAACAAATATCAGAATATAGACAAAGAGATAGAGAAGGTCATAGGAAGAAAATACAAGGTATGTTAAATATTGGTGAACCTGAGCCCTATGGTCTTTCAAGTGAAGAGGAAATTGAATATGTTCAAGGTGAAAATGTAGAACATGATATTGAAATTGGGAATGAAAATGTTCAAATTGATATTAAAAATTTTCAAGGTGAAAATGTTGGTATTGAAAATATTGAAATTGATAATGAAAATGTTGGAATTGAAGATGTTGAACATGATATTGAAATTGGGAATGAAATTATTCAAATTGATATTGAAAATGTTCAAAATGAAGATGTTGAACATAATATTGAAGCAAGTGTAAATTATGTTTCACTAGATTACACGAGAAATGAAGAACCTTGTGTGGAAGAAAGACATATTCCAAATTCAAATCCTTCAAGGACCCCTAAATGGTTAGTTGAAATTGATGATAACATTATAAACAATTTTGAAGGCAAGAGGTCAACACGAACTGTTCGGTTGTGGGCTAGAATACTTTTCAACCAATATTTTAGTGATAAGACATTGACTGAGCAATGCCAAATTTTTGTACAACTACTAAAGATGCAAAAGATGAGACCTTTACTAGCCAAATTGAAGATTCGTGTGAACAAGAGGACCGAAAAAAATTATATTATTGTCAAAAATCTTTTTAATGCTCTCAAGTCTATTGGAAAAAATAACAAGGAAAAAGATAAGAGAGCTGCTCGGAGAGTCATTACAACCGCCCTAGCAAGCCATCAATTGAAAAAGGCTCACTTTATGAGACAAACTTGTATTTATTTTGACTTAAATTGTAAAACTTTGGATAGAGCACTTGCAAGAAGAGAAAGAATAGATGATCTTCTTCAAAATGATACATGGGCTTTTGCCGAGAGGCTTCCACATGTTGATAAGAAGCTAACCGATAAATTAAAGTAGGCAATTCAGCACTTTTGGCATGATAACTCTAGAGTATCACCCAATGCAAAGGATGTTTTAAAGTTAAGAATTGGCAATCAAGATCGTACACCGCATCCTAAACATTTCTTGGAATCAATCCAAACAATGTTGTTCAACAAATTTATTCAAACACATCCAAATATGGAAATCTCACAAAGAACTTTTGAAGGTTTGAAGCCATTTTATTGTGTATCTCTTAAGATTCGTAATACTTATTGTTGCAAATACCATGTGGAGTTTTCAATGTACCATGAACTGTTATGCTATATCTGTTCTACTTTGCATACTAATGAAATGTTGCAGGAGTGTGGTGCAATGCATCTTCTGAGATCATCAAGGGACTTGCTAGATCGATTTTTATGTTCTAGGGATGATGGCTCCTTTTTCTATAGAAATGATTGTTTAAATGCGAAGTGCTCACAATGTGGTGGCTTGTCAAAGTTTGTTCAATGTTTTCATGAGGGTTCCAAACATGAATTTGGAAAGAATCTTGTTGAGAAAAAGAGATATGAGATAGTCAAATATACTTTGCAGAGTGGAGGTGAAGGTTCTAGATGCAAGTTGGTTACAAAAAAATACAGTGTTGTTGATTTTATTTCAGATTTTAAGGACAATCTTTTCTACAAATATGCAAGGCATAGTCATAGGTCTTAGTGGTTGGATCAACAATTCAGGATATGTAAGGACTCTTTTCTGATTGGCACTATTATATCAGTTGTTGATTTTTCTGAAAACTACACATTGCAACCACAAAATGAGGTACAATCTTAGTATTACAATTCCATTCAGATTGCTATTTTTGTCCACATAACATTTAGACATGCAACTTATAGTATAGAGGAGGATCGAAAGATAATCAAAGAGTATCATTTTTATATGAGTGATGATAGATCTCACTCGTCCGAGTATGTCCAACATTGTTTTGAGAATTTTTTTGAGTTCTTGCAGGAGCATGATATAGCACCGGGCCGACATCTCATTTGGTTAGATAATTGCACATGTCAATTCAATAATGCTCATATGTTTTATTGGTTGAGTAGAATGCATGTAGAAAGGGGTGTACCTAATATTTGGAGTTTTTTTGAAGTTGGGCATGGGAAAGGGGAGCATGATGGAGCAGGTGCATGTGTAAAGAGAGCTCTAGTTAAGGACCAATTGAAGATTTCAGGAGCAAAATTCAGTGATGCACGTTCTATTGTTGATTGGTGTAGTTCAACATTGTCACAAGGAGGGACACTTGATTCAACAGTGCATATATATTTTTGGTTGGTTGAGGAAGGTACAGTGGGAGGCAGATTTGATTGTCATACAATCAAAGATTCTTGAAAGATGCATTCTTTTCAAAGCTCAGATGCAAGCACATGGACCATTTGGACATGACAGTTGGCTTGTTTTTGTTAGAGTTGTATTTAGTGCAAGTGGGATCAATGCGAGTCAAGTGAGTGGGTGGATACATGGGTTCCACAATATCTAACTCCTTTATCTCAAACTATATTCCATGACAAATTACACAATGGAAAGTTCACTTGATTATGATCGGCTTTCAAATCTACTACATCTAGGACATGTTTTTGCAGTTGTTGCACCGCAGGGGAATGAAGAGAGATCAGAATATTGGTTGGTTCGATGTGTGTGGGTAAAGCACAAGCTAACACAATCGATGGAAGATGATGATGGGCTTGTGTATCCTATAATTTCAGTTGTGGTTGCAGGAACTTGGTTGCGAACATACATGATTAGAAAAAATGGTATACCTACATTTGAAGACTACGAGAAACACAAAACCATTCTCATGTATTCACACCTTGTTATAGCAACAAATGTTAAGTTGTTGAAGCATCATGCCAAACCAAAGACAAAACAACTATGGACACTTAGTAATGTTGATCATGCAACAATATTGGATAATCTTAAGCAAAGAGATGACCCTTCAAGCACACTTGAATAGCATATTCAAGAATGGAAGGTACAATGCTTAAGCATCTTTTTTGTTGTGACAATATAGATTTATCATTTGACAAATTTTGTGATATTCCTGGCACGATTGATCATGGACCTACTGCAATAATAACCAACTCTGATCCTTTCAAAGAGGTATGTGACATATTACAATAATATAGATTGGTTATTCAAAGCATCTTTTATAGTTTGCATTACCAATTCATCATCATTCAGGTTGTTTAGATTAATATAGATCTGTTAGTCTAGGCATCTTTTTTGTTGTGACAATATAGATTTATCATTTGACAAATTTTGTGATATTCTTGGCACGATTAATCGTGGACCTGCTGCAACAATAGGGAGCTTTGATCCTTTCGAAGAGGTATGTGAAAAATTACAATAATATAGATTGGTTATTCTAAGCATATTTTCTATTGTATGTAGTTTAACTGCTACCTTGATGGTTTGTACAAGTGATTGTCACTCCAAAACACCAACATACTACTCTTGTGGAAGACTGTGCCCTGAATGCCTCAAATAGGCAAATTTTGAAATGTGAAACAATGTAAAAAGGTCATAACTATGTATAGGCATAATCTATATCCAGTGATGTTTTTTGAAATATGGGTCAAATGTCTGGCATTGTATAAAGGGTATATTTAAAATGTAAAAATATTTTTGTACTTAATCGAGCTACAACCGAAGGTTTTCTTCCTGGTTCTTTCCTGTCGGTATGCTCGTTTGAACCATATTTTGTAATATATCCTATTTATATATAACAAATTATAGTGGCTTGCCACTTTTTCGAAAGACAAAAATGTAAAAGGTTCATATGAATTTCATTTCCCATGTAATTGATTCAAGTTGATTGGGTAAGAGTTTTTGATGCAAGAGCTAGGACTTGTAGAATCTTGATCCAACCTTAAATCCTTCTGCCCCCACATTTAATTGACATTAGCACTTTGAACTTTTAAGGGAAACCATCAACCCAGTGCAACTCAGAGTGATTCGACGTATTTGGGTGCAAAAGAGGACCATACCTAGCGTAAATGTAGCCATCTGGACTTGTTGGAACAGTGTGTTTGGTCGTACGAGTTTGAGTATGAAAGTTGCACCACTTTGCAACTTTACACTGCTTGCATTTGACAACTTTTCCCTTAACTGAAAACTCATCACCACGGGAAAATGCCTTCGAGATAGAAAAAACCGAGAGAGTTTATTGTAGATGGTCCCAACACGATCCCATATCATCAAACGAAGAGTCTATAAGCATCACGGTTTTCGAGGAATAGTCCATCAAAAATTGTTGCCTTTTAGCACTTTGAACTCTTAAGGGAAATTGTCAGTCCAATGCAGCTCTGAGTGATTCAACATATTTGGGTGCAAAAGAGGACCATACCTAGCGTAAACGTACCTATCCAGATGTGTTGGAACAGTCTATTTGGTCGTATGAGCTTGAGTATGAAAGTTGCACCACTTTGCAACTTTACACCATTTGCATTTGGCAACTTTTCCCTCAACTGAAAACTCATCACCACGGGAAAACACCTTCGAGATAGAAAAAACCGAGAGAGGTTATTGTAGATGGTCCCAACATGAATCCATATCATCAAATGAAGAGTCTGTAAGCATCACGGTTTCTGAGGAATAGTCCGTCAAATATTTCTGCCTTTTAGCACTTTGGACTCTTAAGGGAAATCGTCGATCGAATGCAGCTCAGAGTGATTCGACGTATTTGGGTGCAAAAGAGGACCATAACTAGCATAAAAATACCCATCCATACATGTTGGAATAGTCTGTTTGGTCATACGATTTCGAGTATGAAAGTTTTGCAACTTTACACTGCTTGCATCTGGCAACTTTTCCCTCAACTGAAAACTCATCACCACGGGAAAATGCCTTCGAGATAGAAAAAACCGAGAGAGGTTATTGTAGATGGTCCCAAAATGATCCCATATCATCAAACAAAGAGTCTGTAAGCATCACGGTTTCTGAGGAATAGTCCATCAAAGATTTATGCCTTTTAGCACTTTGGACTCTTAATGGAAATCGCCAGTCCAATGCAGCTCGGAGTGATTCAACGTATTTGGGTGCAAAAGAGGACCATACCTAGCATAAACATACCCATCTAAATGTGTTGGAACAGTCCATTTGGTCGTACGAGTTCAAGTATGAAAGTTGCACCACTTTGCAACTTTACACTACTTGGATCTAACAACTTTTCCCTCAACTGAAAACTCATCACCATGGGAAAATGCCTTCGAGATAGCAAAAAGCGAGAGAGGTTACTATAGATGGTCCCAACACAATCCCATATCATCAGACAAAGAGTCTGTAAGAATCACGGTTTTTGAGGAATAGTCCGTCAAAGATTGCTGCCTTTTAGCACTTTAGACTCTTAAGGGAAATCGTCGGTCCAATGCAGCTCAGAGTGATTCGACGTATTTGGGTGCAAAAGAGGACCATACCTAACGTAAACGTACCCATACGAACGTGTTGGAACAATCTGTTTGGTCGTACGAGTTCGAGAATGAAAGTTGCACCACTTTGCAACTTTACACCTCTGTAGAGATTTAGGGATGTCCTCTTCAAATCACTATATTCTAAATAGGTTTGCAAAGCTACCAGTGTTAAATCCAAGTTGATTGACTTCGAGAAAATCCAAGTTGACTAACTTCGAGAAAAGATGATTCCTTGAATGTAAGACTCCCAAGATGAAGGAAGATTATTAAGAGCCAACATGGTCAAATCTTTGTCATCAACAATATGACCAATGGTAGAGAGTTGATCTCTCAATTCAGAAATCTTCATGAAGTAGGTGATGAAAAATTCTCCTTTCGCCATATTAACATGATGAAGTTGTTGCTTCAAGGCTAAAGCATGACTTGTGTTGTTGATCTCATACATCTTCTCTAAAGTCTTAAACATTTATCTCGCTGTCTTCAACTTAGGGATGATAGGAACAATATGTTCCTTCACGGAATCAACTAACATCTTCTTCGCCTTGATATATTTCTTCCTCCATTGAACTTTTTCTTCCTCATCCATGGGTTCGGAAAATTTTCTCTCCACACTCAACCAATTCATTTTCCTCCAAAGTGAGCATAATTCTAAATCTCCATGAAGTGAAGTTTGATGCTCCTTCGAGTCTATCCTCAATTTTAAGACCATTCACCATCTTGACTAAGATAGAGATAGACAAAAAAAAAAGGGAATAGAGGTATCGTTGCAATAACTGGTCCCAACACGATCTTTTTCAAACCCGCTCTGATACCATGTTAGTGTTTTAATGATCAAATAATACAACTGAAAGCACTAAAAAAATGCAACACATAAGATAATAAACATAGCAATAAATATTCTTACAACTCAGGCCCAACTCATGGCTGAATTTGATACAATGAATAATAGCACCTCTCCTAGATGCAAAGATACAATCAAATATGCTTCTCCTTGAAATCGGCCTGCTGCTGCAAGATGAAGTGTTGCTGCTCAAGTGTGAGCTTTTGCTTGGAATGCGAATTATGCTCAATGAACTTGATTGAGGAAATGAACAAACATCACCTTGTATTTATACAAAATCAGGTGACTCTTCAAGGAGGTTAACCTCTCTTGAAAATAATAAATTACAAAATAATATCAAGGAAGGTCGGCCTCATCCATTTAAATATTTAAATGAGTATGAATTATATAGCCATAGGCTATCATTTAATTTATTACAACTTAATGTGATTGCTATCATGTATGGAAAATGTGGTAGCATAGACATTGCAGTGGACTATTTGAAAAGAACTTCAAAGAAATGTGGTCTCATAGAATTCAATGACAAACAAATGCAATTGACAACTGCTCATAGTTTTTAGTTATGCAATGTGAAGTAATGTTTTGAGTTTGAAAGATGTGTAATGCAATGTAATCAACGATATAAATATAAACTACATAATATAACCATTCTTTTTTATGCTATTGTACATTGATATTTAACCATTGCTCAAGATAAAAATTTCAAAGAGTTTAATCATGCACATGAGGAACAAATTAAATTTCGATTGTCAACTTCTATATATCAAATTCTCCAATAATCAAGTGTATGCCCATATACAAAAATGGCATCGACGCCAACTCAAACAAAGTTTTACAAAATGTGGCATCTGCCATCTCAACATGTATTCAAAATTTACATGCCAAAATGTCTATCTCATCCTAAACTACTAGTGGATCATCAAAATGGAGCCTACTTGAAGCACTTGTTGGCTCTGAAGGTAGCTGCACAAGAAAAATTCAAACCACAATTGAGATCAGTTGACTATATAATTTAAAATCGAATAATTAACATCAAAATCAATATACATTGAATTTTAATTGAACTCTAAAATTGAAATCTTGATTACCTGAAATATACGTCTCTTCAAAGGGTTAGGAGTCCTAGAATATACCAAACCAACATTTGAAATTCCAATCTATATATGTGAACAAAAACATAAAATTGATCCAAGTTAGCATACGATTATTGGTAATAGGAACATATTTACCAAACACAAAATAAAATAAACACATACCTCTTTAGGTTGATCTTTTTCTTTATCTCCTTCAGGTGTTTCGACACCTCCTCATTGAGGTGTTTCAACACCTACTCCTTGAGGTGTTCCAATACCTACTCCTTTAGGCGGTGTGTCCTTTGTCAACAAATCTATATACCTCATAATTGCTTGTACATAAAATTGACAAGTACATATGAAACTACCAATCTATGTCGATGTATGTATAATCAATATAAGATCTTTAAAATCTTAAGTCAATCTAATTTGAGTTCAATTACCTTCCCCTTATCTAAATTTGCGCCTCCATAGTCTGGACGAGGCTGCACCTCACTCACACTAGGTATTTCCTACAAGAGGAAAATAAGATAAGCATATAAGTTATTATATAATTTCATTAATGACAATTCAAATGACAAGCAAGTATATAATATAAAATGTAAATGAGTGAGTGTGAAAATATATACTGTGTGTGTGTGTCCAAGCCAAATGAAATGGCCCTAAGGGTGCTATTAGTCACCTATGTGAGCTCCTCCTCAGACATAAACTGTTAAATAGACCATGTAAATAAATATTAGTACTTGATACTATCTCTTATTAATATTCATTTAAAAACAAATGCAAGTTATGAAATTACAACTTAAATCTTACCCATGTCACTATTCCAGCATCCCCCTATCTAGCAGGAGAGGACTCTATAGGGTGCACTCCACTCCCTTGCGACTAATCTATAATGTCCAAATCATGGAGATCATAATTAGAAGTGTCCAAGGGATGCTCAGCGGGCTATACAAGAGGACCCAAGCATATCTAGCGGCACATAGTGCAAGTATGTGGCACACAAATATGTGGACCTGAGGAGGATGATGCACCAGCACTCGAGCCTTCGCCAACATCACCAGAATGTGGCTGAGCTACTGTAGAAGCATGCAAAACAAAATGACCACTCAAAGAATGAATAGCCTGAATAGTCTGTGTGGCTGCATCCTGGATAATCTCTAGATGATATATTGGAGGTGGCGAAGGAAGGGGAACATTTGGGCACGGGACTACCCTAACTGCCCCTATTCTATCCTAGGGAATACCTCCACCGACGCCCTGGAAGGGTTTAATGTCAAATTAATTGACATGATGCCCTAACACAAACTCAACATATAATATTTTAATAAAGTAAAATGGTATATCAGAATTATTGTTCGGTGGTTTATCAAAAACCATACACCAACGATCCCAAGAGTTAGCTACAATGTCCCTATGAATGCACCATTTTATAGAAAGTTTTGTTTTATTAACATTCACTGGCAAACCGGTGCGGGGGTCAATGAATAAAGAGGCTATTTGGGCTTTGGTTATTTGGAGATCTTTCACATCATCGTAAGACAATCCACATCGATAATATTCCCTCATGTCTTCTCGCCACAAATGAAAGGAATTATGTTGAGTGGAGAGGGTTTCTATATTTTTTATTATTTCCTTCAATGTGTTTGTCATATCTCTCAATTGAGGGATTGTCTTATAAACTTCACAAATGCCCCTCAATTGCCCCAATTTTTCACCAATTAAGTCTTTAATTGGTGGCTGCGGAGGTGGTGGAGTGTTTGGCATTTGTGGATTTCCATTCTCAGTCATAATACTTGATTAAAGTTAAAAACTAATTAATCTAATTGAAATTACAGAATATAAATGAAATTATTGTAAAAATTCCCTAGTTTTTAATAAAAATCCCCAAAAAACCCTACTTTTTCACATTAATCCATAACAAACTCTAATTTTTGATTAAAAGACATCAACAACACTAGTTTTTAATCAAAATCCATTTAGAGACATTAATTTTTAATAAAAATACAATGTAAACTCTAGTTTTTGATAAAAATCAATAGAAAACCCTATTTTTGATTAAAAAATCATAAAAACTACTTCAACTTAAGAGAATCTACTTGAAAAATCGATTACAACATTTAAAAAACCAAATACTTACCTTTGAAATCAGATATCTGATAGAAGTGAATATCGGATTTTCGCTTTTCCTTGTGCGCCCGCGTGCAAACAGTGAAATGAAGTTATAAGAGTCAGCTAGCTTTTATATAATGTTTCCACAAATCGGATATCCGATTTGTAGAAACTAGGTTTGGGCTTTGGTTCGACTAAATGTACTGACACCCGAACCTAGAAAAGTCAACTCGGCATTTCCGCATTTTTGAATCGATCCAAAACGTGATTTTTTTCTCATTGCCACTTTTTGGCCCATCATGATCCTGCACGTACTCGGTGGCCTTAAGTCAAAATGAGCTTAATAAGTGTAAGTAGATGGTAGAACTTCACTCAAAATACTGAGTGATAACACTTTGTCCAAAGTAGTGTGATTGCCTTGGGCTCCACTGTTATTTCACCATGTCCATGTAGTACATGCTAGTTATTGAGTTAGGGTTATAAATCCTCGTCATGTAGGGCACAACACTAAGGTAGGTGTGGTTTTTCATGCGGGGTTACCCAACCAAGCTCTTCGTTGAAGGGTAGGGCCATCTATCTTTGATAGATGTGCGGGGGACCGCATGTGCATCTGTGATTGGCAGAAAAATGCTTGAGTGATGCTTCTCCTCCTCAGTAGGCGATAGAAGACCAAGGTTTTGAAAGATAGATTCCTTGACCATCTATATCTTATGCTTTGAAGCTCGGTGGAGCTATGTTTGTAATTGTGTACATTCTTGGAATATTGTAAATTATGAAATTATTATATTGAAATGGAATCCTTATTCTATATTGTTTTAACATCTTTGTTCATATGTTCTCAATAAAGATTTTTTTGTTTTTGTTGCAATGGCTTGTTACATAGTTTATTTACTCGCTTAGTGAAAACTAAGGAAAAATTTACTTCATAGAAGGGTTGGCATGTTACACCTTGGGTTGAAAATTTAATGTAGTCTTAAGCAATGTAGAGTGGAAAATTCAGTCAGATAAACCTATGAATTGTGTAGGTTCTACCAAGTTTACAATATATTAGTTTAGACTCTACAACAACAAACCCCAATTTTAGGCTAAAAATAAGAATTTTCTAATGATGGTGTTGTGGATGTAAAGGTTATAAAAAATGATCCTCCTAAAGAAACATTTCAACAAGAAAATCAAAAAAATGTGTAAGTTATCAATAATCAACAAGGTCAACAAGGGCAACAAAGAATAAACAATTATCCTCCAAGGTGAAAATATACTCATTTGAGAGAACCTATTGAAATTGTCTTGACTAAGTTAATCCAAACTACTCTTATCAAACTTCCTAATTTTCATCAATATGGAGAACCTGAAGTTAAACCTCTATGGTAATACTATCATAACATAAGTCATAAAATAACTAACTATATGAAATTGAAAAACATCATTCAATTTTGAGCAATCAACCCATCTTTAATAGCAAACTAGGGTTGGCAGATAGTATATCATTGTAAAGGTGTTTTTGGGACCACATAAGCTATTAACTATTGTAAATTTTGTTATTATTAATATATCCACATGCCCTCCACCTTTTGCTAAAAAAAAATTTATTCAAGATCTTATCGAATATGGTGATATAAATGTTGATCAAATATCAAAAACTTCAGAAAACAATGACCTTAGAATATACAAGAATACAATGCCTATGCAGGAAAATGTAAAGGGAAGGTATGCAACCAAGTTAGCCATACCTATGATAATGTTGTAGGAAACACATATTCATTTGATAATCATGTATCCATTATTACTATCCAAGGAAGAAATCTGAACTATGAAGTCACCACACGATGAGGGAAGGTTACAATACAAGGGGCTCCTTTACAAGGGAAGGTTACAATACAAGCATAATAATTCAGATGCATGATTCCAAAAGACTAGTGGTCAAGGACAAGCTTCCCAATTTTTTTGGAAGCTTTAAGAGTGAACCAAAGACAACCCTTGCAAATGGTGATAATGAATCTTAAATTCATATCATGGAATGTATGAGGCCTTGAATCCCCAAACAAGAAGTATGTAGTAAGAAGATTCCTTAATCTTGATAAAAAAAAAGGATATTGTCCTACTGCAAGAAACTAAGGCTGTTGGCTTCACACTAGAAACAAATTTAAAATTTATATGGAACAATTCCTCATACTTTAAAACTTTGCATGAGAAGGGGAGAGTAGGAGTTGCCATTCTAAGTTCCCAACAATGAAATTCGTATGTAATCAACCATGGCAACTCACCTTGTAACACGACAGTATGGATCATCATTGAAAAAGGCTTAGAAAAATTGGGTATTTGCTCTATTTATGCTTGATTGATCATAGAGATATAATTAAGCTCTAGTAGTGGCTTTATTTCCTGCCTAATATCCCTTGGATAATGGGGGAGACTTTAATATGGTTGAGCAACTTGAAGATAAATGGGGGGGGCTTGATATGGGATGGAAAGGTAGTGAGAATTTTTATTGGTAGAGAATGAAGGTAAAATTGAGGCTCCTTGACCCTATGGAGGGAGATAGGAAGAATTGAAAAGAGGTATGGTTCACCTGGTACAACACCCAAAAAGGGAACAAAAGAATCTACTATAGGTTGGACATATTTTATGCCAACACAGATCTAATTAACTTTATCCCAAATAGTGATGGCATGAAAGTAAGTGTATACACATACACTCTCTCTAATCATCACCCTATAAAATCAAATCTTATCATCAACAAAGGTAGGTCCAAGGAAAAGCAAAAGAAAGACTGCTTCATTCTAAATACTTGGCTATTGAAGGATGACAAGTGCAAGGATGCCATTGTGTCCCTAAGGGAAATCAACAAGTGAATGTTGAAGGATGTGACTATAATTGAAAGGTGGGAGCATAATGTCTTAAGTTGGAGGAAGCTCCTCCAAACTATAGGAAAGAAAAAAGCAATGGATAGTAGAAGAGAAGAAAAAGAACTCCAAGACAAGTTAATCATTGCAGAGTCTGAAATCTAACTAAATCCCAAAAATGAAAACATTGTGAAAGTATTGTCCTAGCTAAAGATAAGTTGAGAAGAATCCATACCCATAAGATCCAAGGGGAAAAGGTAAGGGCTAAGATGAATTGGTTGAACTTTGGGGACAAGGGATCCAAGTTCTTCTTCAAATTTATAAGGGAGAAAAACTTCAAAGAACAAATAGACCGAATTTTCAATGATGGTATGACATGTACCTCTGAGGAGGAAATTCTAATGTGGTTCCAATATTACTACCAAATTCTCTTTACTTTAGAGAATGGGGGTGAAGGCAACCAGGAGACCAGAGAATTCATTAAGAGCCTCATTCCCAAGAAAGTCTCGATGGAGGATGCCTCAAAGCTGGAGGCAAAAATAACTTATAATGAGATCAAAAGTGCTATTAAGTCCATGAAGAATGAAAAATCCCCTGGTTGGGATGGAGTTCTACAAAACCTTCTCAGAATGGATCTGTGAAGATCTTCTTTAGGTTTATGATGAGGCCCTGGAAAAGGGCTCTCTAGGGAGGAGTATCAATACAAGTATAATAAAATTGCTACCAAAAGGAGGGGATAAAACAAGTATAAGAAACTAGAGACCAATTACATTATTAAATTTTTGTTATAAAGTGCAGGCTAAAGTAGTTGTCAACAAATTAGTTAATATTCTACCCAAATTTATCAATAGTACTCAAACTGGGTTTATCAGAGGAAGATACATCTTAGAAAACCTAATTACAAGTTGGGAGGCAATGGAATGGCCAAGGTATTCCAGGAAAGATGTTGTTATGCTCTTAATTGATTACAAAAAATCTTATGAAAAAGTTGAATGGGGCTTCTTAAGGGAAACTCTCGAGGCCTTTGGGTTCCCTAAACTCTTTTGCAGAATGGTAGATACACTGCTAAAAGATGCAGTAGCACAAGTAGATGCGAATAGATCATTTTTAGAGGAAATTAACTCAGGGAGATCCATCAGATAATAAAGCCTTTGGATAATAATGATGTGATAAATATTCAATTTGTAGATGATACTATCATTTTTGTGACTCTAGAAGAAAGTAATATAGACTCATTGCTGAATAAACTCAACCTATTCTGCAAAGCCTACGAGACAAAAGTTTCAATGGATAAATCTATCCTCTTAGGATGGCATGAATCATCCCTGACTAGGTAAATACATATTAATTCCAATGGGGAGGCCCATCTAAACAAGTTAGATACTTGGAGATACTGTTTGTTGTCACTCTGAACCTCAAAGAAATGTGGCTATGGATAAAAACCAAAATTGAGGGGAAAATTGACAAATGGAACAAATAATATTTGTCCCTGGCTTGAAGATTCCAAATCTACCAAAATATCCTTGCATCCTACAACATTTATTTCTCCTATGTCTGGTTCTTTAATAGTAGTTATCAAGTCAATGATATTCAAAAGAAGATTATGGGCTTCCTATGGTCAGATGGGATAGGGAAAAAGAAAAAAAACATGCAGTTAAATGGGATTGGTGCTGCCATGGCAAAGAGCAAGGTGGAATAGGATTAAAAGACCTAAGGTTGCATGTAGTTTCTTTGGCAACAAAATGGATTGCAAAAGCACTAGTTGGTAATGAACCTTGGAAGGTTCTTGTCAGAAACAATATTTAGTTAGCGACCCCAAAGCATGCTAAGGCATGGAAACAATTGCCCATATATGATATTCTTATTAACAAACATCCTATGTCCCCATCTGGTTCTCTTGTCTTTAGAAGCCTTTGGAAGGCTTGGGAACTGATAAAGCATAATGCCAATCTCAATTTGTGCAAAGTTACAATAAACAACAACAAGAATAAATGCCAAGTGTTTAGCTCTATCTAGTGGAACTTAGATCATAACTCCAAACCACTAGCTCTTTTACAAGGCTACTCTACTAGGAAGTGGTCCTAAAATGGTATTCATACATTTGAGGACATCTTATTTAATGGGTAGATAAAAGGTTGGGATAGTATGGTTGGTGAATTTAACCTCCCTGATTCCAATCGTAGAACTTTTAATACTTGTTGGAAGCCTATAAGAATGCAAGTTTTCCTATGGATACTATTGATAACTTTGACCTTTCCAGTGATCTCAGGTGGAAATATGGAACTACCCTCCCAAAAATCAAAGCAAAATTAATTTATAAAGCACTAACTTGTAATATCTTTGTTATTGAATATCTTAATAGCTGCTGGAATGTTTCTCTTCTTGACAAGGTTTGGCATAATGTTTTTTAGTCTATTTGGCACAATGGTAAGGAGCTTAAAAAGGCTTGCTTCAAGTGGCTTTTTATTTTGAAAAAGGTTCCATACAAACCTAATGTTAATGAGGTGAATACATGCACTATTCGCAGAACCCCTAAAATTGTTAAAAACATATTTTTTGACCATCTTTTTGCAAAAGAGATGACTTTTTTTTGTAATCATTTATTGATTTGGGATAAAAATGATAAAGTTATGTGGAATGAAATTTTAATTAATGACAAAAATCTCAAAATTTATTACAAACTATTTTGGAACTATTTAACTAATGAGATTTTGTGGCACATCTAGAAGGCAAGGAATGAGGAGAAGTTCAAGGGGTCCAAGAGGGCACTTACTAAGTCATACAAGTGACTCGCTTTTTTAAATATTTTTGCATAGGTGAGCACTCATATGGAGATCTCCATGATGAATTTTTGGAGGCTTATCAGAGAAGGTTCAATGATTATCTATAGAGAGGAGGTACGGTGTGGACACACACATCACTGCAATCAGGAAGAGGTAGAAATATTCTTAAGGGCACTGAATGAAATTTAGGGGGACTTCAACAATGCAACCACAAATGCTGATAGATAGAGGGAATCACACTTCATAGGGCAACAAGGAAATGAGGACACGATTTTAGCTACAAGAGAAACCAGACCCCCTGTTGGAGAAAGCAACAATTATTAGTCCTTGCAAAGAGGCCTATAGATAATTAAATATAATCCAGATATGGATATTTTGTATAGACTTACACATTTTGTCTTTTTTTAGATAGCACTAAAAGCATAATGATTGTCATATGACTATTATAATGAATTTATAAACTGGTTAGCAACTACATAATTTGGTTGCGATGGACTGATAAATGCTATGACAACAAAATGAAAATATTGTTGATACTCTATACTTAATAAAAAAACACATATGACACCAAATATATGTCAAGAAGACCCTTTACTTTGTCACCAAATAGATACCAAGTATGTATTAATCAAGTAGAAACATATGCATAAATATATAGATCATGTAATCATCTTTATTTTGATAGAATTCTAGCAACATGAGAGTACTTGTATAATACCCATACCTGCTTCATATCAAGTCATTGATATATAGACTCAACAAGATTCAAAAAACACCATAAAACAATACCATGGTAAAATTCACAAAATCCACCACATGAGAGTGGTCCCCAAAATATAACTAAATCCTCTTATGAATTGATGCATCATAAATTCTATCATAATATGTCATTAAGTTCACTTTACCATTTCAAAGTGCTCCATGAGTATAATAATTGTATTGTCATTGCCTATTTTCATAAAGACGCTCAATTACTTCCTATCTTTGAATGCCTTTTGTAACCCCCTTATGTAATGCTATTACAAAAATATCTCATATAATCTAAATAATAATATAAATAATATCCTTCAACTCCTCATGGGTGTCCAAGTTATCCATTCCAAGAAAGTTAAAGGTCCAATATTATACATTAGGATTGCAATTTAAACTCACATTATATTATTAGTAACAACACTTAAAATAAACAAAAGAATAAAGGAGAAGTAGGAGGGAATAAAATAATCCCAACACAATGTACCATTAGATTTACCTAGAAAAAAATTAGCCCTCCAAAGATGTATTAATCAATGAAAATAGTTATAATATAATATCAAGGTCTATGTGCTTCAATGAGGTCTAGACTTTGAATATAGAGGAATTCAAGAAACACAACCCTATGAAAAATATGACATGATATGTCCATCCCAATCCTTGTATATGTAGGCCAAATAGACCAAAGAAACCAAAAATAATTTTCCAAAACCATGAGAAAATGATAATTCAAGGTGGTCCAAGTCCAAACTATGTGCTCCATCTGCAAGAGTATCTCCTCCACTATTAGAATATAAATTCCAATTGATTGGTTTAATACCTATGACAAAGGAGACTATGTGTAACTTACAAGTGCTCTAACATGATACTAATTACACTTACACACCTCTTACACATAATCACAAATAGTTAGTCAAAGATACTAGTCATAGTCCACCTAGTGACTCTCTATTCAATGACTTCTTACAACTATAACAAGACAAATGACACATAGATAAGAGTGCCAAAAATAGAATATCAATATTATATATAATTGGGAAACCTTCTCTATGCAAATATACCATCTACAATATTATAAACATTAAATTATTGATCCTAAACCTACGACTTTGGAAGCTGTATAACACCACCTTATTATATACATTTAAATAATCATAAGAAGTACCCAATATAGCTAACTAATTCTATAGGTTGATCTCCATATCCATCTTGTATTATTTGAAATGATCTAGGCTTAAAAGTTCATTAAAGCATCTATAACATTCACCAAGGTATCCATTTTCTCAATCATAACACTCTTATCCTTCATTATCTCATGAATAAAGTTATATTTCACATCAATTTTTTTCATATATGCATGTAATGTAGGGTTATTCATCAATATGATGACTCTCTTAACTATCACATTGAATTATGACTGTTTATTGCTTCAACCTGAAGTTCACACATACAGTCCCAAAGTGAGATTTCTCTCTTACATGCATGAACAACTAAAATGTACTATAGATCTATATTTTAAAGGGAAACCAAAACCTATTGTTTTCTCATTTAACTAATTATACCATCAAACAAGGTAAACACATACTCATTGGTAGATATCCTGTTGTTCGCATCACTAGCTCAATCAAAATCCTTAAATCCCCATAAATCCACTATATTGGTCAATGTTTATCCTCCTTGATAGAAAATCAAACACTTTAATGTGTCTTTAAGATACCTAGAGATCCTCTTCACTATACTGTAATTCTCTTTTTCTAGATTGGACGTATAACTTCTTAGGATTCCCACTTCTCAGCTAATGTCTTTTCTACTATAAACCATGGCATATATAAGACTACCAACTACACTTGTACACTTGTATAGTGGATGTGACCCATGTCCTCTATCTCATTTGTTCCAAAGTGAGCTAATCGATTTGTTTATATAAGAATGTGAACACTATCTAGTTTACAAGATTACACTCAAAATTATTGTAAAATAGAGATAATACTTCCTTTAGCCAATCTAGAGTTTTTAATCTCTTGATATTCATCCCAAAGATAGATGTACTTATTCCCATGTAATTTATATCAAATTATGCTAAAATTTGAGATATTAGAGCCTTGATCATATCCTATCCTTATAATTATTGAAGAACATACAATCGACATATAGATAAATAATAATTACCATCATATTAGAAGTAAACAGATTAATCTAACTTTGTGCCAACATATCCCAACTTCAAGACATAAGTGTCAAACATCTGATATCACATTCTTGGGAATTGACTAAGACCATATAGAGACTTCTTTAACTTGTAGACCACACCTTTCTTACCCTTCATCTCAAAGTGATTTGGTTATGCTATATTGATCTCTTCCAAATATTCATGTAAAAAAAGTTATCTTCACATACATTTGTTCAACCTCAAGGTCAAATACAACAACAACAAATAATAAGAATTTGATAGATGTTAACTTCAAAATAGGAGAGAAGATTTGATCAAAAACAATTCACTCTAGTTGGGAGTAGTCCTTAGCTACAAACCTTACTTTGTACTTCTCAATTTATTCTCTAACTTCTTGAAAACCCATTTGTAGCTAAAATGTTTTGTCTCCTTAGAAATCTTCACCAAGTTCCATGTATTTTTCTTCTCTAGTGCAACATATCCTCATCCATGGATTCCTTCTAGAACTCACTATTTGTAGAATTCATTGCCTCCTTCACTATTCTAGGCTCATCCTTGTTAATAGACACATAAAAATGCCTCTAAAATATAGTAGTTTGTACATATTAAGATGCATTCTTTGCCAAATGGACCTCCTCAAGAGTGTGGTTTAAGGTGGTTCTTATTTTTCCTCTAAACTCTCTAAATTATCATCCTTATCAAGTTCATTATAAACCTTGATTAAATATTAGGTGTAGCATCTTTATTCTTTGGATTTATATACACTATTACTTTCTCCTCATCTTGTAGTTGTAAGTACTTGGCAAAATTTCTATCCTCCTTGAAGATCACATTTTGACTATATACTATCTTTCTAATCTCAAAATTTCAAAGCTTGTATCCTCTCACACCATCATTGTACCTGATAAAGATGCATTTATCTACTTTGAAATGTAATTTCAATATCTTGTCAATCACCACCCAATCATTATCTTTCATGCCAAAGGTTTTTTTTTTTTTCCAAAGCTACTACTCATAAATCTTTATCAATAAGGAGATCCTTCATCTTGAGCTTCCAAAGCTCAAATTTTTGCATTAAAATTCTCCATCTCCATTATAGAAGTGCTTAACATATTTCTTTCCTAAAATACAAGATAAACTATAAAAATTTCTCTCAAGCAAGTTTTAATACAAAACTAACCCTATGCTTCCCACCAATCTAACAAGTTGGCCAAGCTTTGATAAAAAATGAAAGGAAATATGCACTAAATCTTACTTAATATTATGAGGAAAGTATTAAAAGTTTTCAAATCTATGTAAATTGTGCAGAGATTTGGCATATTAATAATATTTATAATAAGAATAAGAAAATAAGAGAAGTAGAAGGGACTAAAAAAACCAAAACACAATGTGACTCTAGATGTACACTAGAAAAAAACTCGTAAGGGAAAAAATCCAATCTTAAAAGCACAATACCTAATGTATTGATCATCAACAAAGATTAACATACAATATTAAGGCATTTGTAGTTCAATGATGTCTATACTCTAAATCTAGAGGAATTCTAGTAGCATAACCTTGCATAAAACATGACATGGTAGCTCTATCCTAAGCCCTGTATATAGGCCAAAAAGACCTAGGAAACCAATAATGGATTTGCAAAAGTATAAACCAAAAACAAGTCAAGGATAATGTTTCAATTCCAAACCACACCCCACCTCCAAGAGTAACTCCACAATTAAATGTAGTTCTTGATTGATCAGTTTGATCCTTACCAACTCCTTAGCACTCTGATATGAAGTAATAATTATAATTACACTCCTCATACACACGACTATAAATAACTAGTCAATTATCCTAGTCATAGTCCACCTAATAATTTCTTATTCAATGATTTCTTACTATCATCACAAGATCAATAATACATGGCAACTAGTACTAATAATGAAATCGATTGTCTTTTTCCATATCGACATATTATTTACAATATTATAAAAATTAGATAGTTGCTCCTAGATCAAAACAATCCTTTAGTCTTAACAATATATATGATATTTTCTTATGAATTCTAGGTGGTTTTAAAATGATTAGGGTTAGTTCTTAAAGAGAATTATAGAGGATACAAATAAAATGTTTCACTTTAAATCAATACACATTAATTATTTGGAAGGCCTAAATTGATCCTAAATTTGAATGTGAAATTAAAAAATGTAGATGTCATTCTATAAATTATGCAACTTATCTAAATTAATTACATAAATTGTGAATCTAATCTAAAGCACTCTCTCTATATATAATCTCTTTATAATAATTAATACTAATAATCCATAAAAACATACAAATAATAATCAATACCAATGATCCATAAAAACATGCAAATAAAATAAGTATGATTTAAATATATATAATAATTAATACTAATAATCCATAAAAAACATGCAAATAATAATCAATACTAATGACCCATAAAAACATGCAAATAAAATAAGTATGATTCAAATATATGTAATAATTAATACTAATAATCCATAAAAACATCCAAATAACAATCATCAATACTAATGATCTATAAAAAAAAATGCAAATAATAATCAATACTAATGATCCATAAAAACATGCAAATAAAATAAATATGATTTAAATATATAAAAATCAATACTAACTATTCCTTACATGCAAATAAAATAAAGTATGATTTAAATATATAAAAAATAATACTAATAATCCCTTAAAAACATGCAAATAAAATAAAGTATAATTTAAATATTACACCAACTTTAAAATAAAATGAAATGTGCTACTTATATATTTATTAATTAAAAAATAATAATAGTAATAAAAAACGGAGAAAAGTGCCATTGGTACACAGAAAAGAAAAAAATAAAGCCGACCAACCACTGTCTAAAGATAAACAAGTATATCTTCATATATATATTTAGTCAAGTACAACTCATTTTGGCAAAAATTACTAATACAGATTTTCTTTGTCATCAGGTACAAGTATATATAACCAAAAGAAGGCTCGGTACATACACAGACCTTACAGTTGTCTCTTTTTCTCTACATAGCGGCGAGGGGAGAAAACATGGAAGGAGTAAGCGAGGGAATTGAGAATTTAAGTTTGAATGAGACCCAGTTGAAGAGGAACAGGATCCAGGTTTCCAATACAAAGAAACCCCTATTCTTCTATGTAAATCTTTCCAAGGTAAGTAAACCGCAAGAAAAAATGACCCATATTGTTTTTATCTCATCCGGATGGATCCCTTTTGTGCCCAATGGTTATGAAGCAGGTTATTAGGGTTTCAATGTATTTATAATCCCTTCAATGGATTTTAGATTCCGAATCAATTGATCTTTGAATGTTCAGTGCGAAATCTTTTTAGGGTGAATTTGTCCGCTGTGATGTGCTTGAGCAGTTTCATTGTTTTCGATTTCTTATGTTTTATTATTGTAAATGATTGCAGAGATATTTGCAACAGCATGAAGAAGTGGAACTTTCTGGTCTAGGAATGGGTATGTAACAACTTCTATTTGGAATTTTCGGGATCTTTTGTTTGTGCGGTTAACTGTTTGTACATTTATAATCACCGAACTTTAGCATGTTCCCCTTGTTTCCATTTTACTAATTTTGTAGCGTACGGGAAGTAGGGTTAGGGAGGGCAGTTAATTTATTTTATTTTATCATTTTTGGTAAATCTTGGCTGATGTAATGTGCTGGTTTGGGGTAACCTTGCTTTACATTCCGAGATTTAAAATCTAGGCCAATCCCAAATGTACCCATATTGTTTAACCCTCGACTGCAAATGTATCTGTGTTAGTTACAACACAACTCTGGGGCAGTTGGAATATTTTTCACTTATTAGAGAAATCTTGGGTTAACATTTCAAACCCAGATTAAATTAGCATCTACACATATATGATATGTTCCAGTCTTAACTGTAAGATACATTTAAATATAAACATCTTGATCACTGTACAATTTAAGAGTAATTGTACCGTGATTTTTTGTTTGGTAAATCATGTGGAGTAATATCATACCATATTTGTTGGGTTCTAAAGCCATATTTATGATACCTCTGTCTCAACTGTGTTTCTTTGGTTATCACCTATGTTTTATGGAGTCTCAGGACAGGGGGACCAAGGGCCTAGATTTGGGGATACAATTTAATCACTTTGTTTCTTGTAACATAAGTACTTACTATTTCTGAAACTTGGGAGTGATTTGAAACAAAGCTTAGATACCCATTTTTAAGTTTATTTTTGAGTGTTTAGGATTAGGGTATGGTTCATAGGCCGTTAGGGTTAGGGTTTGTGGCAAGCGGATTGAAAACACTATTTGTTTTTTTAATATTGACTTTTTAATTTTCTTGCTGTGAGGGACACTGGAAATCTTGGGGATGGTAGGGGACTCCTCGGAGTTCCCTGGATGTCTTGGAGTCTCCAAGCTGCTCCCGAAACCAAGAAAATGTCCTGAAAAAGCCCTGGGTTTGGAGTGGAGGTTGTGGGATGGAGGGGGACCCTCCCCGCAAAGTCCCTGTGTCTTGGAAATGTCGTGTCTCAAAAATGAGGGGATTTTTTTGAGGGGTGCACGTCCCTGTGGAACACTATTACAGATTACCCATGCTAGGATAATTGGATTGTTATTTTTTATTTTTTTTTGTAAATTTTGGTGAAACTATGGGTTGGTGTGAGGAACACTTTAGGCACATTTTATAAGAATTTTAACACAGATCCAGCAAGAATGGATACATATTTGTTAAACCTAAGTCTCAACTTTGATTGTTCCCTTGTTATTTACAAATAAATACACAACTCTATGGCAAGTTGGACTGTTATATTTCTTGTTAGGTAGATTCTGGGTTAGGTTATGCTATTCCCAGATTAATTGAAAACATAAATGATATACATTGTTCTATAGTGTTTCTCTGCCATTCACTCCTTTCTGCACGCCACTACTTCGGATTCTTTGGTTTAATTTTACTTGTGATGAAACATTTATATGAAATATACGAATATCCAGTTGTGTTCATATCTATTAGTATTATCAGGGATTCGGCAGTTCTTCTGTCGTTACCAAAAAGTGACTGATAAAATACAAAATCTCCAATTAATCACGATATGTCATTTTAATAGTAGCCCAAAGTTGTTGCAGAAAAGCATTCTATTTCCACGTTTATTGGCCCGCATTCTTATAAACACATCGTGGTTATTTAGTGGAATGTGGAATAGAAGCGAGTTATTTTTGGCACACATTGGTAATTGTTACATAGGTGCCTGCCAACAAAAGCATTTACCCTATTTTCCTTGTATTGCCTTTTATAGAGGTTTGTGAATGAGAGCCTAAATAAGAGTCCGGATTTTTTTAATATATCTTTTTTGAAGAAGGCTAAGATCTGCAGTTTTTAGAAGCAAAGCTATGATAGTCCATTTTTTTCAGAATGCATCAAATTTCCAACATGTCATTTGTTCCAGTTATCATCCTATCGAAAAGGAGTCTTTCTGTTGAGATGCTTATTTACTATTCTACTTGATCAAATGCTGATATATTTGTTTATCTTGTTGCAGCCATTGCGACGGTTGTTACTGTAGCTGAAATATTGAAGAATAATGGATTTGCAGTGGAGAAAAGTAAGTTAATTTATAGTTTTGCAACTCTGATAGGTTACTATAAAATGTTGCTATGTGTTAGCATAGTCAGATATCCAATGAACTAACTTAGTTGAATTGAATGTGCAGAAATCTTTACATCTACAATTGACATGAAGGAAGAGACAAGGGGTAGGGCAATCCAGAAGGCCAAGGTACAATTCTCGAATCAAATGACCACTGAATTAATCTTGCAATTTTCAGTTAAATTCAACGCATGAAATGGGTATGACTTTGTTTTATTGATTCCGCAGGTCGAAATAATATTGGTGAAATCAAGTAACTTTGACGAGTTGATGGCTTCTGCTGCTGCAGAAAAAGAACTTGTTGATGTAGAGGAAAACAGTTAGGTGTCAGATGCTTAAGTGAGCAAGAGGAAAGTTGTGTTCAAGAAGATTAAATATTGATATCGTGGACTTCTAAGATTTGTAAATTGAGAGCTGAGCACCTCCCATTTATAATTATTCATGACTGCAGCAGGCTTTAGGACTGCAATATTATAGTTACTCTGTTGGCTTTGTCATTCTTTCTTTAGTTGTATATTTTGAGATCGTAAGTAGTTCGAAAATTGGTTGAGATCTTCATAATTCTTTCTTTAGTTTGTATATTTTGAGATCGTAAATAGTTCGAAAATTGGTTGAGATCTTCATAACTTTGTAAAGTGTCATCAATTTGCAGTGTAAAATTAGTTCTTTTGAGATTGAAGGTTTTGCAATTCAATGCCTTTATATCAATTTGACTTGTTCCCTAATGTTAAAGTATAGTTTGAAATGTTGACATGGTTTACGAGAACACAAATGGTTTCCTGAGCTTTGCCAAATCTTTTGGTCTGCTTATTATTTCCAGAAAGTTATTTCAAGTCAACATCCTTGTTTTGATAGACTGCCAGAAAGAGGCAATGAAATTCTTTGGGGGAATTTGACTGGAGTTCTTTACTTCATAAAGCATGACAGTCCGAAATTGGGTGCTATTTCTAATGTTTGGTTTTGTTCTGCTAAGATTTGTGTTCTATTACAGCTCCAAATAAGAAGGGAGTAGACACAATTGCTGCTAGTATGTCTTAAATGTTACACTTGATGATGAGATCTTAAGATCGGGTTGTTGCCTATTAAATGAAACACAGTTTGAGTTTATGAATTTGAGTGCAGGTCTGATATTTAAGGGGGGCAACCCACTAAAAGGAACAGGTCCAAAGTGCACTAGAAGTCTGATTGATCTAATCGAGGATACATAAAACATCATTAACCTTGACCCCTAGTTCGTTTCTCCAATTTGAAAATTATATTGAGATTATGATATTCGGAAACTTTATTTGAAGTATGTCATTGAGAAGAAACCTGTAAGAGATGGTAAAACTTTTATGAGTATTCATCTGTCACGCTGGTCGACCCTCAACTAAATTATGATCTTTGCGATAGTTCAATCCATTGATAGGAAATTTAATTCTACACTTAAAAATGTGGATTGATCACATACTGTAAAATGTTATTCGATTTAGATTCTCTTTTCAATTAATTCAAATGTTTCCTTGATATATGACATTCCATAATGAGTAATAGAGGACTTACATTTTACATCCATGCAGTATATTAAGAGTTTAAATATGATATTTATTAGCATAGATGTGCAAGTGAAAATATATCACTTAAATTATTTGATTAATTAATTAAATAAGAAATTAGGTATTTGAGATGGGATTGGAATAATGTTGTGTTTTGTTGTGGTTTAGGTTTGTCTTGAAAGATTTTATCTTTGCCTCTTTGCCTTTGTAGAAGTAAAGGGTTTGAGTTTTTATTTGTGAGAATGAATTGGTTGAAATTTGACAGTTAAATTTTGATAAAGAATCGACATTGTTTACAAACACTTTTAGGGAATTTATTGAATTGTATGGGTTATGTTCTCCCTATTCAAAAGTCTATGATATGTAACACTTTTGTATATAATCTTTAGTGTAAATAATAACATTTTATATTATTATTACTTAAATATGTAATCATTTTAAAGTTGAATTGAATGGTAAGTTCATGCTGATAAATAGTTACTTTGTAAAATATTTTTGAATATACTGATAAATAAGTTCCTTTTTATTTTTATATTCATTTGAAGTACATGTCTTGGCTTGATATTGGCATTGGAGCTTCAACAAAATATTATTTTCTGTACTTTTTTAATACTCCGAGTCTTCTAATTTATTTTCTGCACTTTTATAATCTTCGAAATATTATAATTTAAACTTGGAGACTCAAAATTAATATCAATTTGGAGATGGACAAATGCAAAAGATTTTGTCTTGATAAGAGCCTTTGGATGTGGAGAAACATTACACCATCACATGGATGTGGAGAAACATTCCACCATCACATTTGAATGAGAAAAAAATTGAAAGATTTGAATGATTCCCATGATATTTTTCTTATTGCATGCATGATTAATCCCATGTAAACTAATAAAAACATTCAAAGTTTGCAAAAGAATGGCGTTGTAGGTTTGCCAACTATGCCCAAAAAAGTTGTAAAATTTGAATTTTGCCTAAATAATAAAGAGAACCTCTACACACGAGTTGCAAATCAATTCAAATAATTACACATACACTCCATGGTAGCAATTATAATTATCATTTAAACTTACTCATTTTATGTATAATTGTTCATTTAAGCCTGTCAAATAGCATATTTTAAATTTCCACTACCTTCCATTTATATCTCTGCCCTATTTGTATGAGCTAAGTGAGGACAATTAGCAGGCTTAGTTGGGGAGAGGATTTTCAAGATTGGTCATTTCAAAAAAAAATCTTTTTTCTTTTCTTTTGATGTTCTATTTTTCTCCATTACTAAGATACAAAGAGCTTAATAGAGAAATTGAAGGTGTATTTGGGTGTGTTGTACCATACATCAGAACACAATCAGTGTAATTGGGGTGATAGAACGAGAAGAACACAACAAAATTGTGAAGACTGCAGAACAACAAAATATTATCATGGAAGGTGGTATAATACACAAAGAACCAACAACACACAACCAGTTGCTAGATGACAAGCTATGTTTGCTCATTTTTCAAAAAACTAGCTAGTTAGAATATTTTCTGAAGCTCATAGAGTTTGATAAGGTCATGAACCAACAATCCACAACCACATTGCTGAATAATGAAGCAATTGTTAGGGGCTTAAGGGTAGATGCCTCAAAAGTTGCTATTGTTGAAGTATCTGGATTGCCAAGGATAGGAGAAGAGTTCCTAGTTAAGGCAGATTCCATTGTTGCAAGAAATGAAATCTCCCAGCTAAGAGAAAACCCAGATTCTTCTTTCCAAGGTACTAAACGTTTGTCTTTACCTTGGCTCTGGTCTTTAGTTGCTTCTTATATAGTTAAGTATTTGACATGTGATGGGAGACAATCCTTGTTATACATAATTCATTTCAATTTGTTGAGTCATGTTTGTTATGACAGGCATGTAAATGTTCCTAATTTATTGTATAATTTGTTAGACAATGTTGTCTGAATACAAGAGGAAAAGAAACAACACAACATTGTCTCATGTCTGTTTGGTTACATTGTTGATAAAGATGAGTCTTAGGGTTCAATTTCTAAATGTTTCTTGGGAATTTTTTCTTGATTGTAACAATATCAATAGTATACTTGAAGTGCCCAATGAGGATGACAGGGGCCAATAATAGGAGCAGGGCTTGTAGGAAACACAACCTACAACCTCTATAAAACTCTCTTAGAAGAAGGATTGGGAGAAGGAAAAAGTTGAATTAATATCCAATCACACTAGGACACTTGAGCAAAAGGAGACAAAAGTGAAAAAGTTGAAGGTGAAAATTGAAATGATAGCATACAAGACAACATAGTTGCTAAAATGTATACTTGTCAGGGTCTATGCATTATTTTTGCAAAAATAATTATTTGTTTTCAATTTAGCAAATTAGTCAATGACCTTCCTATAGCAATGAATAGGAAATTATTGTTTATAGAAACTTTTCATGATTCCACACCTAAAATGTAGGGTAAACTTTGTGAATTCTACCTACACAATTGTATTCTTTTAGATGAAATTGCTTGGAATCGCTCGATTTTGTAGGAGATCTACAAATTAGAGCTTTGGCCTCCTATATCAGAAATGAACAATAGAGGGGAAATTTTTTACAAGAATACCATGAAAAGGAAAAATCTATTTCTTTGTAACTTATAAAAGAATCAACGGATCCCAATGTAGCCATAGACCAATGGTTAGAACTTTTGGATCATAGAGGTGTGGAAAGGAAGATAATGGATATTAGAGAACAAGATTATGTGAGAATGAAGAGATTAGCTACAAGACCTATTAATGAAGCCTTCAAATTTGTGCAAAAAAGATGGGAAGAGCTAACACTTGAGTTGAAGAGAAGGGAGCCACACCCCCTTTATAATTTTGTGGCATTATTTGAAGCTCTCATAAGTATATAGACATTGCAAGGGGAAATGAAATTAAATGGTTTTCACTCATCTTTCATCCACCTATTCTCCTCTTCCCAGTACCACATTTGACAGAGAAAAAATGTGGGAAGGAAGAAGCAACAGAGAATAGAAGATTGATAAAGCTCTAAGATTAAAAAGGCTATTATCTAAAGCAGGGAAATGGAGTTGATGTTGTAGCTGATTTCAGGGAGATAGCTCTGTAGTATAATCTCTAGTCTTAAAATTTGCTTGAGGAAAAACAAATACTTTAGTTGGGGGAATGATGGGTCTAGATAATGGCTAGTTTGTCCTTTATCAGTTCATTTGCTAAATTTCACAAATATTTCCAAAACTTCATACATCTTTCATATGCCTCTTATGCACTTTGACAAACCTAAATATGTGGAAATATAAATATTATATATATTGATATATGCTTGTGTGGATGTATGAATGTTCATAAGATTTGGTATGTTTTTATAATTTAATTGTGATTGTTAATGATGTGAATGTCTTGGTAGCAAAGTTAACATCTTGCAACGTAGAAGATTGTAGCCAGTAGCAACTAGATTTCCAGCCTGCAACAAAGGACTGTAGACGTTGCAGGGGATAAGCCAAAATAAGTGAAGAGCAACAGTTCCAAAGGGAAACAAAGGTGGCTATTGAATGTTCATCCATGAGTCACCATGAATGCACTTTTATTCATCAAATAAGACAATTGAAGAAGAAGTTTGTTCCAAATAGAAGAGACACATTTGTGACAGTTTTTACAAAACATGTCCCTGTCATGGTGGTTAACCATTAGGGCTAGAGTCCTATTTTGAGTTTTCTTCTTCTATTGCATATTTATAGTTTTTTGTTTCAAGATTTATCCTCTCCCTATCCTTGAGGGAGAGTGGACATACGCATTTATGTTCTATTTTTAGTCCTTATATGAATAAGACTCCTCACAAACCTATATATTAGGATCTATGGTCGAGAAGCATATCCGTTAATAGTTAATCGCTATTAGTTTCTTGTTATCAAGTTATAATGAATATGTACCACTGAATGATAAATATTTTAGAGATTCTTGTTAGACTATAATAATTTTAGTTTTTATGCAATAAAAGAGTTTAGTTTGTTGTCATGACTTGTTGATCAAGTAGCACATATTTGATGTCTTCTATGGCCACAACTCGAGCAAGGGCCACTCGAGGTATTGCAACCCGCCTTATTTTATGTTATTAGATTAGATGTTACATTACTGAACTCATTTAAGATAAGTTTCCAGTTATATGTATGTGAATTTTATGAATTCCATTCTATAACGTTACATTGAGTTAATCTTTAGAGAAGTTAGAGGTAAGAGGTTAGAAGTTAGAAGTTATAAGTATTAGTTAGTTGCAAGTCCAGAATTGATAGTTATCAGTTATAGTATTGTAAGTAATTGTAGCACAAGTGGTAGCTTATGTTATTTCCCTTGTTTTGCAAGTTAATATTTCATTTCCTTTTTCTAGCCTTTATTATTTTATGTACAAGTGAAAACTACCTATACTCACTGATATAGGTTGAGTAGAGTTCATGAATGCACATACAGTGCCAACATCATCAAAAGCTTACAAAGTCCTGGTTGATAATTAAATGAAGCTTTTACAAGGGTTTGGTGAGCTGTTCAGTTAGGAACCTATCCTCTTGATTGTGTGTCTACTCAAAAACACCAAGTTGATTGAACATTGGAAAGGCCTTACAGTTCTCACAAACATGTCAAGGCCCAATGGGATTTTGACAACCAACTTGCTCTCCAATAGGAAGGGAAAATGAGATAGGGAAATATTAATTATTTTGGGTTTTAGCAATTTTTAGATGTTTTGAATCCATTGTTGGCTCCCAACATGGTTTCAACTAACTTGTTGATAGTCAACAAAAATATTATCTTTGTAAAAGGAAATTGAAGTGGCTCACTTTGTTTTTGTGTTGAAGCTTCTAATTTTTTCCATAACCATGGGAGAGAGCCAACCAGGTTCCACAAACCCATCTATCCTCTAACAAGGGGTTAAGTAAATAAGATTTTTTTGTGCAATAAAGTTTTGTGGTGGTTCCAAAACCACCCTTTGTTGCCGATACATGTTTGGGAGCCAAAACGAAGTGCTGAAATGTGAAGGGAGAGTTGAGATACAAGGGAGTATCTCACATAAATAAGAATGGTGCCCACATCTCATTCAAAATTATCTCAATTGGATTGAGCACCGAAAATAGCAACACTAAGTGCATTAACTCACCCACATACCTACACTCATTTTGTCCACCAACCTTCCCTCCTTTTTTTGAATAAATTTTAACACCAAATGCGATGCTTGTAGGTTGGTATAGGATTACATACCTATCCAATACAATAAGGACATGATTGGGCATGTGTTTAGGTGCATAAATGATTGAAATTGCTAACAAGAAGATATGGCCACCACTCACAATTACAAAAAATCACTAATTTTTAGGGGGCTTGTGCAAGTTTGTGCATTTCCTTTTTTGGGTGCCTAGAAAAGGATATAGGCACTTCTTGTTTCTATTTGAAGGAATGGGAAAACCAAATAAAGGAGAGAAAAGAGAAGAAAATATTTCCAAAAAACCTAGTGTTTTATTGCAATGTTGGAAAAAACATCATTTTGTAGTTTTAATGACTTGGGATTATCCAAAATTTATAATGAAGCATTGTAATCCTCAAATAACAACTTTAAATTGATGGAATTGGCATTGGATGAGCGTTTCCATTGATATTGTGTCCATTTCTTGAAATATGTATGATCAATTTGTCAATCAAAAGGTTGTAAAACTTTGCACATATTTTTCATAATGTTTATATTCATAATATCAAAGGGAATGTTTAGGTTTGTTAATGGATTAATAAGTGGACTCATTAAATATTTTGCAACTATATATTTTTTTATCTAAATGCATGCATAGAACCTAGTTTTCTTTTGTATTTTAAGATGCATAGTCTTCTATGAAATATTCATTAAGGTTGCATAATAAGGATTCAATCGTTGCAAGTTTTGAATAAGCTCATGACTCAGTAGTCCTAATTGGAATTGGCATTGGTCTACAAAATTCCACTTTTCATCACCCAACACACTTAAATAAAGTATTGATAAGCATTATTTTTCAATTGTGGTTTAAATTATTCATGCTTCCATATATGATTGCATAAAATTAATAGAGGTTGTTACCAATATCTTACACACTCTACATGATACACATTATCTATTACATAAAGGTGCATAGCCTTGCATATCCAAACCAACAAATAAGTACATTATGATACCAATATTAGGATACTTTGTGCAATGTGTATAGTTTGTAGCAAGGTGAATGCTTGAACACAATATCATCAATTAGTTCAACACCTTAGGGAAACTCCTCATGGTGTTGTCGAGCCAAAAGTGAAGGAGGTCTTACCAAGCTCATTAATTGGTCCTAAGCTGCTCAAATTAAATATAGTTTTGTGATAATATTTCTAGGTTTGACACCCCTAATACTTGAGAAATTATTAGGCCTTACATATTTGAGATCCATAGCTCAAATCACCGACACACTCAATTGGGTAAAGTGCAATTATCCCTTGTTGGTGTTTAGAAGCCTAAAATGAATGGAGCCATTCTTTCTCCTTTATCAATAGTGGAAGAGACTTTACCAATTGATAAAACTCAAGATGTAAATTTGCTACTTTCACCTTCTCTTACATTGTCATCAGATAACCAATTCTCTAAGATAATTGCATCCAAGAGGAAATAAATACATTTTCAAAATAATGACCCTATCCTAATGAAAGTTACTATGATGCAAATTTGAAATATCATGAACAAGTTATGAATAGAAAAGTTGATGATTCTCTCTATGACAAAATATATTTTCCACTCTCTTGTCACTCATAGACCAAAGCATATTAATCTTATAGATCAAAATCAAGGTACAAATTTATTATCATCTTCTCCTCATATGTCATCAAATTGGATAATGATTTCTTAAATGAAGAAGTCCCTCTTACATTAGATATAAGTATGCTTGAAGAAAATATTATTTATGAGTCTAATTCACAACTTCCCGACATTGATGTTCCAAATTTGTCTCCTGGGAGGTAGGATAATGATGATGATATAATAAAATATATGTGTCATGAAGTCATCAAAAGTAGATTTCAAATAGATGGTTCAAGATTCAAACTACTGTCTAACATCTTCTACTGGGACTATATCCAAAGCAAGGGAAGAAAGATAAATGGATAGTGATCATTTAAGTGAAATTAATGAAGATGATTCATCTTGTAGGAGTCTTGTGGAAAGAAGCTATGTTGAAATATCAATTGGTGATTTTCAATGTAAAGAAGACATCGTTCATGTTGTTCATGTTGGAATTGATATTGATGAGACAAACATGCAACTTATACCAAATGAATTTTTTAGGTTTCCTTGACAGTAGAGGGCATTGATCTTGTGATTAGAGATGGTTTTATGTATATGGAGATTAATATACAAAATATAGATTCATTAATAACATATGCAAGGGTTTTTTCACTTCATAGTTTATACATAAGAGGTCTGGTTTATGGTTTGTTTTTCTATGATCGAGTAAGTCAAAAGTACAACCAAGTATGTAGTCTAGATATACTCAAGACTATGAATATAGGCATAAATAAAGTAGCACAAGGTAATGCAAATGTGATTCAACAAGCTATAGAATCTTATGATGAGAAGTGGTTGTTTAGTGCCCTATTCAAAGATTCTCCATAATTGACACATTTGAGTTTTACCATGTTTGTAGGGTGGTGTTTTGGTTCAAAAATACTACATGGATATCACCCACTCTTCCACAGTAGCAACTATTTCTCTTAGACTATTAATGGATTCACATGATCACCCTAGAACAGTTTGAGGTAGGCATCCTCTACCATGTACATAATTTAAGTTCAAGTTCTATTGTGTTTTTCCCCCTTTTTTGGTCCTTTGTGTCATGTGTTCCATTTTTGACATGAGTTGAGTCTCTCTTCCCCATTTTATAGGCTAGTTTTTTTGAATCTATAGTCCAATGGATCAAAAATAGTGTCCGACCAAATATTATAGGTTCTTGATAGGTCTACATGGTCCTTGTCCATAGTTAAATCCAATTATTTGCCCCATTTTTGAATTTGTTGAATTTTAAACTTTTGCCTAACGATCAAACTAGGTTGTTAATTTTCACAAAATGTTAGTTGTCAATTATTTTCCACACTAGTCATCATATTCATCATATTATAAGATGTCACAATTGATCAAGCTGTTCATGCATGATTCTAAAGGATAACCACACATTCAATCAGTCCTAATCAGGAAGAGGCAGTTGTATGCCATGGTAATTCATGTAAAAAATTAAATGAAGATTCATTCAAGATTTAACCAAATTTTTTTATAGGGATGATCATGTCTCTAGTATCTACAATGTAAATTTTTGGGACTAAATTTCTTTCAATTTGATAGATATTAAAATTTCATTATTTTTTCAAGAAATTATGGAAACAATTATTTTTGAGGTAAATCGACTTTACAAAGTAATTCATGGGACCAATCCATACAATGTGGTAAATTTTCAAAGTAAATATACAATTTAGTTAACATAGATTAAATTCACTTGCTCAACCTGAGATGAACGATTTTCAAAGTTCAAAATTTCTTAAAAATCTTTACATTACTATGAAGAAAAGTTATAAAGTTTTATAAATCACATAAAATGCAACATGGTGAAAGTTAGGAAATGCCTCAAAGAGATGAAATACTATGAGATAGGAACATGGTAAGGTCTGCACCAAATCAATCTGTTTAAATTTTTCATAGCCGCCATGATTTATTGAATGGATCCATTGAAAAGGCTCTAGAAACATCTAGGAAATGCGATTGGCAGATGTAAAGCTAAAATCTATCTTGTTTGATAACATCCTCCTTTCCTGTACCGAAATGGGATCCTTAAGATAAGATACAAGCATCCATCAAAGCATAATAGTAGAGGGATTTTTGTTAAATAATATGGTGGAAATGTATGCAAAATGTGAAACATAGATAGGTCATGTGATGCCTCAAAAATAAGCACATGGTTGATTGAATGGTAACTCGTACTCAAAGATTTCAAAGAATTAATCTTTCTTAGGCACCAGTTACTTCATTTGCAATAGTAAGAAAAACAAAAAGTTGCGATATTGCTATCAGGATTCAACTGTGTAGTTTTACGAGTCAAAGTCATTGATCCATGTTTCATGAGTAGTGGTTTACAAGAACCCAATTCTCATGACAGTGAATGGTCCACTTAGCACTCATTGCATCTCGGTGATGCTCATAGAGGTGAATCACTGGTCCTTTCTGGGAGGTCACCCATCCTAATACTACTCCATCTCAAGTGCGCTTAACCATAGTGTTTTCCCAGGATTAAACCCACTTAACTTGAAACCCTATAGATTCACTATCCCCTTCACCTCGCATGTCATGGTATTTGTGAATTACAACTAATTGTGGTAGGGAGTTATTTTCTCTGGTATCACTTTTCAAAACAAGAACTACAAAGTTCAAAGGGTTTTCTATTGCAGAACCAACTACATGTGGTGACAAAGGTGGAATGGCTTGTGTTGAAGACACCATTATCTTTTCAAAATTTGAATAAGCTTCAAGAAAAAGTTGAGGCTAATCTCTTAGGACATTCTAGAGAAGATAAAATCCTTATACCATATCCACTACTCGCTTCAACTTCTCTATCCCACTTTTTTGACATTCATGAAACAACCTACATATCTTTGTAGTCATATCAGTATTTCTACTAGAGATGGTTCTCCAATCTCAATTTTGGAATTAAGTGTAGCATCATATAGTTTGCACCCATATTCAGGAGAATAGAACCCAAATAGAAATCATTTACAAGCAAGCGGGATCAAATCAAGGTAATATGCTTTCCATTATGATTTTAATTTAAAGGATGACATGTCTGTGTTCTCTCCTTTAGTTGATTTTCAACATGTTTCTTCACTATCTGTGGACAACCATGGGGATATTGATAAAGGATTTGTAGTTGATGATACCTATAAAACTTGGAATGGACTCTATTACCTTGAAGTGACAACAAGATATCAACCCTAATAGAAGAAGTAAAGTATGAATAATTATTAAATTTTGAGAATAAATTAGTCTCAAAAAGGATACTCCACTCAATAGGTCTTTTGAACATGATCTAATTGAATCCACAACACCACCTAAAGCTCGAGGAGGAGATGGATCACTTAACATCATTTGATTTCTAGCCTAATAAATCAAGATTTTCTTCCTTTGTATGCATGGATTCTCAACAAATTTGATCCAGTTTAGAATTTTCCCACTTACAAAATTTAGTTGCATCTACTGTTCCTACTACACCTTGTTACTCTACAAGAGGTAGTACAAATGCCCAATCTAGTCAACTCATAGGAGATGAGTTTTTAAGATCGGGGAAAAACTCATTATTTTAGAACCTTTACCTATGCATGGCATCAACAATATTGCTAGTTCTATAAGATCAATGATGAATGTAGTGCAACTAAATACTGACATGTGTGGGTCAGTATTGATGGGATTACCAAAGAAACACATGACATACATTGAAAGAAGAGAAAGTAGTGGTTTATCCATGGATTATACCTCAACAGGTGATGGGGCATTTCCTAATGTTGAATCATTGGCTAAGATAAAGAGATATGTTTTTGAGAAGAGTGAAGAGAAAGTTGTGGTTTATCCAAGGATTTTTACAAAGATAAGAAACTCTAAAAAAAGGTTCATTCATGATAACATATAATGTCATTCCTTCAATGGTTGCTTCTTTTTATGGTGGCAATAGTCAGATTGTACTCTTGTGGATAAGATAAATTTCATAGGCATGTAAAGTGTCGACATGATACCCTAACAATCGTATGCTTGTCAAATTTTACCTATACATCTATTTCCAACTATATTATTTTCAAGAATAATCTTGAGAGTTACTAAAGAAGTTACAAAACTAAAAGGTTGTAAATTCTTTGAGATGCAATGTAATTAGGGAGATTTGGTTCAATTTTGGTCAATTATTGGGGAAGGAGATTGGGTTTCTCACCTTGCACATAAAAGAAAGAGTCTATGAGCTATTCAATTTTGAGAAATGAATAAAGAGTGATATGACTAGTCTATGAGGTAAGGTACAATTTATTTATATTGTTAATTGTTTTGATATCAAGTTGGCAACTATTTCTTTAAATATTTTGTCAAGTGATGAATTGCAATTATTTCCTCTTTAATATATATGTTTTTTGCATGCATCTCAGATGAAATGATAGGTAGTTTCCTAATCAGTGAGTCATGACACCTTTATGCATATGGATTTATGATATTAGGTTGTATTTCATTTTATAAAAATCTTGTTGTATTATTTTCTATTTTGTATCGTTTCTTGGGGAATGAACCTTTGTGTTCATTCTTCTTTCTTTGTAATTATCCTTCCTATTTCTACTCTAGTTTAGCTACCTTTCCTACTTTTTGGTTAAAATTATACCCTTAAAAACCCTAATTTTCCCATACACGAGAGCTACACCTCTCAAACGTAGAGGGAGATCATCAATGATCTCTCCAACTATTGGGAAATTTTTTCTTTCCCATTGGGTGAGTCAATGATTTTTGTAACAAAGTATCATATCAACAAACCCATTTGCATTTTATTTTCTATGTCCCCACACTTTGCCATTTTGATTATTCCATATTTGTTGTATTTTTTCTATTCTAATTCCACCTTCTATAGTATGTTTTATTCCTTGTTTCCCCACTCGAGTCACCTTTACTTATTTTCATGTTTAGCTACTATGTTTTTCTATGTTACTTGTTTAGCTTCCATGATTTTTCTGTATGATGTTGTTGACATCCTAAATTTCATTTTTTCACATGTTTCTTGTTACCTCACTTGTTCCTATGTTGCATGCTTATGGTTTTCAACTCTTATGCTATTTGTATGCCTTTCTTATTATAACATTCCAAGTGTTTATACATACTTGTGATATCATATTTTCGTTACATGCTTATATCATACTTACATAACTATATATTTATAATCCTTATCTAGCATTTATCGATCTCATTATATGCCTCCATTTGAGGTAACAGTGAGGGTTTCATGTCTTTCCCTTGCTGTATGTACTTTCAACATTAAATTTTGACTAAGTTCTCACATGTTTATCACATGCTGATATCTTTTAATTTTCTTTCACTCTTACAATGATTGTTTATTTTTCTTACTTTATCTAATTTATTGCATCCTTTGTGTAAAATCAATTGGATGGGGGGGAATAGACATCACTAACATTCCTTTGTGAGTTTTTCTATTTAATGAAAAGCTCATAGTCATCCTTATGTTGAAGGAATATTGATCTACAATAGTTTTGCAGTCATAATCTTGTAATGAAGCTAACATAATATAGCAACTTCATACACTAAACTTGAGAGGAAGGTTATGTATTTTTTTAGATCCTAACAACAATTACAAAAACTAAATAGAAATAAATATAAACATCATTCATGCCACAACATAGTGATTTATTTGGGGGAAACTCTTTTGAAAAAATAAACCCCACACTCCAAAATCTCACCCAATATGTTATTTTCAAATCAACAAGGTTACAATATACTTGTAGAGTAAGCTCTCATAGGAGTATCACCAACTAGAGATCCATAGGTAACTCAAAATATATAAGACTTTCACACACATCCTCCATCTTAAGTACCTAATATATAGGAGATACAATACATGAAACTGTCAAACAATATTTACAAAATCATGAGCTAAAACCACCCAAAAAATGGCACCCAAATTGCCTCCAATCAAAGATTCCCTATGATGTTTCAAAACACACACCAACATGTGTAACTCCCCCCTTATAGTTATTTTATGTGTCCAACATGTTTTTACATTTTCCAACTCAAGAGACCCTACTTCTAGAGGGCATAACTTTTGATCCAAGAGCCCAATTGACAAATCGTTTGAACCATTGGAAATATTGTGAAGTGCTTTCTCAAGATAGAACTAACTTCACTAGTTACAACCACTTTGTAGCCTAGAAAAGGCCTCTAAGTGCCTCAAACTTGAATTTGAAACTTTTAAAAATAGAAACTTTAATATCTTGAAATCCAAACATGATGTTGGATCAAAAAATTATTGTCATGTTTATTTGGTAGTTTTGTAGCTTCGGGGAAAATTTTAGACCTATATGTGCTCAAATATAAACTTAGTATAAATAGTAAACTTTTGTAATTGCAAGTTTGAGGCATATTTTTTCTAACAAATCTTGCCACTTTTTTGCTTAGTTAGATTTTTACTACATTCCACTTAGACAAAATTGCTTGCCCTTAATCTTTATACATTTACTATTTTTTGAAGATAGTTTCTTTCAAGCAAGGTGTAATTACTATTATTTTTATATTTACAATTTTTTGAAGATAGTTCCTTTCAAGAATGTTGTAGTTAAAATATTTTTTAAAGTTGACATTCATTTCTCATTGCATGTTTCTTTTGTTGTATATGCTTTGATGGAATGCTCATTGCAAATTATAATTCAAGAATTCTCAACCATATCCATATCCTTTTTCAACATCACTATTCTTTGAGTGTTTCAAAAATAGTGAATTTTCATTGTGATTGTTTTCTTACTTTGACATGTATGCTCACAATAGTTTTCATGCACATCAAAGTGGGATAATTTTAAATCTTGAAAATTGTATACTCTCGCCTTTTCCCTTATGTTTGGATTTTATTTGGTTAGAATGTTCTTTACTCAATAAAAATTCTGTTAGTTGCAATCTTTGTGTGAATTTAGATCATGATATTATCCCCTCTTGATTCCATCATCACTCATCCCCAATGATTTTCACAATCCCTAAATATATCATTCCACATCTTGGATCAAATATGCATGTGTAGAATTGAACCAAGTCATTTGCATTTGTATTGAGAGCAATATGATAGCATTTTTCCAAAGCATACATCATCCTAGACACATTGTGAACCTGATTTTTGTCTTTGATCATTGTTCCAAATCCATTGAATCAATATCCCCATTAGGCTATGAAATGGATTATGAATGAATTTGAAAATAGAAGAGTGAAACCCAATACTCATTAGCTTCAAAATGTGTTATGTAAAAGTGATTTTGGATTCAATTGTGTATATTTTTTTTCATCATTTTGGATCACACTCAATTATCCATCATCAAGAAGAGGAGAGTGATTTGAAATGTTGACAAAAAATATATATCATTGAATCCAAAATAATTCTTACATAGCTTCATGGACTATGGAAAACTCATGTCAACTATTCAAAATATTACAAAGTACATATTTATTGACATGTATTGACTTATCAATTCATCTTCAAGATGATTGATGAAATCCTACTATATTTAAGTAATATTATATTATTATTATTATACTTATTACCTACACCTAGGATTATGAACAATAGTGTTATTTCCCCTCTTAATACATAGGTGTTATTGTGAGACCAAGCATGGATTTAAATTTTTTAGTTTTTCTCTCCCAAGCACTTTGGTCAGGATACCAATTAGTTATTCTACAATTGAGCAATATTTTAGATTTACATTGTCATCCTTCACATGATATTGGATAGAAATTTACTTGGTTTAGTTGTGAAATATGTGATTTCTTGCCATTTGATTGTAGAAGTGTTGTCGAACATGAGAAATGTTGAAGAAATTTATTCTCTTCCAAATCTTCAAGAATCCTTGTAAGCCATAAAATTTTCTCTTATTACATATGAAGCTACCACATATTTTACTTCCACTAATGAGAGAATTGGAACTTGTAACACCCCACCACATAACCCTAGAGGAAGTTGCAATTAACTACTTAAACAAACTATTTTTTTTTTTGTTTAAGTACAATTAATATACATGTTCGCTACCCATTGCAAATGTCCCCTAAGGTTACGAGACTGAGATTACCTCTTAACCCACAACAACATAAATGAATCCATAAAATTTATCTACTTAAGATAATAAGGACACATACATTTCATACAAGATAAATACATCAAAGCATAAGAGCTAACTTTCAATTTCATTAATCACAATTAAGCAATAAGATTACAACTCTCATTCCCCGAATGAGGAAAGTCAAATAAATAAGGCTACAATTACAACTTCCACCTCGTTATCAAATGAGGGGTAAAATAATACAAGATCAACTGAAATGAAATAAAGCAAGAACTGATACTGTATCCAATGAGCTCTCCAACTGGAAGTCTTGTCCACACGAACATGAAGAAAGCCCAACGGAGTAAGGTGCATGCCACCCAACCATGTGGAACCCAAAGGCCCACCCCCCGTGCTACGAGATAGTAACAAGGAATCCTAGCCAAAAACATCTACCTCTAGACACAGGCTAACACAAAACTAAACCAAACTGAACACAACCAATCACAAGTACAACACAAGTATAACTCATATACCATGCAAGTACAACACCAATACAACTCTACATGGTCACATTGCTTCCAGAAATAAAGCATATCAAGTATGTTACGAGAACCATACACACAGAATCGAATACCAACTATGGTCACATCAGGTATGTTAAGGAAACCATACCCACAATAAACAAGTACCAACTGTTGTCCTAGATAGAGTGTCATCACACAACTCATCATGGGTTGTCCTCTGGGAATATTCATAGGCTCCGACCCCCACTATGGGTTATCCTATGGGCCTCAACCGAATCCTGGCCCCATACTCACTCATGCGGAATCAAATACCTTTCGTATAGACAAGATAGATGACCTTTCCATTCCAGGCCTTCCCATTCATCCCAAGTCTAAACGAGCCCTTGTGTCTATGAGTGAGGCATAATTATCTTGATTAGTGAGAAGTAACACCTAATCTTCCAAATTTTGTTTTAGTTATCACTTGATTAAACCACCCCCGAAGGTTTCCCAGTTTACCTCTTTGGGCTCTGGCCCCTACGAAAGCCACTCTTCTACTTGACAACACACATATCATCCAAACTCCAAGGGTAACAAAGTGCAAACAAACAAGATATCACGGCCACTCCTTTCTTAGGAGGCAACATAAGTCAAAAACCTCTCCAAATATTGGAGGTAACAAAGGTAACAAAGTCACTCCTGACAAGGAGGCACAACTCACATAATCCACTCCTAATCCAAGGAGGTACAAACATCCCCGTTCGTGAAAACCGGGCAATAATAGATAGCTTCCCATGCACTACCCCAGGAAATAACAAATGGTCGTTATTACAACACCACAACCCCCCAACCTCCAGGGTCCTCTGGAAGATTTACATATCAAAGACACTTAACCCATCTCCCCAAACATGAGCACAGGGGAAATAATCACATGAAGCAATTGCGAAGAAATAAACTAATTTGGATATATTAAATCCATTTCCTTGAATAAAATTCAATAGTTTATTCCACAATAAACTGATTCAATAACGTCTTCTTCAGACAAGGGCTGAAATTTAAGCAAATAACTAGTCCATAATTGCTTGAAAATAATAATAAAATAAAACAGTTACTTTGTTAATTCAAAACATATCATTTTAAAATAATTATTTCCCTTTGCAAAATAAATCGTCTTAAAGTCAATTAATCTCGCTACTTAAACATATTACTTTTGAATTCAATATTTTTCCTTTCAAATATAATATTCTAAAATAAATTCTTAACTTGACTATTATGCAATAATCTAAAATTCCACAAATACATTTAAATCATGATATTAATCAACTCAACATTTTAAACTTTATAATCTCAACTATAGAATAATACTTTAAAATCTTCCAAATTACATTTAAATTATACTATTATTTTACTCATCCTTTTTAATATATATATATATATATATATTAAATACATATATATATTAAAATCATAATCTCAATTATAAATATATTTAAATTAATATCCTAATACTATATACATATAATATAAAATATTAAAAATATATATATTAATAATTAATATATATATATATAATAATATTTTAATATTGTATATAAATAATATTAAATATTAAATAAAGATATATATATTTTTTTGAAATAGACCACATCCAACTCGCACCTCGGGTCGCGTGCCAAACCTAAAGATTGGGCAGCCAAGCATTGCTCGGGCCGCGTGCTTAAGGCCGAGCGAGGGTTAGGGTGTCGACTGGGCGTAGGGCAGAGCAGAGGTCGGCCAGGAGGAGGTGGTCGGTGGCTGTGCACCGCCATCCACCACAATGGGTGGCTCGACTGTGCTTAGCACAACCAACCACCACTGTGGTGGTACGATGCTAAGCCACCGAGTGGACAGTGGGGGCGGTGGTGTGGCTCCCCACAACGCTTCCCATGGGGGCGGCTGTGGGTCGAGCCTCGACGCCCTCAAAACCAAAACAATACATTTATTTATTTTTAAATAAAAAAATTCCTCAATAATTTTCGGCGGATTTTGAAATCCGCCTTTTTGATAGGGGGTATATTTTTTTTTTGAAAAGAAAACTTTACCAGCATAACCCTCAATAATTTCATGCATAAAATGTATATATGTACATATTTTTAAACACCCACAACCTATTTTACAAAACTAATTTGAACAATCAAAATTAAAATAATATTTTCCAGCCAAGAACACCAAGATTTCTCTTGAAGCAATGCATTTCCAAACAAAGATTTTTGCAAACAACATATCCAAATCTATGATCTTTTTTCAAAATCAAAATCAATTTAATAACATGAACTTGGTTTCCAAAAGTTTGAGAAGATCCAGTGGGTGCACAAATCCTTGCTTGGATTCCCTCTTCAAATTAGTAGTTTCCTCAGATTCAAACAAAAACCCACAAAATACAAAATTCTTCCTCTCTTCCATTTTTAATTTTCCCAAAACTCCATAATCATATCTTGTGAAGAAAAATTCAATAATAGAGAAAATTCCAAGATATTTCCAAAATATCAGTGCAACCACCCTCATCAATTCTAAAAAACATAAATAGAAAATATCTCTCATTTTTTTCAATTTTTGAATTCAAATTTTCTAAAAATGCAATTTAGAACCTTTTCTTTCATTTTTCAATTTCACATAATAAAATCCATAAATTTCAAAATGAACAACTTATCTAATTTCAACACAATTAATTTAATTAATTAATAAGTAAATCTAATCCACGATTAAATTATTTATTAATTAAATTAAATTAATTAATAAAATAAATTACGTTATTAACATAATACCAGATCAATTTCATTTCACAAGTTAAATGCATACAACCATTTAATTACCCTTTTCAACTTGCAATTAAATAATCGAAGAGAGAGAAATAATATAAAACAATTAACCCGACTAAGACCTGATGACACATTATGACTAGGGTGATGACTTGGCACAAAAAACCTAGCTACTATCTCCCAATCAAATACTGTTGGCAATGGACACGCTCAAACCTGTGAGACCAGGTGGAGTCGATGTCTTATACTTGTCAACCTGCAAACACAAATTATATCCACATGCATATATATATCAAAATTAAAACACACAGTGAAGAGGAAATCTCGAGATCGCAGGGTGCTCGCAAGCGAGTGATGCAATCTCGTCCCCTTCACCCATACAGTATTACTAACTAACGAATCTAACATCATTAATATGATCAAAAGCATAAACATCATTAATTCAATTATCCACTATGCTAATCCAAAGCATGACATAATGATAACATCAGGAAAAATACACCATCACACCAAAATATAACATTCGCATCACTTTACAGATAGCGATCAAATAACAACTGAGTTTTAAGTCAAAGTACTTAACAGAAAATAAGGCATAACCAACAGAACACTATTCGATCAAAAGAGAAAAATGGAGGGGTCTTACAAAACTAACCACTTCTTTCACTCTCAAGAGATGGATATTAATCATGAATGCATTAGTAAACTTGAAGTAGAATTCCCTTCTTCCAATTCACCCACATAGTTCGAATTTGAGTATTTGAACTACTGAAAATATTATGCTGGATTATTTTAGGCTATATCTTTGAGTTCCCTTGAGATATATAACAATTTACTTTGTTGTTGCTTAATGATTTTCTCTAGGTTATTGCAAGAAATGCTTGGTTTAGTTGTTACATCTACAAACTTTACATCATTACTTGACCTTAGTTTTTAACTTTCCTCCACAAGCTTGTACTAAGAGGTGTGATTTGTCAATTCAAATTTGTGTAGATTTTCACCAATATATTTTTATTGAATGATGAAAACATAATTGGGTTTTTGAACTATTTCAATACCTAAATAGTAATGATTGTGTATCCTAATTTAGTTATTTCAATCCCTTTTTTAGCTCCATTTTATTGATATTGTGTAATTTTCATTATTACCTATTTTGAACAAGTCATCCACATATATAAAGTTAAGTATACAACTATCTTGCCAACTTTTTTGACAAAACTATAACTAGCCTATTTGGTTCTCCTTTGATGACAACAACCAAATAGTACTGCTTGATTAATTTTGGTTCCCTAATATTTATGGTGAAAGAGAATTGATCTAGTTTAATTCATTTAGGCTAGATCTCCTTTCAACATCTTACATGTTCATGGTATCTCTATATTTTATGTGACCAATATTTTAGGTTGCAAATATTATGGATGGTATTGTAACTGAGTTAACACTCATTGAATTTGGTTGTATGAATTTCACTAGGGATCTTATGAGTAGATCTTTATCATGATTGTATTTGAATAATGTTACATCTGTTATTTAAAACATGGGGAGATCTTAGTCTACTATTTTTGATCTTGAGGATAAAAAATTATTAGAGAGATGTATTTACTACCATGTACATAATATACTATAGTTATAAATTAGAATTACTACTTATGTTTATTCTAGGTGCACTATTACTATAGTGTTAAGGTTTAAAGTGAAAGAAAATGAATGTGTATATATTTTCTAGAACATTGAATAAGGATTTGACAATCAAATTTATGAATATTGGTTGACTAACTAGTAGAACATTTAAATTCATACATTATATCAAGATCATGACATTGAACTATAACTTGATACCCTTACTACCATCCTTGATATATGCATGGTGAGTTTAGAAGTTGAGATTAAGGGATAATATTTTTGAAGAACTCTAGGTATTTGGTGAGTTGTGCTTGTATTCTATTGTATAGTTGTAATGTAGTTACATGTGTAGGTTAGTTGTTTCAAAATATGAGTTAAACATGTAAAATAATATTATGTCATTCAAATTTATTGTATTAAATATGCAATCATTATGTCTGATTCACTAAACATTGGCCAAGGTTGATTTTGGTGAAATGACCAATTATATGTATCTAGGTTACATAATTGACTTGGGATTCCTTTTATACTAGACTTCACTTACTTTATCCCTATATAGTATTCTATTATGACCATGCACATGAATATTTGGGTTCGATTGGAATAATATGATTATATATTTTGATTTATAAATATATCACTGTTATATGTCCAATCATTACAAGTACTAACCATTGAGGTCTCATTATATTATAATTACCAATTGTAAATATAATCTAGATGATGAATTATACCAAAATAATTATTTTGGTTTCACCGTAGGGAAATAAAAAAAAAGGTTAAGAATATTATTTTTAGTAAAATTTGTGGGAATATATCTTCATATGGTGATCTAATGGATATAGTGTTTCCCATTATCTTGAGTATGAATCAATCATTTCTAAAGAAAGATTATAATTACTATTGTATGTACCTTCAACCTTAGATGATTCTTATGTGCCCTTCTTGACACATGATGTGCTTTTTCAAGAAAGATGTATAATATAATATGATTATGATACTTCATATCATTGACCATATTATGTTAGGACTCCACTTGGAGACACAAAAGCATGTTTGCATAATTTTTGTATCAATTGTGACAATATATTGACTATTTCATTTTCCCCTATGCTTTGATATGACCATGCCTATCCTATATTGATTAATGTGCATAATTTTTGTGTATGGGTTTGATTTTTGTAGGGTTAATAATTGTAAGTATCAAATTGGGTGGGACGATGAAACCTAATTTTTTTTATAATAAGAATTTTATATAAAGTGGGTATTAGTGTTAGTTGAGCTATATATATGTATACAATCCTATACTTAACATGGGATGATATAATAATTATCATAAATTTTGACATAAATAAATGAAACATTCCATACCAAGTGGGAAATTTGAAAGGGTTTAAAGAGATCTAGTATAAAACTCTATTTATCCTAATGGGTATGTGCGTAGACTTGAACTAGTGATTACTTTAGAATTTTGAGCATTATGAGTTTTATGAAATAGTCACAATTTTATTGTTTATTATTTATAAATAACCAACCTAGCCTATGTGTTAATGAGATGATTTTGTAAAGGACTCTAGGAGGTTCATGTTGAGTTATGAATTATAACATGGTGAGGTTTAATTTGAGATCTTGATGCCCTTGAATGAAAATGCTTTAGGATATGTTTGCTAAACTAGGAAAATGCTTCAACTTTTTAATACTAAGAAGAATTTTTATTTGTTGGGAATCATTTAAAGGAACTTTGTTTCAAACAATGAAATAATAATTTAGGATTTTTGAGTTTTATTATTAATTAATGAAACTTTAGGAACAATGAATATTTTGAATTGACCATTGGTAAATATTGATTTGTCACACTAGATGGTTTTAATCCCTTCTATGGTCTTCCTTATACTATCTCACTTCTATGATGAAATTTTCTTAAGTGGTTATCAAAGCCTAGGTTTAGGAACTCTATGTATTTGATCCTTGAGAGATTAAATTGAAAACTGCATGTGACTATGATACCATTTGGAAATAGGTATGTAAACAATCCTTGGGTGAAGGATGCCATGGACCTAAATTGGTAGTGGAAGTCTTAGGGGAAAAATCAAAGGTTTGGGGTTGTTGTACATAAATAAATAATTTCTTGGGCTCCGAGTATTCTTTAGATATCTTGAGGCTAAAATTTTCCTTGAATAGTTGTGAATTCATCTTCCCAATTAATATGTCCCCACTATATAGGTATGAGTGAAAAAAGGCACCCATCCTCATCTAGTTTATCTACTTTGAGGTTTGTAGTGTTTTCCTTTCAAGCATATCCTCTCTTCTTGGATGTAGTTTTAGATTCACCATCACAATGATCTATCTCTAATGTGAATGTATGAGAATGCCTCTATACTTGTTAGACTAAAATAATTATAATTTATGAGTTGAACACTATGACAATGTGTCTTGGTTCAATGAAGAGTATAGGAAGGTATATGTTAGGCTCAAGACTTAGTGAGTTCTATTCTTCCAAGAAATAAGAGAATGATAAACTTAGATATGAAATTACTATGAATGAGTTATAAAAACTTATAAAATTTGTGTTTACAAATTATGTTGAATTAAGCCATCCACATCTAATGGTTTAAACAACCCTTAATATGTGTAGATGATCTAGCTAATATAAATATTAATTAGCATGGATATATGTTGAGTTTAAGATAGATATCCTTATAATTTCCATCACAAATAGTGGGAAATTAATAGTGAGCATTGTTGAATATGCTATATTATTTAGCTTACAAAAACCTATGAGACTATGCGTATAGGTTTATTGATCACTTTATGTTTGTATGTAGAAAAGACAACCTACCAAGTGCTTGTGGATCCTTGTGATATACTGATGATGCATACTTGACTAGAAGATGGTCCCACATGTAAGACTCAGGTTTGATATAGGTACATGAGTAGTTGGCTTTCACCAATACTATGTAGGCGATGAATGCTATAAATTTATTCATAATATATTAAGGATTAGATGGTGTTCACCAAAATTCTAGAGATGCAATATTATAGGAGCTATGTATGTTATGATACACAAGTGGTTTTATTGGATATCACTAGTATCATGTAGGCAAAATATGTTAGGAGTAATTATCATACCTTAGAGTTTAAATAATTATCATTGATGGAATGCAAATGATGGATGCTAAGATTCACCCATGGTATGACATGGCTTAGCTAGCTTCACTAGTACCATATAGGTGATAGATGACAAGAGTTACCTCATATTGAGTGGGACTAAATTTCACTAGTGGCTTTGAGGTAATATCTATTAACATCCATTGACTTAGATGGTTCAACAAGATATGAAAATATTATTAATGACCAAATGCGTTGTTTATTGTTATAGTGCACCTTTTTCGGTGATTACCACAAGTAGTAAGAATGCTCACTTGTCTTCATAGTTGGTAGTGAATAGGTATAAATGATTGGACCCATAGTGTAGTAGAGGAGGGACTAATACTATTATTTTTGGTTGGGATGTATCCAAGGGATTATGCATTAGAGAACTAGGTAAAGGGGAAGTTGCTTGTAGTAAGCTTCTAACCACATCTTTTTGTTGGTTGGTCACTATGTGTAGATATAATGATATTGAGGTATTCACAATGTGTATGTGTGTTGTATGCATGTGAAAGCCACATAATTCATATGTGATAATGCATGAGTTATTCATATTGTGTATGCGTATCTATGGATGGGCTACTCATTATCTATATATGATGTATGCATAAGATAGTTGCGTGGGGTACCTACATGTGTTGTGTTCATGAGCTAGTCACACTATGTTTATGTGATGCATGCATGATAAATTTGCAATATGTATACTTGATGCATCCATTAGTTATCACATTTAATGTATATAATGTGTGCATGATTTAGTCACATTGAGTACATATTTTGTATGTATGAGATAATCATGATGCGTAAATGTGATGCAAGTATCAACTAATCATTGTATAGATTTGTGTGTTTATACATTGAATACCTCATGAACCTAGTGGACTCAAATGCACTAGCCCAAACCTCCTAGCAACATTGGATAGAGGATCTCAACAAAGTGATGTAGGAGGAGTGGTGAGTACAACTACACCTTGGAGTCACAAGGAGAAAGGTTGATTTGAGAATTCATCTAATGCTATCACAAGGTAAGCATTGAATCTAGTGCCATGGAAAAGTTTGAAGATACGACCAGGATGAAGAGCTCATTTCACTAAAGGATCACCTACCTATGTTATGAGGGATGACTAGAGTACCATTTATTGTTCTCCTATGGGACAATAGTCTTTTTTATGGTAACCCAGATTTGCACTTGAAGTAGATCAAAGCCACCAAGTAGAAAAAACACATTAGTGTGTAATAAATTTAGGTTCTAAAAAAATGTACTAAAAAATAAGTGTTATTCCACTACAATTTACCTAGAGCAAATAATGAAATAAAGGATTTAAGAGCTATTAATGGAATTATAAATATGAAATTTAAATGAACAAAATACAACATAGTTAAATTTTGAAAATGGAAAAACAATATTAAAGATGTTAGGAATTCATTAACATTAAATGCTCAAATTTTAAGGTATTTGTTAAAAATAAATTGATTATATGTTTTTCTACCTTAGATCCATGCCTACAAAAGTGAATTGGCATGTAGACTTATACCTATATCAACAAGAATGAATTGACATAAATGTGGCTGATTGAAAACACTTGACCTTGATCTTTTAATGTGTAAATTAATAAGGAATAGGTAGTGTTTACACACATTTGGGGAATCTACTTAATCATGAGGGTCATGTTCTCCTAAGTCAAAATTCTAGATGAAGTGATTATAACAAGAATACTGGTGGAGGACAATAATCAAGCATTCAATTGATTATTCTTTTATCATTAGATTCCTAAGATGTCTCTAATGCTTTCAAATGAATAAATAATGGTAAATACACAACATAGCACGCTTTAATCATCAAAGAAACTACACTAAATTGAACATCAATGGTTGGCAAGATGTAAATATAAATTTCAAAAGTTTAAAAAATATGATTTAAATCTATAATTACAAAACTACTATGGATCAATTTTACAACCATACATTTAATCTTCAATGATAAATAAAAAATCTAAAAAAGGAAACCAATTTCTCAAAAATGAATAATAATAAAATTATTAAAATGATATTGCAAACAAAATTTGTACAATTTACTACTAATAAATTTGTTATTATATTAAAAACACTAATAAAAGGGTGTCAAAATCATAAAAGAAATGGGCGTGGGTATGCAGTTTTCCCCATTAGGTGTAAAAACTAGATGGGTGAAAAAAGCATACAAGGAGGAAAGTAACAATTTAAACGGAGTAATAACGGTCACCTGAAATTAACTAGCCGTTATAGGGCTGAAGGCTCTTCAAATACGAGCACTCTGTCATTCTGTCATTCTGTCATTCATTTCTTTATTCTATCATTTTTTAGTTAAAGCGCCAAGTTACGGTCTTATTTTTGTAGTTGGATTGAGATGGTGATCACCATATTGTTAGGATACCTGCATTTCTACTTCTCCCCAACACCCACTGGAAGAAATTGCAGATCATCATATTGTGAAGATCCCTGCATTTATATGGTGATCATAAACATACTCTGTAGCTGCAGGAGTTCTCCTTGTGAAGATCGCTGCATTTATATGGTGATCATTTTTCTGAAGGAGAAGAGCAAGAGGAGTTTGTCATTAACATTGCCACCAGGTCCTCCTGGATGGCCCTTCATTGGAAACCTCCCTCAGCTTGGGGACAAACCCCTCCAATCTCTTTTTCTCCTTGCACAGAAATATGGGCCTCTCATGACTATCAAATTGTGCAGACAGACAAGCATGGTCGTGTCATCTCCATCCATGGCAAAAGAAGTACTTAAGAACAGTGACCCGAGCTTCTCAAGCAGGACAATCAATACAGCTGCAAGAACATTTGCCTACCAAGGCACAACTCCAGTATGGAGTCCTTATGGACCTCGATGGCGCTTGCGTAGAAAGATCTGCACCACAGAGATTTTTAGTGTCAAAAAGTTGGATGCTCTGTAGCATTTGAGAAGAGACGAGGTATTTACTGCTATTAATTGCATCTTGAAGGATTCTAAACCGGGGAATATTGTAAATATCGGTGAAAGAGCTTTTATGATTTCTCTTGGCCTTGTGGGTAAGATGGTTTGCAGCAAAAAAGTGTCTGAGACAGGCTCAGTACAAGCTGCAGAGTTTAAGGACATGGTATAGGAAGTCCTCAAATTGACGGGGTTCCGAATTTATTTGAGATGATGACTCGGAAGAGTCGAGGAATGAGAGAATCAGCCCAGGGATCTTCCAGCTTTCTTGGGTTTTTTTGCTCAAACTATGGTAGAGGGAGGAGGATAATCAGCCCAGGGATCTTCCAGATTTCTTGGGAACTTCCAGCTTTCTTGGTTCTTTTTTGCTTTTCATGGATTTTTTCTGAGCTCTTCTTTTTACTGCTGCCATTCGGACAACTGTACGAGATGGTGGAGTCAAGCTATTCTGCCCTTTGTGACCTCTTTGGTTAGAACATGAACTATTCTGCATAAACTGATTCTTCAAGGGAATGTTGTGAAGATGTTGCAGAGGGACAAGACTAATTTGAGGGCTTTGAGCAGATGTATTCAATAGTTGAGAATGAAGGGCGTGAGCTTTTTCTATCTGTCAAAAGAGCCTCAGCCTGCTAAGAGGTGGAAGAGCTCGAGTGCAAAAGTTAAATTGGACCCCTCTCAGACGGTGCTCTCAATTCTGTCTTCCCATTACCTTGACTTCTATCTCAGGCCTCGTCCTATGGTCATGTAAGTTATTTTCTTGCAGCTAGCTAGTTGGTAAGATCATTGCATGTAGGGTGATTAATACTTCACAACAAAATAATTTATAGCACATTTGGCGTAAGGCTTACTTTATTTGGAATTTTGGTGCAGTGACAGAGTTGAGAGTAAAAGTGAGATGGTTGATTTGCTTTCGTGGACAACTTGCTACTCTGATGTCTGTTCTTGAATATATTAAGCCGTGAGGTATGTCTTCAACATCTGAATGCAGATCAGTGTGTTTTTTGTCAAATGCATTTGTTTTTGATAACAGGGATAGCTTACTCTTGAACAAAACTACATTGTACAACATCCTCAAACAAATTGATGCATAAGGCACACCTATTATAGGGAGTGTTTCATTTCTTTGAAAGTGATTTACATTTCCCCTGTTCTGAAGCTACTTTTCATTTATAAAGATTTATCAAGTACCTACAGATGATATCCATAAGGTGTGTTGTCAAAGTGAGATTTCCATTAGTTCCTGGCAATATGTCCAGCATAAAGGTTTTATTAGTCCTCTGCTGATGATTATACCTTCTTAACATAATTAGCTTGTTGGCATTCTTATAATTGAATAGCCTCTTAAATGGACTCTTATTTTACCACCTTCTCCTTTTGAGTGTTAAACTGCAAGGGAAAAACGGGCGAGCAGAAGATTGATCTCTCTATGCACAGTCTTAGTAAGAAAGCATTGTATACTATTGTTTTTTATGTTCTGTTATTTGTGAGTCTGCTTCATTCTGCTATTATTTTTGCTTTAATTCTATCAAATATTAAGGATCTGCGATAAATTGTTGTTAATTTGATCCTACAATAAAATAATCTCATTACGGACATTAGCTAATCCATGCTGCAAATAGTTGCTACAACAATAAATTCATTCTCATTATCTCCCTTCAATATCATTTATCATATGTTTTAACATTAGCAAACTGCAAACCCGAGCATCAAGCACAATTTAGCTACCCCTCCTAAATAGCCTCTAACTTTATCGTACTCTCCTTTTTAGAGTCAAAATACAAGGCAAAAATGAGTGAGCAGAGCAGAAGATTGTTCTTTCCACATTCATAGTGAGAAAGCATTGCATGCTGAAAGTTAGCATGTTTAAAAGAGCATAGAGCATGTTTGAAAGTTATCAAAGCGACATGTTGCCTTGAGCAAATCTTTGTTTACAACATAGGTCATAATTTTACTTTCTAACTAAAAAAATGTCAATCATGGACTTTCAACAAGTTAAATTATTTATGTTTTAATTATTTGATGCTGTAAAACTTTATCATCGTTCTTTTTTTCTTGCCATAAAATCAAATGTAGTTAAACTTTTATGCAGTTAGCAGCATGGCATCCCTTCATGCTCATTTAAAGTTTAAGATCACCCTAGAAGCCTTGCCTTAATTAAGACAGCAGAGAAAGCAGGCAAAAAACTAGCTTCCACAGGTTTTTCAAACAAAGATCTCAAAACAAAATACCAAGGAGACATTACAATTTACTTTAAAGGTGTCGAAATCTGTTCTACAACTAGTGCCACTGGTTCTTCATTAAATTCAAACTTATAAACTTCTTACAAACTTATTCTACTCAAACAAACAAATTCAATGTTTTTCTAGTTGGAGCAATTATTTGTTCATACATGACAGTGAGCTTGATCTTATGCATTAAAATACTGCAAGAATAAGCATGAGATTTCCAAAGACATTCCCCAGTTCCTATCATTATTCTTGCATGCCTCTACACTTTTGAATGTGATCCCTAAAGCATTAAGCTTCTTCTATGTTATATCCCTTGGGTCGGGTCTTAAGAAAAACCAAATTCAAAGCATATCAAATTACTGTTGTTAATGATTGTTCAACCCTAGTAAATGGTAATTAGAAAACTGTATAAGTCAAATTTATGCTATCAGATTTGTGGCGATTATGCTCATTCATTGCACTCGAGTTTAAAGAAATCAAGCCACACTCAGCTCCAAGGAAACCCAGATCTGCAGCAAAGAAATTTAAAAGATCTGAGGAGTTTTTCTACATTACTCCCGTTGAGCTGAATTTGCTCTTCAATCTCTCGCAGCCCAAAGAGTTTGATCTTAGGTGAAGGCCCTGGCCTACAAAGAATTTTAGATTTATTGAGGTACATATCAAGTAATATATTATGTATTATCTCTCACAGCCCCAAAAGTAGTTTGAACTATTTTTAATTGTTTCTTGGTCTCTCTAATTATTATCAACCATAGGATTGTATATCAGAGATATATGGGCCTCCCATAACGTATAATGGAGGAGAGTCTCTAAATTGCAGACATTATTTATAAGTTTGACTCAAAAGAATTGCAGCCTGTTGGTGTACTGAGGAATGCAGGATTAGAAAATATTATGTTAAATTACACTTGCCACAAAAATACTGTTAGCAGTGAATATTTGATTATTCTTTCAGAGCATAATTTTTTTTTGGAGTATTGAACTATCTTATTAAATGATAAATATTGTTCTTATTGTTCTTAGATTCAACTGTATTAGAATTGCATTAATGTTTTGGATCACATTCCGTGATCCATCCTTAGAATAATAGAAAGCTGATTCCTCAATTTTGTTTGTAAAATTGGACATTATAAATTGGTTTTGAAAACATGCAAAGCAGTGATACCAACTTAAAGCCAGGATTATAAACAAATATTTTCAGCATTTAAGTTTAGTGGATGTATCCTAGAAAGTAAGCTTTAATACAGAAATCCAGAATAAGATTTCTTTGTTCTTTGTATTTTGTTTTCAATATTTTGGTGACACAATTATATTGTAATCACCTGTGTTACGTCATCTGGAACATATAGACAACATTTCTATACATGCTCATGATCCCTGTTAAGCTTTTGTTTGTTTTGATAGAGGACTTTATATTATCTATGTTGATATTCCTTCCAAATCATGGAGTTTTCATATTCAGTTCACCTCTGTTTTCTATGTCTCTTTTTTTTAAATCTCTGTTTATCCTCTACCTTCCTCATCAATCTTGAACAAGTTAGAAAATTAGCTAAGGGTCATATGAAGTTGTCTCAAGTGTATTAAACCCAGAACCCTAGCTAAGTTGGAGGTACAAGTAAGCGTCAGACACATTCAAAAATCAGGGACGGGGTATATGGTATTGGAAGATCAGCTAAGCAAGGGGAGATAGGCATAGGCATGTGAATGGATGTGGCAAATGCTCCATCACCAAGTGGCATCTACCGCCAAGCGATGATTGAAGCCCCTCCCTACTCTTCCACAGCTTTCTCCCTTCCCTTTGCATTTTCTCGTTTTCCTGCTGCACGCAATCTCTCCCTGTTTGTCTCGTTTCAGTCGAGCACTTCATAATGAAGCTGTGTTCATATAATACCGCAATGTGACCAACGAAATTCTAAGCTGCTGTTTTCGAAATTAACTTTCGGTGGTCAAAACAGGAAGAAAATTAGCCGGACCAATTTCAACTTCCTTATGACTGAAATAACAAAACAATAACAGTTTTAAACTTCAGATCAATTTCCTCCATTCGGGATAACGAAATTCAATGTGTTGGGTCACTTCAATGGATAATTTTCCTTTCTTTCTTCGCACATTTGTTGTGCTTTCATTTTCACTATTATAATTGATGGAGAGAGTGTTTTAGGGTTCACAAAGCTATCCACTGCTTTTGGACCACCCATTCAAAGTTGCCCGATGTCTTCACATCAACTTCTTATGTTTGGTCTTTCTGTCATGCCTTTCTTGCTTGCGGTATTCATTGAGATTTATTATGTCTTAATGAACTTTGATGGCAGGGGGAAAAGTCGGAATCTCATATCATGACAGAGGAGGTTACCTAAAACCATTTTCTTCTCATTATATCACATTCATTGTTTATGGTTTAGAAAAGAGTGTAATGAGACTGAGTTTCAAAAGAAGAAAGAAAGTGTTTATTCACAGTATGGATTTGAAAAGGATGAAGCATATTCACATGGGTTCAGGTATTTTTCACATTTTTTTCTAAATTTCCTGTGTCCTTGATATTTGAGAAGTGAACAAGGAATATAATTGGAGCTGTTTGTTGGTATTCAATAGTCTGTTTGATCATTGAGGTGGTCAAATATATGCTTACAGGGTCATTTGTTAAAGTTTTCCAGATGATTAACAATTTCCAAATATTAGCTGACTAAATTCTATTTTGTCATCCATCCTTTTTGCACAATAAAGCTGACTTTATATGTATTCAATTGCCACTTTGGCAAGTTGGTATGCCATAGCAGGAGAGCTTTGTGATCTGTTGTTATTGTATGCCAATGGTATTTTCATTGAGCAGTTTTTAATATTCAGACAACTTGTCAGTTGTCTAAATCAGTGTTTGCTAAAAATGCCGGAATGCCCAGCAAATCATTCCTATTGTTATCAATACTAAAATGCTATCTCAAAGAATTTACTAATTTCAATGCAATTTCTTTTGATTATAGATCATAGGAGGCAGAGTTCAACAAATGTCACAGGTGTGGCAATTATTTATTTTTAGTTCCTACTGCCATTATATTGTTTACTGTGTATCTTTCTATTTTACATGGGTATTTATTTTTAGTTCCCACTGCCATTAAATTTGTCTATCTTGTATCTTTCTATTTTACATGAGTATTTATTTTTAGTTCCTAGTGTCATTAAATTTGTCTCTTGTATCTTTCTATTTTACATGGGTATTTATTTTTAGTTCCTACTGCTTTATATTTTCTCTATTGCTTGAGTTGATCTTTTACTGCCCTAGTGGGAGAGGGGGGAGAGGAAGGAGAGAGGGTGAGAGAGAGGGAGAGTAGGATGGAAAGTGGGGAGGGGGAGTGAGGGAGGAAGGCGAGGAATGGGAGAGGAAGGAGAGAGAGAAGGTGGTGAAGGAGACACAGAGAGGGCAAGGGAGAGGGGGATAGGGAGGGAGTGGGAGG
>CM021109.1:221203771-221242533 GCA_007115665.2 Sequoiadendron giganteum | reverse complement strand
TGAGGGATTAAGAGGGTATAGGGATTGAGGGATTAGGGTTTTAGGATTGAGGGTTGAGAGTTAGAGGGTTTTAGGGTTGAGGGTTGGGGATTCAGAGGATATCTGGTTAGGGGATTGGGGTTTAGGGTTAAGGGTTGAAGAGGGATTAAGAGGATATAGGGATTGAAGTTAGGGTTTTAGGGTTTGAGAAGGTTGAGGGATTGGGGTTTTGAGGGTTGAAAAGGGGATTAGAGGGGTATGGGGTTGAGGGATTAGGGTTTAAGTTTGGGATTGGGGTTTTAGGGTTGAGGGGTTGAGGTTAAAGTGACTTAAGAGGGGTATGGGGGGTTGGGGATTGGGTTTTGGGTTTGAGGATTGAGGGTTGAGGGATTAAAAAGAGGGTACAGGGGTTTGAGGGATTAGAGGGTATGAGGGGTTGAGGGATTAGGATTTAGGGTTGGGGTTGAGGTTGGGATTAAGAGGGTATAGGGAGGGTTTAGAAGTTAGGGTTTAAGGGGTTGAGGTTTGAGGGTTGAGGGATTAGAGGGTACTGGGGGTTGAGGGGATTAGGAGGGTTGGTTTAGGGTTGAGAGTTAAGAATTTATAGGGGGTTAAGGGATTAGGGTTTAGGGTTGAGGATTAAGAGGTATAGGGGTTGAGGGATTAGGGTTTAAGGGTTGAGGGTTGAGGTATTAAGAGGGTATAGGGATTGAGGGATTAGGGTTTAAGGGTTGAGGGATTAAGAGGGTATAGGGGTTGAGGGATTAGGGTTTAAGGGTTGAGGGATTAGGGTTTAAGGGTTTAGGGATTAAGAGGGCATAGGGGTTGAGGGATTAGGGTTTAAGGGTTGAGGGTTGAGGGACTAAGAGGGTATAGGGATTGAGGGATTAGGGTTTAAGGTTTGAGGATTGAGGGTTGAGGTTTTAAGAGGTTATATGGGTTGAGGGATTAGGGTTTAAGGGTTGAGGGATTAAGAGGGTATAGGGGTTGAGGGATTAGGTTCACTCCCTCTATATATCTCCCCTCCCTCTCTCTCTCAAGTATCTCCCTCCTAACCCATATACTCTCTCTTTCTCCCACTCTCCCCCTCTCTCCCTCCCTCTCTATCTCCCACTCTCCCCCTATCTCCCTCCCACTCTATCTCCCACTCTCTCCCTCTCTCCCTCCCACTCTCTCTTTCTCCCACTCTCCCCTTCTCCCTCCCTTAGTCACTTCCTTTGTCTCTCCCCTTTACCCTCTACCTGAAAGAGGGAGAGGGGTTAGGAGGGAGATACTTGAGAGAGAGAGGGAGGGAGTGGGAGAGAGATAGAGGGAGGCATGGTTAAGGGTAAAGGGTAGAGGGTACAAGGGTTTAAGGTTTAAGGGTTTAGGGTTTAGGCTTAAGGGTAGGGGAGAGAGAGATAGAGGGAGTGACTGAGAAAGAGACCTAAGAGAGGGATAGGGGGAGAGGGGGTAGGAGGGAGAGGGTTGAGAGAGAGAGGGGAATGGAGGGTGTTGGAGAGAGATAGAGGGAGGGAGAGTTAAGGGTATAGGGTAGAGGGTTTAGGGTTTAAGGGTTAAGGGTATAGGGTTTAGGGTTAAGGGTAGAGGGTAAAAGGGTTTAATGGTTTAGGTTTTAAGGGTTAAGGATAAAGGATTAAGGGTTAAGGGTGGATGGGAAAAAGATAGAGGGATTGAGTGAGTGAGTGAGAGAGACCTAAGAGAGGGAGAGGCGGTAGGAGAGAGAGACTTGGGAGAAAGAAAGAGGGTGGGATGGTTAAGGGTAGAGGGTTAAATGTTTAAGGGTTAAGGGTTGTGGGTTGTGGGTAGAGGGGATAGAGATAGAGGGAGTGACTGAGAGAGAGAGAGAATTGAGAGAGGGAGAGGGGTAGGAGGGAGATGCTTGAGAGAGAGAGGGAGATATATAAGCTCTCACTTGTCCCCTCTCTCTCTCAGACTCCCTCCTACCCCTCTCTCTCTCTCTTAGGTCTCTCACTCACTCACTCACTCCCTCTATCTCTCTCCCCTCTACCCTTAACCCTAAACCCTAAAACCTTATCCCTTAAACCTAAAACCTTAAAATCCTCTATAATATACCCTTAACCCTTAACCCTTAAAAACTCTACCCTCTACCCTCTACCCTCTATCTATCTCCAACTCCCTTCCCCTCTCTCTCTCTCAAGTCTCTCCCTCATACCCCCTCTCCCTGTCTCAAGTCTCTCTCTCTCCCTCTCACTCTCTCTATCTATCTCCCCTCCATCCTTAACGCTTAACCATTAAACCCTCCACCCTTTAACCTCTATCTATCGCCAATTCCCTCCCTCCCTCTCCCTCTCTCTCAATTCTCTCTCTCACTCATTCACTTCTTCTATCTCTCTCCCCTCCACCCTTAACTCTCTACCCTCTATCCTCTACCCTCTACCATTAACTCTTAACCCTCTACCCTTTATCGCTTTTCCACTCCCTCCCTCTCTCTCTCTCTCACTAACTCCCTATATCTCTCTCTCCTTTACCCTTAAATATAAACCCTAAACCCTTAGCCCTTAAACCCTTAAATACTATACCCTCTACTTCTCTTTATCTCCTCCCACCTCTATCTACCTAGACCTCTCTTTGTTTTTTCTCACCTCTCTCTCCATCCTTACCTCTCCCTCTATCTTTGCTTTCATATCTACTTCTCTCTACCTATTTTTTCCCTCTATACCTATTTCTCTCTCCCTCCTTGCCTCCTCTCTCTCTCTCTCTCTCTCTCTCTCTCTCTCATCTCTACCCTTGACCCTAAACCCTTAAACCCTCTACCCTATTAGAACCCAAAAAAAAATTCATTAAAGAAACGTGAATGATTTTCCCTTTTGAACCTAAATCTTCCATCAATACCCTAAAGGAGATTATTCATTTATATCCATTACTTTCTTATCTTTTCATAATATTTCATTTACCACCTTACCCCCATTTTATTTCTCATTATTTTCCTATCTTTTCCTTTAAAATTCATTTCTCCCCTTTCTAAAAATGCTCATACATTTAATACCTCTACCGCTCCCTTAGTGATCACTTCATATCTTATTCACTTCCCAACCACAGCTGCCCACAAACCATCCAGCGGTATAGCGGTAAAGAGCAGTCAAGGAAACCCTTACCACTGCACTATGGAGGGTAATCTCGAGGGCCGTGGTAGAGCGGTAGTAGTTAGAAGGCGGCAGTAATGGTCAGCAAAAATAATTAGCGGCTAAATGATTAGGCACAAAATGTTTACTGTGCCACCGCGCGTGGTCTAAACATAGACTGTGGTATCGCGGTGGTCAGTAAGTCACCGGCGCGAAAGCAGTGCAGACAGTCACTGTGGTACCGCACACGGTGATAATGGTGACCGTGGTGACTACGGTAAACTATCAGTGGAAGGTCAAGGTAGGCAGCAAGATGACTACCACAATACCATAGATAGTCTATAGGGAGACCGCAGTAGCGCGGTAACAGTCGGGAGAAGACCTTGACAATTAAGACTGCCATACCGCCGGGTAGAAAGATAACAACCGTGGTATAGCAATAAACACAATAAAGGCCGCATACAAAGTTTACCGCATTACCGCGGGTATAGATTTTACTGCATGTGGTATAGTGGTGGTTGTTTGATGACCGCCAAGCTAACCCTCTACCGCACAACCGCAAACTGTTTGAAGGCTATCCATGGTAAAGCGGTAAGGAGAAAAATTTAAAGGGTTTAGGGCAGCAGTATAGGATATAAGTCATTTTTTAGCCTTTTTGAACGGTGGTAAAGGAAATTATAGGGTATAAATGAATACAAATTTAATATTTTGATGGAAAATATTAAATTTAAACGAGAAAACCTTAGGGTTTTTTAATGAATTTTTTGAACTAGAGAGAGAGATAGAGGGAGGGAGGGTTAAGGGTATAGGGTAGAGGGTTTAGGGTTAAGGGTAGAGGGTAAAAGGGTTTAATGGTTTAGGTTTTAAGGGTTAAGGATTAAGGGTTAAGGGGAGAGGGGAGAGAGATAGATGGAGTGAGTGAGTGAGAGAGAGACCTAAGAGAGGGAGAGGGGATAGGAGGGAGAGTCTTGAGAGAGAGGGAGCGAGCAGGAGAGAGATAAAGGGTAGATGGTTTAAGGGTTTAAGGTTTAAAGGTAGAGGGCTAAGGGTAGAGCAGAGAGATATAGAAGTGAGTGAGTGATTGAGTGAGAGAGAGAGACTTGAGATAGAGAGAGCAGGTAGGAGGGAGAGACTTGAGATAGAGAGAGAAAGAGAGAGAGGGAGTGGGAGAGAGATAGATGGTAGAGGGTTTATGGTAGAGAGTAGAGGGTTTTAAAGGTTAAGGGGAGAGGGGAGAGAGCTAGAGAGAGGTGATAGAGATAAGTAGAGGCATAATGATGAAGGTAGATAGGTTGAGAGAGGGAAAGTGAGAGGGAGATAAAAAGAGGTATATAGGGGTAGGCTAGATAGAGAGATGTAGAGTAAATTTTGGTGGAAGAGAGAGAGGAGGGAGGGATAGGTAAAGATGGATAGTTGAGATAGATAGAAGTAGAGAGATATAGGTAGAGAGAAGGTAAAGAGAGATAGAAAGAGGGGGAGGGAGAGAGGAGAGATAGAAAGAGGGGGATGGATGGAGAGATAGAGAGAGTATAGAGGGAGGAGAGAGATAGAGAGAGGTGATAGAGAGAGAATTAGAGAGGGAAAGAAGGTGGATATATTGAGAGAGAGGAGGCAAGGAGGGAGAGAGAAATAGGTATCTAGAGGGACAACTAGGTAGAGAGAAGTAGATATGAAAGGAGAGATATAGGGAGAGGTAGGGATGGAGAGAGAGGTGAGACAAAAATAGAGAGAGGTCTAGATGGAGAGATGTATGATGGAGTTGAAAAGTAGAGAGATAAGGAGGAACATGGAGAGATTGAGAGGGAAGGAGGGGGGAGAGAGATAGGTTAGATAGCGAGAAGTAGAGACAAAAGGTGGGTGAAAGGAAGAGAGAGGGGGTGAAAGAGAGGTGAGATAGAGAGAAGTATAAAGGGAAGGAGAGAGAGGGGGATATAGAGAAAATTAGAGAGGGAAGGAGGGAAGGAGAGAGAAGTGAGATAGAGAGAACTAGAGAGGGAATCTTAGGTCTCTCACTCACTCCCTCTCTCTCTCTCCCTCTATCTCTCTCCACTATTCCCTTAACCTAAACCCTTAACCCTTAAAAACTCTACCTTCTACCCTCTACCCTCTATATCTCTCCCCTCTACCCTTAAGCCTAAACCCTAAACCCTTCACCTTTAAACCCTCTACCCTTAACCCTGCCTCCCTCTACCTCCCTCTACCTCCCTTCCTCTCTCTCTCTCAAGTATCTCCCTCCTACCTCCTCTCCCTCTCTCAAGTCTCTCACTCACTCCCTCCCTCTATCTCTCTCCCCTCTACTCTAAACCATCTACCCTTTACCCTTAACTCTTAAACCCTTAACCCTCTACCCTTAACCCTAAACCCTTAAAATCTATACCCTCTACCCTTAAACTCTCTACCCTCTACCCTTTGCCCTTAACCCTCCATCCCTCTATCTCTCTCCCACTCTCTCACTCTCTCTCTCAACCCTATCCCTCCTACCTCCTCTCCCTCTCTTAGGTCTCTCTCTCTCAATCACTCCCTCTATCACTCTCCCCTCTACCCTTAACCATAAACCCTTAACCCTTAAACCCTCTAGCCTCTACCCTTAACCCCATCCCTCTATCTCTCTCCCACTCACTCCCTCTCTCTCTCTCTCTCAAATCTCTCCCTCCTACCCCCTCTCCCTCTCTCAGGTTTCTCTCTCTCACTCACTCCCTCTATCTCTCTCCCCTCTACCTTATAGATTGGATCTCAACCATCATTTATCTCTATCCATCCCTCCTCTTCTCTACTTCTCTCTATCTCAATTCTCCCTCCATATCTCCATTCATCCATCCCTCCCTCTCTTCCATACCCTCTTAACCCTATACCCTCAACCCTTAAACACTCAACCCTAAACCATTAACCCTTAACCCTTAAACCATTTAACCTCTACCCTCAACCCAATACTCTCTACCCTCAACCCTTAAACCCTTAAACTCAAGTAAAATTTCTACCCTAATCCCTGAACCCTGAACCCTTAAACCCTCAACCCTCAACCCTCTACCCTCTACCATATATATTGGACCCTCAACCCTAATCCTTCAACCTATACCCTCAAACCTATACTTCAAACTGCATTCCCAATTTCACCAAATTGGAAAGCTAGGGTAGAGGGTTTAAGGTTTAACGGTAGAGGGTTGAGGGTTAGGGTTAGAGGGGAGAGAGATAGAAGGAGTGAGTGAGTGAGAGACTTGAGAGAGGGAGAGATGGTAGGAGGGAGAGAATTAAAAGAGATAGAGGGTGGATGGTTAAGAGTAGAGGGTTTCGGGTTTAAGGGTTAAGGGTTTAGGGTAGAGGGGAGAGAGATAGAGGAAGTGAGTGAGTGAGAGAGAGAGAGAGAGTTGAGAGAGGGAGAGGGGGTGGGAGGTAGAGACTTGAGAGAGAGAGACAAAGAGAGAGAGGGAGTGAGTGGGAGAGAGACTTGACAGAGGGAGAGGGGGTAGGAGGGAGATACTTGATAGAGATAGAGGGTAGAGGGTTAAGAGTAGAGGTTTTAAGGGTTTAGGGTTTAAGGGATAAGGGTTAAGGGTTTGATTTTAAGCATAGAGGAGAGAGAGATAGAGGGAGTGAGTGAGAGAAAGATACCTAAGAGAGGGAGAGGGAGTGGGAGGTAGAGACTTGAGAGAGAGGGACTGAGAGCAAGATGGATGAGTGGGAGAGAGATAGAGGGTAGAGAGAGAGATTTATCTAGTTAGGGTGGGAGTGAGACTTGAGAAGAGGGGGAGGGGTGGGATGGAGAGACATGATAGATAGAGTGTTTTATCTACTTAGGGTGGGAGGGAGATACTTGAGAGAGGGTGAGGGGGTGGGAGGGATAGAGTTGAAAGAGAGGTAGAGATGGAGAGAGAGGGGGGAGAGAGATAGTTATGTAGTTAGGTTGGGAGTGAGAGACTTAAGAGAGGAAGAGGGGGTAGGAGAGGGAGACCAAAGAGAGAGAGAGATGGAGTTCTCTAGTTAGGGTGGGAGGGAGAGACTTGGGGGAGGGAGAGGGGTTGGGAGAGAGAGTTCTCTAGTTAGGGTGGGAGGGAGAGAGAGGGACAAATAGGGAGTGGAAGACAGATAGAGAGAGAGATAGAGATAGATAGATATGGAGAGAGACTAAGAGGGTGTGAGGGAGAAACAAAAGAGATAGAGAGAGAGAGATAGAGAGTGTGTGTGTGTGTGTGTGTTCTCTAGTTAGCATGGGGAGAGACTTGAGAGAGGGGGAGGGGGTGGGAGGGAGAGACTTGAGAGAGAGGTGGGGTAGGAGGGAGAGACTTGAGAGAAGGGGAGGAGTTGGGAGGGATAGAATTGAGAGAGAGGGAGGGGGTGGGAGGGATAGATCTAAGAGAGAGGGAGAAAGGGAGAGAAAGGGAGAGCAAAGAGTGGGATAGGACGGAGAGACTTAAGAAAGGGAGAGAGAGAGAGACCTGAGAGAGAGTTCTCCAGTTAGGGTGGGAGGGAGAGACTTGAGAGAGAGTTCTCTAGTTAGGGTGGGAGGGAGAGGCTTGAGAGAGGGAGATGGGGTGGAAAAGAGAGACCATAGATATAGGGGCTAAGAGGAAGAGGGAGAGATTATCTAGTTAGGGTGGGAGGGAGATACTTGAGAGAGGGAGAGGCGGTGGGAGGGAGAGAACTGGGAGAGAGAGAGAGTGGGAGAGGGAGTGGGAGAGGGAGAGAGAGAGAGGGGGGGTGAGGGAGAGACCTTAGAGAGTGTGTGTGTTCTCTAGTTAGGGTGGGAGGGAGATAATTGAGAAGAGGGGAAGGGGGTGGGAGGAAGACACCTGAGAGAGAGAGAGTGTGTGTGTGTGTGTGTGTGTTCTCTTGTTCGGGTGTGAGAGACCTGAGAGAGGGAGATACCTAAGAGAGAGAGAGGGGTGGGAGGGATAGAAGGAGGGATACACCTAAGAGAGAGGGGGAGAGAGAGGGGGTTGGACCTAAAGCCTAAACCATAAACCATAAAGCCTAAACCATAAACCATAAACCATAAAGCCTAAACCCTAAATACTAAACCCTAAACCATAAACCATAAAGCCTAAACCAAAGAGAGAGATGGGGGAGGGAGAGAGTGTGTGAGAGAGAGAAACACAAAGGGAAGGAGGAAGGTTGGGAGATCAAGAGAGAGAGAGAGAGTGAGAGGTAGAGTGAGAGGGAATGAGGGAGAGAGAGGTAGAGATGGAGAGAAGTAGAGAGAAGTATATAGGGAAGGAGAGATAGAGAGGGAGGAGGATGGAGGGAGAGAGATAGAAGTAGATATGGGAGGAGGGAGGGACAGAGGGAGAGAAGTGTGATAAAGAGAATGAGAGAGAGATGATGGAAGGAGGAAGGTAGGGGGATTGAGAGGGAGAGGGAGGGTGAGAGATAGGTAGAGAGGGATAGGTTAGACAGAGAGAAGTAGAGAGGGAAGGTGGTTTGGATGAAGGAAGAGAGAGAGGAGGGAGGGAGGGAGAGAGAGAGGTAGTGATAGATAGGTTATATATATTGAAGTAGAGAGGGAAGGTGGGTGGGAGGAAGGAAGAGATAGAGAAAATTAGAGGAAAAGAGGGAAGGAGGAAAGGAGGGAGGGATGGAGGGGGAGAGAGGCTAGATAGATAGAAGTATAGAGGGAAGGGAGAGTTTGTGAGAGAGTTCTAGAGCATAAGGGATAAAAAATGTGTGAGACAAAGAGAGAAAGATGATATAAATTGTTGATTATTGAAATTTGACATGCTGATTATTGAAATTTGACTAAGTCTGAAATTTTTGAGATTTCCAAAAACTATAATTTGCATTGTAACTCCTAGAGATTTGAAACCACTCTCAAACATCCTACCTATATACATGAAATATAACTTAAAGTATAAGAAAGTAAACGTCCATATGTAAATGTCAACTTATACTTAAATTTTTATTTCATGTATATAGTTTCCCTAAAAGATAACAAGAAGAAAGAGAAAAGAAAAAGAGAAGATTTTTTTTTCAATGTAGACCAAAATGCGAGCACGTTATAACACGCTCGCATTTTGGAAATGTTTTTTTGATTTCTAAAAATGCACAGTTTTTTAACTCAAAATGTGCGTATTTTTTAAAATTTAAATCATAGCGTGAGTGTGTTATAATGCGCTCACTTTTTAACACACCCACGTTAGGCTCAGTAATGACCGAGCCTAGGCTCGGTCATTACCAAGCCATAACGCGAGCACGTTTTACTATAACGCGTTCGCGTTTTCTCTATTTCAGGATGAAAAAGTAATTTGTCCATGAAATTGCTACCCATTTCCATGCACCTACCCCTTACATCTCACATAACACACAAAACTAATACCCTTTCAACCCAAAAAGTAAACATAATAACTTTATTTCCTTCTAAGTTTCAAAATAAAGAAATCAAATACATAACCACAAGAGGATGTCTTTCAAAAAAAATTCACTAGTTTTCCCTCATCATGTTGGCATCCTTTCTTACCTGCACATTACCAATGAAATCATAAGAAACAATCATATATCACATTAATTTGGTATTTGGAATAATATTTAATTGTACAACAATTTTATTAAAGTTCCAAAATTCGTATTCATAGTTTACAAGTGCCTAATACCTTCATAGCAATGATAATAATAAAACATGTCACAATGAAATAAAAACACATTGTCACGAAATCATGCTATGCATTTTTTGAAATACATCTAAGCATATATTAAGTTGAAATATATAACAAAATTAATATTTTATTATTCACATGCAAAGCAGGGTATTACATAATATATCTATGTGATGGATGGTGTACTTGGGGGTATCATGGAGTCCTTTGTCCTTCCTCATTTGATTGTTTCTTTTCTCTCTTTTGGAGAGGAGTTTTTTCCCATTGGGTTTTCTCCTTTTCTCCATTTGTGAGAGATTTCATTTGCATCTACACATGGGTACCTAAAATGGCCTAGTAATTGGGACCCAACTTTGCATCTTTTTGTATCATTTTCATAATAATCTTCTTCCTAAGTTGCACTTAAGGGGGGTTTTGGTGTGAATTAAAGACTTGTACCTAGTAATTTATCTCACTAAGTTCTTAGGGGACTTATTCACATGTTAAGTTTAGTTAGGATATAAGATTATTTCTTGAAATCTTAGTTGGATTCTAGAACTTATCTTATCTAGCTTAATTGCATGATTCTTAGGTAGTTAGTTTGTTAGTCATCTCATGTCACAAGATTATTACACATGTCACAATCATGTTCAATCCTATTCCTCACATTTCCTATATAAGGAAGGTAATTGTACTCATATGTAACATACTTCATACCTCATCATCATTTTGACAGGTCTTTTAATATTGAAAGCACTTGCTCATATTCTTGTATACTCTCTTGTAGAAGGTTTTCATCATTTTTTCAGGTGGTCTTTGGTATTGACCTAATCATCAACTCTTACATGGTATCAGAGCACTCTATACCATCTCTTACATCCTTAATATGTATGTGTACATTGGCCACATAAACACTCCTTGTCTTAGTGATCTTCTTTCACTTGTATTCGTAAAGGTGCTAATAGCAGAGCTAATGCAACTCCCATAGTGGATGCAATTCCATATTTTTAGGTGTAACCAATGAAGGAAAAATAGGTTCTATTTTTTTCCACAAAATATTTAGTTCAAGTCAAGTATCCACTAATATTGCACTTGGAATGATTTCTATTAAATCTCCTAGTACCTGCATTCAAGAAAAATAGTAAGTTGTAATCAGAGAGAATACTTACATTAATGTACAAATAAAGTATAATGATAATCACATGTCTATGATCATACTAAATAACTCATAGAAAATCAATTCATCTAAGAAAAATATACAAGTAGGCTAACTGCACTAAATGAAGAATTCTCACAATGTAAAACTAAATAACTTACCTTAAAAGAGCATATGTTCCTCCTCCAAATGATATAAACTATCAATTTCCACCTTTATGTTGTTCAAAATCCTCAACAAACTTTGCTATATGATTTCCTAACTCATCTAAATGATGACTAAGATGGTTGTGAATATTAAGTTTCATTGTTACTTGAAAACATTTCTCATTGTTAACAACCATCTACCATAAATATGATAGAGTTCCATGAGACAGTTCTTGGTATGTTGAATAATAATTTTGATTAATAAGAATATCCAACACATAGTTGCCTACGAATTCCAATCACTATCAAATATAGACATAATATTAACATTCAATCCCGAGGAATTTCATCTTACAAGCACTATCAAAGTTTGTGCAATGTAAGGTGAAATACAAATTACTTGGTAGGATCATCCTACAAGTTCATTATTTGAAGCATGTGTAATTGCTTCCACTAAGAGGGATGGGTTCTCAAAGGGATGGGTTCTCAAAGTGATAATTTAGAAGCGATTACAATTCATTCAAACTTATGTCCAAGGCTCTAGGATAAGAAAAAGTATGATTGAGTGCATTCTATACTGACTTGTCTTCAATGTCAACCTCCATATTCATCCACTTCATGAACTCAAATGATGTAATTGTACCACCTCCAACTAAATGTGCTCTAACTAGGCCTCCACAATATCTGATATTATTTTCAAGTAAATCCATCAATGTCCCTTGTCACAAACTTCCCCATTTAGAGACTATTAGGATCTCCTAGGTTGCAAGAGTAGGGAACAATACTTCTACAAAATAGCCCAGGAGCAACCCATTTGTGCACACAAAATATTTCATCTATGATGTATCCCTTTTCAAAAAGCAAAGTAAAAATCAACATCTCAATACAATATTTTCAAATGAATAATTAAACAACAAACATTTTATTTTTTATTAGATTAAACCTAAAATAGACAAAACTCAACTTATACATAAAAAATATCAAAAAAAAAATTCTTCCAAATAGGCGAGTAATGGTTTTCTATCAACAATCTAGTATCAATTGTTATTGAAAGTAAAAATCCAAGATTGAAAACAAAACAAAATTATGTAGAGAATCAAATAAGCATTTTCCCTCCAAGAAGGAAAATATTAATACATTCTCCTTAAACTAAGGTCCATGTTATGCTTGCCACTAATTTTTAAGCCTTCAGAGATTTCAAACAAAAGAGCATAACGGTTCTAAATACAACACTGGTTATCCCTATTTGCAAAATTCTGATACTATTACTATTTATGTTTCAACATTGGATATCTTTGTTTCAAAATCTAATTCACAACCATTTTCCTTAAAATTTATCTATCCTATCCCCTTCCAAATGAAATAAAAACTTAAAAATAAGTAAAGATACAAAATTATGTATCTAATGGCAAAAACCATTCCTATGAAACCTTGGAAAATTACTGTGATGAAAACCTAGAAAACAAGCACATTGCACATAATCCATTATCTAAGGGCACCCTAAACTTAAGGAAAGATTATCTCATACTATCTACCTTAACCTATCTAATCCACCCTATCTTCCTATCCATTACATTTGCATATTGATTCCCATTGTGCTTGATCCATTCCTCCTTCATTGATTTGACCTTGTTGAGGATAGGGACATAATGTTGAAGCATTTTTTCAGCAATACAAGCCTTAATTCCTCTTCAAACCCTCCATACATGGTTTTAATACCTTGATCCATAAATTTATCCTCTCTAGTCTCTACCTCCTCCGATTTCTCCAATCATATTCAATCATATATAATATTTGGAAAAAGAAAAAATTATAGCAACAAATGATGAGAAACATATCCAGTACAGTTCATTTTATTCCTCTATAAAATAATCCTTGGAGATCACTTCCTAAAACCATCTCCAAATACCATTAATAACTCCCATCCTAAAACCTAATATTTATACTCTCACTTCCTAATTCAATCACCTATCCTCAACCCATCCTCCCATTAGCTATATAAAAAATCCCTCTACCCTTTCACTCTTTTCTCTATAATTTGTTCTCCTTGGCATAAAATCAAAGCCTCTAACTCCCAAAAACTTGGACAATAATTCATCCTAATGCATGCAACCCTAATCTATACGATCTAGTGTATCCTCCAAAGCATCTATTAATTTTGTTCCCAACCTTTTTGAAAACATTGATCCATATTTTACTCAATTATTTCTTATCAAAATATATCATTCCCAATCCTTCAATTTTTCTCATCATAAACAATGTTATTAGCACCACCGTCATACTCAATCAATCAATCAATTTTTGGCTTGACTAGGTTGTAAGTATTTGTTTGTTTTTGTATCATTATGCATGTTTTCTTATATATTATTTTTTATTTATATTTGTAATGATCCTAGAATCATTCTACCACAACAAAATCATATTCTTCCATATCATAGTTCCATACAACATATATACTTTTTTGTTATCTTTTCTTTTGGGTTAGTCCTTTCTGCATTTGGCACATCATCACCCTTTTCTTTATACCTTGGAGCAAAATTCCAAGTAAAACTTAAAATAAAGGTTTCTCAACTAACTCAATTCAACTATCATCCTCCCCTAGTTATTCACGTCTCCCTTCCCTATATCCCTAATCTATCCATCATTTCATAGATCCTATTTGTTATCCTCCAATCTATTCATATATTTTGAAATTCTTACACGTGTTATTCAAAACCACATATCCTCTTAAATGGAATACCTACCTCGTTCTTCTTTGTCACTCCCATCCTCCCAATTCTTAAGGAATCCTTCCCACTAGTCCTATAACATCCAAAGACACTATGTTTTATTATTCTTTAAAATGGAATTGTTGAATCAAGTCACAATATTGTCTCAAAGCAAGGAAAAATGTAGATAACTAAATTATCCACATCCTAACCTAGCCCAAATTTACTCCCCTTTAAATGTTAATTAAATAAAATCAAGTATTAATTAACCTTCCCAATAGTCCTCCAAATATTAACTAAAAAATTATTTTATTTATTTATTATTTGAGTCATTTCCTCTATAGTCCACCTAAATTAATTAAATTGAATATTTATTTAATGAAGTTAATCCTCTAAAAATTTAATAAATATAAACTACATATTTAATTCCTTGTTTTCCATCTCAAGCCATTAGTTGCCTAAAACTAATTAGTTAACTAATAAATCCACTTGCATATATCTACACAAGCTTAAGACATGGTTAAAATTGCACATGACATGCATGTACATGGCCCATGCTTCCCACTTCCTCATAAAATATCCTCATTCAATTTCATCCATCCATTTCTCCAAGTAAATCCTAACCCTTCAAATGTCTCTGAAAAAGGAAATTTTGGATTTCTAAAGAGGTACTTTTTTATCCTCACCCTTCATCTGCACCAATCATGAGGTACCACTTGGAGGATCCTCTATCAAATCCTCTCAATCATCCTCAACCAAATTTATCTTGGATAATTCCCAACCCTTGATCAATAATCCCTCCAATAAATAAATAAACCCTCTTGTTGACTATTTTCATAAGTATTCTTGGATGAAAAATCAAACTAGCCAAGTGAGATACTACATATCATCTCTCAAGAAAAATTCCATCAAAACACAATCACACATGTTTTATGTGCAACAAGGAGTTATGGGTTGGTGAACACTTATTTTATTTCTTCTTTTAAATGAAATCATTTACTTGAATATGAGGTTTCAATTAAGCATGAAAAATAATTTGAATTTTATTGTTTGAGTATTTATTTCACCTTCTACATTCTTCTTGATCACAAGCACGTACCTTATCTATGTTTGAATTCTACTTGTAGACATGAGTGAAACCATCTACACAACTTGTTGAACTAAAATTAGGGCTAGTGATCCGTTCTATGTTACATGTAGATTAGATAATGTTATATGTATGCAGCTTTATTACAAATTTTAAGTTAAAAAATGGTACTAACACAATGGATATGGATAGTCAATATGAGAATAAGAGATGATAGTCAAAAGGAACTGTGATGTTAGTTAACTGAGTTAAGTATGATAACGAACAAGTCATAGTCATTGTAAAGAGGATTTCAATGATAATGAACAAGAGATACATGCAATTCAAAGACACCAAGATGATAATTTAAATATCAAAGTTTGTCAATCAAATGGCAGAGTTAGGCATGACAAGCGTATTTTAGGTAAATGACAATGAAGATATAAGTATGCAAGGAATGCAAGGATAGTAGCAAAAACATCAAATTTCAGAGGACAACATGATATAAGGTGATAATACAGGTAACATTTTAGAAAGCAATGATCTAGGAACATGGTATGTATATGTCTTATTAAAAACTTGAAAGAAATGTCGAAGGATGGAAGATCTCATGGAAAATGAGAAGAATGATAGAACTTAATGGATAGTGGTTGATATTATGAATGAGATAAGGCTTAATGAGTGTCATTTATGGAAACTTCCTTTCATAGAAACTCTCCCATGCCCTCCTAGGGATTCTAACTACTTAAAACTTCTTTCACATATCTCCTATAAACAAGTTTGAGGATGTTGTCATATTTTTATGAAACTTAATTTAGTCAATTTAAAGAAGAGGAGAAGATATATAGGAGATAGTTAATGATCAACTATTGTCTCCTCCAAGCATCTAGAGAAGTTTGGTGAGTTGTGCAATAGATGGAGGGAATATATGAGGCATTTTGAGCCAATTTATAGAAGTTGGGGGCATATATAGGAGTCTCCAAAAAAATGTCATCAATAAAATAGGTTGAAGTGAGTAAAATTTCTTCATTCAACTAGCATCTTGGAGCAGTTTAAGGAGCTAAAAATAGGATAATAGTTTTGGACACCCAATAATGATTGACCCTACAAAACTTATGTGACCACTTATCTTTCATCTCTTAAAATAGGTTCCTAATATCTAGAAAGATATTAAATAGTATATTACAAAGCATAAGGGTAGATTTTTATTCAATTCTAGCTTCTCTTAGCAATGTATTGTAACATCTTGAAAGTTATTTCTAGTAGGATCAACATTGTGATTCATGCAATTCTCTAGCATGTGTAGCAGTTTGTAAGCACCTTTTATCAATAAAGAACAAGTATAATTTTTCCTTCTCTTATTTTTATTTTGTGTGAAAACACAAATGATTGATATATTTTATGTGATTTATATATAAATCCTCAAAGCATGTCTTGTTTCCTTCAAAACCTTCATGCAAAGATATACATACTTTATTTAGGTTAGAGGTTATGTCAATGATTTGAATAACTTCTAATTGTGAAAAAATCTGATTTTTCCTTTTAGAATTGAGAAAAATTCAAGTTTCCTATGAAACGCTAATGTATAATTATGTCAAAACCCGAGTTGTGCATGAAACAACTTGTTCATTTGATCATACTATGTGCCCAAGTTCAGCAATATAGGTTTTTGAAATCAATTTGGTACAACATCTTATTAGTCCTTGGTTTCATTTTGTATTTCCTTCATCCCTTTTCTTCATATGTAGCAGTAGAATAGGTTAAATTAGGTGAAGTTAAAAGAGAACTATCCTCTCTAGAGATTCACTCCAAGATATGGGCAACCCACAGGCCCTGAAGTGTTTCTATTTTTCACTAGAGTGTTGAGTCAAGCACTTGGCAAGGGTGAAAATCCACGTGACAACATGTATAAGGTGTCATATTTGCGAGTAAGCCTTATTTTGTGGTTGTCTAGCGAATCCTTTAAAGTTCACTTCCACACTTGAGTTAGGATGTCACAACACAAATAGTTCATACCATGACTAGGTTCCCAATACAATTTGGTGCAAATTGACCACTTGGGAGGAGATAAATAATTAATTGATGTTTTAAAAAAAAAAACTATTAGTATTTTATTGGTGAAATTTTTGGGCATGACAACATTGACTAAGGAGAACATGACCCTTGCTTAGGTATTTATCAAACCATATTTATAAATACCACTTTTTGAGATTTAGATTATAGGCACAAACAAGTGAGTTCCAAATATTAGGTTTAGACTCGTTTATTTTTGTAGGTATATATTCAATTCCACATGCTAGTACACTTACACAAGAACAAAGATCAGTTCTATAGGAATACATCTAAATTATAATTTAGCACCATAAATTTACATGTTTTAAGGTGATTATACAATACCCTAATTTTCATCATATTGAGAAATCATTTTTTCAAAGCATTTATAATTATCAAATTTGATTTTGATATTCAGAATTATATATATAAATAGCCACTCTGATCAAGCTAACTCACTTCGATCTCCAACACCCCTTAGAATAGTAGGGAAACTCTCGAGCCCTTATTATTCACAACAACTATTCTCGGGGGTGTATATATATATATACACACACACGTATGTATAGACTTGCATTTATCTTTAAATATAGAAACCCTAATTTTAAAGTAATCAAAATAGTTATGTAATAATTAAATAAAGGCACCAATTTTTAATATGTAATAAATAAAATAACTTTGAAGTAAAATAAATATTTCTTAAATGAATAAAAAAATAGTTTTGGATTTTTTTTATCGATGTAAAAGATGGGGAGAGAAATAATCTCTAAGTGCTTATCCATTCAAATTTCATATAAGCATCTCTAGGTACTAAATATTTTTTTAAAATAATTTTCAAAACATGTTTTAATAAAAATTTAATAATAAATGATACATCATATAAATTTAATTTTGGGTTATAAATTAATTAAACACATTAAAAATATAAATTATGCTGTAAAATTTCACACATCAAAATTATAAATTAATTATTTAAAATTTCACACATTAAAAATATAAATTATACTTTTAATACTTCACACATTAAAAATATAATTTATACATTTACTATTTTAAATTGTACCAAATTTCACACATCTCCCAAAAAGATTTTATGGATCTTGGCTAAAGTTATAAGTAAACACATGTACATCATGAAAAACATATATTAGGGGAAATTATATTCATCCTTCATAATTTTGAGTTCTAGGCGCTTATCCATACAAATTTAATATATAAGCATCTCTAGATAGTAATTATATTTTTAAAATGAACTTCCAAAATATGTATGAAATAAAAAACTAATAATAAATGACACATCACTTAAATATCTTTAAAATTTCACATATTCAAAATATAAACTATATCTTTAAAATTTCACATATTAAAAATATAAAAATATAAATTTTACATTTAAAATTTAAAATTATACCAAAATTTCACACAATTTCCAAATAGATTTTATGGATCCTCACTAAAGCTACAAGTAAATACATACACTTCATTATTTTATATTTTTAGTAGGATATCAAATTCATTCTTAATAATTTTTTTTTTTTTGATGGAGGGTTCAGACCTCCCAGGGAGCCCCTATGAGCTACCAACCAGCGAAGACCACCACGAAGACAATTTAGGAACCCGATACGGGCCCACACGTGTATGAAACCACTTCAGCTTAGAGCCAAGGACTGAGGGGCATCCACGCCGCCAAATTCACCCAGGGCTCATAATTTTGACTTCACATATAATCTCTAGATGTTTATCCATACAAATTTCATATAAACATTTTTAGGTAGTAAATATTTTTTTAAAAGAATTTTTAAAACATATATAAAATAAAAAACTAACAATAAATTAGCATTTTTATTTGAGAAATCAATTAAAAAATAGACATTTAAATATATATTATTAAATATATATATGCTAGTAGCACTCACATAGCAATATGTAAATTATTAAATGAATTAAGATTAGGGTTAGGGTTAGGGTTAGGGTTAGGGTTAGATTCAAAATTTGGATTAGAGTTGGGGATAGCATTAAGATTTGAATTAGAGTTAGGGCTATGGATAAGGATGAGGATTAGGGTTAGGATTAGAGTTAATGTGTTGGTTATAATTAAGATTAGGTTTAGGATTAAGGCTATGGTTAAAATTAGGGTTATTATTATGTTTATGTTTATGTATAAAATACTAATAATAAATGACACGACACTTATATTTAATTTTATATTATAAATTAATGAAACACATTAAAAATATAAATTATATGTTTAAAATTTCACATAGTAAAAATATACATTATATGTTTAAAATTTCACATATTAAAAATATAATTTATATATTTAAAATTTAAAATTGTACCAATTTTCAAAATTATCCAAAATATTTGATGGATCCTCACGAAAATTAAAAGTAAATACATACACATCATAAAAACATATATTAAAAAAAATTGAAAATCAACATTCATAATTTTGAATTGACATATAAAATAAAAATAAATATTATACATTTAAAATTTCACATTATACTAAGTTTTACACATTACCCAAAGTTTTTTTGGTTATTATCATATGCTATTAAGGACCCAATTAACAATACACCCATTCATATGAGCATTGCACCCATTCAAAATTGCAAACTATAAATAAGTTGAAATTTTATACTTTCATTTATCACAACTCCTTACAAGGCTTTTCTGAACATTACTGCAAAATTTTCAATTTTGTTGTAATAGAAGATCATCATGGGAGATGTAAGTGAAGTACATGTTTCAAGGAGGTATGGTAAACATTTATTTTCTTTTGTAGACATGATTTTTCTATAATCAATGAAGATGCGTTATATTGAATTAGAGTACTTATTGAATTGGTTGTATAGTAACTGGTCATTAAACATCTATGATGAATAAGTGAGTGTGATCTCAAACATGGATGATATATATGACTTGAGAGGATTAAAAGTTATTTTTTTGTTTTTAAAAATAAAAATTACTCAAAATTTAGAAGATATAGTCGTAGAATATCAGGCTTCTTTCCATCTATAACTTGGACGCTTGTGTAATAGTTGCTCTAGGGTTCCAAAATAAATATTATATTATTTCAGAAATGTTTATCAAATTATTTAGATCTATAAAAATTATGAAATCTTTTAAGATTGTTAAATTAGTAAAAACTATTTACATGCATATATTCTCAGATTAATATTCTTGAACTTTTATTATTGTTTTCATTGCAATCTTTAAAATTGAAATATAAAGTAAATCAACTAATCTTAATTTTAATATTTATGTGTGTGTTTTTGCTTCATGTTCAAATTCAATCAATATTTTCACTCTTTCATGATGAGTCAAAATAAATGCAATCAATATTTTCACTTTTTCATGATGAATCAAAATAAATGCTTATTTTGATTTTTCTCCAGTTCTTTTGTTTATTATACCTGCTGCTTATTTAGTGTCTATTAGGTGTTGGCTGTTGAAGTCTAAGGGTCAGTCTTGTTTTTCTTTCCAAGTGAAATGCCTCTCCACTTTTCTATTGGAAGGCTTTTCTTTTTTGGATAATGTAATGTATATGTTTTGAATAATGTAATTGATTATACATTGTTGATTACATATACTTTTTGTTGTAGATGTATTGGAACAATTGAGATAATAAAAGAGTTTTCTTCTGTTTAAAAGTGCATGTAGTCAAATTGATGAACCATTATAAATTTGTGTTTTTCATTTGTCTATGATAAATTCATCAACATTAGAAGCATTTTATATATGTCAAAATGACCATTCTTTTCTGTTCGAATATGTTCAGTCTATGACATTTAGTCATGTCTATGTCGATGCAAAATAGTGTGCTTAACTATAAATTGATCTTTATCTTTAGATCTGTTTATGTATCTTTGCTAAAGTTTAAAAAATAAAATGTTTTTTGCAATCTTCATTTATAGAGATAGTATTTGCTTGATTTCATAGAATGTGACTGGATAAAAAATATAATGGATACAGCTATCAAGTGGAGATTCTGGGAATGGCTATTGAGAAGAATACAATTGTTCTATTAGAAACAGGCTGTGGAAAAACACATATTGCAGTTCTCCTTATGAAACATATTGCTCAAAACGTGAAAGCAGAAAGCAAGAAATGCTTAATAATATTCCTAGTACCTACAGTTGCATTAGTCAAACAGGTAATTTTGAGTACACTTTTTTGTTGATTTAAAATCAAATGAAAGATATGAGTCTAGCAAGTGCCTTTGGACTGAAAATAGAATTATAATCTCTCTTCTTAAACTTTAAAAATTTCAGCAATTTGAATATATTACAAGACATACAAACTTACGAGTGGTATATTATATCGGAGGAAAACCAGTAAAAGATTGGAATGAAGCAATATTGAATGAGGTATTTCAAATTAAATTTGAATATAACATACAGTTGGATTTAGATTATGAATTACTGGTTTTCTGTATTTAGATTATGAATTACTGGTTTTCTAATTTGGAACTAAATGGTGTGGGATCACATTATGATTATGAACAATACTGCAGGTGCTTGTGATGACTCCTCAGATTTTAGTGGATGGGTTGCATAGTAATTCATTAACACTAGATATAGTCAACCTCATGGTCTTAGATGAGTGCCATCACGCACGGAAAGAGCATCCATATGCTAGAATTATGAGAGTAAGTAATGATGTTTGTTTTGAAGAATTTGCTAAAATATGAATGTAAAGTGTATGTAAATAACAAGTTATATGATTTGTGTTAGAAGGTTTATCAGAAAATGTCTCAACACAAGCCCAGAATATTTGGAATGACTGCATCATTGCTCACAAAAAAGGGTAAGTTTACTATCTGATATAGGAATGTAAAAATAAAGTAAATGAATCTTATCAAATTCAAGAGACATTATTTCTAGGATCTCAGCTTTCTAGCTGGTATGCATAGCATTATATTTTTAAGATCATGTGACTGAACCCATTAAGAATTTTGTAGTTATAGAATCATTGTTTGTGCATCATCTTATAAACCTATTGTTTTCTATCATCATTCATATTCTGGACTGATATTGACATAGAAGTTGTTAGGTCTTTGGCCTACCACTTCATGCATTGCTCCTTGGTTCCTGGACTTAAGGCTGATGCTTAAATTATCATCTCATTTCAAACTGCTTAAGATTTGTTTCTACCCATAAAACAGCACTGCCTTTCATAGGGTTGCTTTCAGTATAGGGAAAATAAGTTAATAATACGTAAGTGAATAGAGGCTACTTATATTTACAGATTTTGCACTGAAATATCAGTAAAACGAGTAGTGGAAAATAGGTGCCAAGAAGAAGAGTAGGTGTTGATTAATCGTCTTAAAAATTAAGTGTATAGACATGTCTTAACAATAATTTACTGACTCATTCCTTTCTTTCTCTAATATAATAGAATAATACACTCTGTTTTTCACAGTATAATTATGAACTATGAAGTATATATTTCTTGGAAATAATATATTCAATGTTGAAATTAGGATGCTATTAGCTATTTATATTTGCATTTATTTCCACAGGGGTTTCTTCAAGCACTGATTGTGAGGAACAGATCGCTAAACTTGAAGATATCTTGGATGCTAAGGTAGATGTAGTGATCCTTTAAATTTTTTGAGAGCAACTAGTAATATTTTCTTCACTTCTTGGATCTTTGTTGTAATTGCACTTGAAATTAAACAGGTCTATACATTGAAGGATAGGCGTGAGCTCGATTCGTTCGTAAACACTCCTACATACAAAGTTAACTATTATGATTCGCCAAGTCAAAATCAACCCTTTCAAAAAAAATTGTTTTCACTACCCCAATTTGAGGACAACACAGGAATGAACATCAAAACAAATATTGAATATTGTCTTGAGAATCTGGGTTTGTTTTGTGCTTACAAGGTATGGTTTGCAACCTATTTTGATTTGAACTGCATTAATTGTGCCCTTCAAACTAGGAATATCATCATGTTCTTAGATGTTTTTCACATTAAATGTATATAGGACATTTAAGAAAATTTGTTTTTAGCTCTTATGTTATTTAAGATGGGAAATTGTAGATGGATTTACTGATTACTATAACTAAACCCCTTCTCTGATGAAATTTCGCCATGCATTCATTCTTTGGCGAGTTTCAGTATGGTATCTTCCATGCATTAATATGTTGTTTGATCCAGCTCTCACTTGCATCACTTCCTTTTTGTGCAGTGACATAGCTTCCTTTTGTTACTTGCTTGATTCACTTCGTTCTGAATTGTGCTAATTCTTTTCTTTTTCTTTCTTTTTTATGTCACATGGCTTGATCTTACAATATTTTTTATGCTAGCATTCCTCCATGTTAACTTGTTTTTCTGTCCTCAAACAAATTTATTGTAGGAACAGAGTTTCCCTTCCTGCAAATTGGCCTTCCAAAGAATTCTCAACAAAGCATTCAAATTTTCACACTGGGCATCCCCTTGTGCACTTCTCCATCTGGTTATGCATATCCATATGCAACTTATCCAATATCCTGGTTGCATATCCCCGCTCTAAGCTCCTCTGTGCCACTCTATGACAGCCCACACTTTTTGCACAATGGCTGAAAACTGTGGGGTCTAAATGACCTCAGCCTCTCATGCTAGGAGAGTTGTCAAAGCCTTTGTCTGCAAATCTCTAACTCTATCATCGTGTACCTTTATTATTCTAATTACTTAATATTGTCATATCCGCCTTGTTCCCATTATGCAAACACACCCATAAACTAAATAACTATGTGCATGCTCAATCGTGGAATACTTTATCAATGCTTGATGCTAGTTGCATTCTGCATGGATGACTACCTGCGTGTGTACTACACATGCAGGTGGTGCCTCTTCCACGGCTATGTAGCTATCTTGCACAAATCAATCACTAGTCTGACTTATGAGACTGCTAATATATCCCGAAGAACAACTGTTACAATAAAAAATACGCTTAAGTTTCTTTGTCAGACCTACTATTTACATAAAGGTGGGTTCTTTTGATGTCCACCAAGTAGTTGAGTTAGATTTCTGTCACATATCTAATGCAGTTCAACACATGTGATGAGATCCTACATGGAATATGGCATGTGTTGCTCTCTCATTCAATCTGAGTCCCTGCCCTTTTACATAGTGTAGCATTCTCCACTTTTTGTGTAGTGACATAGCTTCCTTCTGCAACTTGCTCAAATCAGTCTCTTGCTGGCTTCTGTGCTTTGTGCTCTCTTGGTCAGAGTCTTTTGAACCTGCCACTTTTTTCAATTTTTCATTATGCATTGATTGATCTTCTACTGATTGCTGTGCCAACAAGAAACATAATCTAGATAAAGAAACAAAGAAAGCATCAGTAGTCAATGGTGAAACCTTAATAAAAGTGATAAACATTCGAATATGAGTGTTGTTCTATGACAAACATTCAAAGATGAATCTTGTTCTAGACAAGACTTGTTGGCCAAGACGCAAGTTTAGACGGTGGTTCTTTTCTCAATTAAAATCCATCTTGGTGACTATTCCACCATGTAATTCCATGAGAGGTTAATTTCAATTGGGCAAATGAAATTTTCTTATGATGAATACTAAAGTATACCTCAAACTGTTGTCAACGATCAAGCTTATCTGTATCTACTTGGTTGTCATAGCTGGATAAAAATTATCTTGGTTCCCGCCTTGAATTGGGTCTAAAATGGTGCATCGGTTGAGCTCTCTCTTCCACCTTTGTGATCCTATCCTCCTTTATGATATGCTTAGAATGATCAAGACGCAAACATGACTCTAGTAAGGGCTTGGCAAACATGATTTTATCTATGTTCAAAGAGATATTAAAAAGGCATTCCTATCCGATTTATGCAACCTTTCTTTCGGATAACATCTTCTTGATATTGGACCTTTGCTCCTTGAGAGCTATGTTTTGTTCTGCTTTGTTCTTGATATTAGTTTGTTCAGAACTTCTATTCATATTTTTCTTGTTACGCAACTAATTATTAGACTACATGAGGTTGGTTTTATACATTAATGTGAAATCTGTAAATTGTACTTTTTCTGTGAAGGCTGTTCAGTTATTCCATGAAAAAGGGAAGTCAAGTGAGAAAGTTACTGCAACAGTAGAAACGAAGCAATACGCTCTGGATGATTATCTAAAGGATGCCGATAAACTCTTGGAAGAGGAATTATTAACATTCGGCACTTCAGATGTTAATGAATTATTCAAGACACGTGAGGGAATTCAAAGGGCTGTTAATTGGTTCATTTTAACTGACAAGGTGAAGCGGCTAGTGGACCTTTTTCTACAGAAGAGGTACGAGTAATCATAGTAGTGAGAGGACAGGGTATATTGTAGATTTTTTTTGTGCATTTTAATAGAAGACTAACTCCTAGGTTTAACAGTGGTGAAGATCCTAAAAAGGTTTGCTGTGTAGTATTTGTGGAGAGAGTGATTACAGCTGCAGTAATCTCAAGTTTGTTACAACAGCTTGATTGTTTGAAATGTCTCAAGTTTGATTTTGTATCTAGTGTAACTTCTACATTTGGTAGCAAGACGCAGCAAAAAGCTCTAGAGAACTTTTCTTCTAGAAAGGTGGGTTGGATCTTTCTCTCTTTCGAAATAAAAAAAATGATAATGTGATCCAAAGTTATTTTGATGTTAAATTTTTTTTTAGTTGGGAACAAGAATGTTATAAGAGAGAGTTGTTTCTGGATTCTAATTGTGTGGTAATTTTTACATCTATGTTTCCAATCACATTCTATGATGGGATCTCACTTCTTGACTCTCTTTCATTCTGAAACGTGAACACAAAAATTAGCACACAATTAAAATCCAGAAACAACTCTCTCTTATCAATATGAGCCATGGAAATTTAATATCTCTTAACCAAATGTTATGTTAAATTTGCAGTTGCATCTTTTTCAGAATGTAGAAATATTTATTTATATTCATTTTTTCAAAAAACTATTGACTGTGTTGAGTGATGATGATTTTTGAATATGAATGTGCAGGTTCAAGTTTTAGTTGCAACTGATGTGATTGAAGAGGGTATTGATGTAAAACATTGTAACTGTGTCGTCCGTTTTGATTTACCACCAAGCGTGCGCAGTTATATTCAATCCCGTGGGCGTGCTCGTCAAGAAAATTCAGAGTTCATCTTATTTCTTGAGAGGTAACTTGTGAATATAAAATCAAATAAAATTAATTTCTACATTCTTATCTATTTTAAAAATGCATAAAACACGTCATTACAATAAGCTTTGAGTTTGGCATCTTAATATATAAATCACTGTTAAGAGGAGAATGCAAGTCTAGCTATTAATTATTTCAAATTTCAAATGGCTTATGATTTCAAATAAGTTAGAATGATACAGCATTTGAAATTTGATAAAGTCTAGGAATCCTATAACCAACATTAAGGCTAAATATTTACATTAAATGTTATCAATTTTTGGAATTCTTAGAGGTAACGAGAAGCAGCGGGAACATTTATTCGATATAATCAGGAGTGTAAACTCAATAGAGGACACAATATCGAGTAGAAATGATCCCTCCACCAAAGAGAAGAGTTCAATTGAAAAGGATGTACTGGTAGATGTTGATGAACAACTTCTAGAAATGACCCCGATTGGAAATATTATGCCTTGCACTGAAGAGCAAAATGTGGTTGAAAAGGATAAATCTAAAAGTTTAGATGAAGTTGGAGATGTTAGAGAAGACAAAGTTGATGAACATTTTCAAAGAGTTATTGAAAATGAGGATGAAGTAGAAGAAGAGGATGGCAATGATGAAGAGGGAAAAACATCTACGAAATCAGGTGTGCAAACAATTCTCTCTCTTGTATCAGGTTATAGAATTTGAAGAATTTTCTATCAATATTCTCCTTGTGGATGGATAAAAGATAAAAGGTTCATTTTCACTAGCATTTTTTTTTATTGTGATTCTGCATTTTGTTTAGTATTTTGAACATTGTTCATGAAATGTCAAATTTTTATTTGTTGAATTGCTTGGAGATCAATCGAACCTAATAGATTTGTTTTTGCTTAAGTTCAGATATTTTTATCATACATTTTGTATAAAAATACTAAGATAATTAACCTCTCTTAAAGAGGGTAAAGAAATATTATTTATCAAAATAAAATTAATATTTGATAAATTTGATGCTGATATATGAATTAATTGTGTTTATTTTTTAATAACAATAGAAAGCTTTCTTGTTTTTTTTTTTAATCAATCAACATCTTCTTTGAAGATATTGACAATAATTTTACTGTTATTTTTCTTCATGTATTGTGCAACCTTACAACAGAAATCTGATAAATAAATGATACAATCTGCTACAAATAGCAGACTTGAAAAGCATCGATACTAGCTATCTAATAAAATACATCGACTCAGACAAAAGTGTACTAACACAGGAATCTCTAAATATCCCATTATGCCGAAATAGAACCCAAATCCAGCTCTTCATCTGAATCAATAGCATTCTCGTAATCATAATAAGCATTAACCTTCGGTCTTTTTTAATTTTTTAAAATGCATCTTTCAATAAATATAAATAAGTATTTTTTACCATTTTTATAAACAAAATTAGTATAAAAAAACATTGAAGATGAAACCAAATAAAATGTTGATATTATTTTTTTTGTTTTTCTTAATCTTTATTTATGATAATTATGCATTTATTAATGGGATTTTCTATCATTTGTTAATTGATATTTGAAGATTTAATTGTCTGATATTATCTTTGTCTTTCTTTAAGGTATATCTAAAAAAATGGAGTTACATTCAACTACTGAAGTAAATGCTTTAGTTGATAGTTGGGACGAAGAGGAGAGAGGAGTAATTTTGCAAGTTTACAAACTTCTCTTTACATCTCAATGCGATGATGAGAAGAAATATTCAAATTTTGCCCTTTTGATTAAATCTGCATTGGATAATGACGTTGCAAATACAGAAATAGATCTGTTTTTAACTACAGATAAGATTAAAGAAAGTACAGAAATAGATCTGTTTTTAACTACAGATAAGATTAAAGCAGAGATTGTTAAGGCAAAATTTCTTCCAAGTGGAGAAATGACCTTGGATTCGACTCAGGTATATGGAAAGATAAACATATTAATTTAAGTTCCAACCTATACATCACAGTTTCTTTTCAATTTTTTATTTATTTCTTTCTGTATGTAACTGATTATGGTTCTGTGTATCATATAACAGCTGAGGAATGCAAAAGATTTTCAAAAAATAATTTTTAATGGAATTTTTGGGAATCTAAAGAATCCAAAAACAATCACTGAAATGGAAAATATATGGTGCAAAACTTCCTATATGTACCTCCTTTTGCCCTTAGAATCAGATAACTCTGGTGTAACTGGTATTGACTGGAAATGCATTGAAACATGTGCATCAGCAGCTAGAAAATTCAAAAAACTTTCAACTACTTCAGAAGAGGACCGTAGTACCATTGATATTGATAATATAAAAGAGGTTCCTATGGTAGGAACAACACAAATGCACAACCAAGGGGAATCTCAAAATTTGATTTTGGCAAGTGATGTTTGTGAATCTTCAAATTTGATAGATAAAGCAGTAGTTACAGTTCATAATAGAATGTTTTACCAGGTTGTGAAAATTATTCATGACAAAACTGCAATGAGTCCCTTCCCTTGGAAAAAAGCTTCTAAGCCACGTTATGACAGCTATAGTGACTACTTTCAGAAAAAGTGAGTATATCTGATCTTTTATAAGTCCTAATGCCCATCCAAGTTTATTTGGATAAAATCGATTGCAATAGTTCTAAATTGCATATCATGATGAGTTTGCAGGCATGGAAAGAAACTTAAGCATTTGAATCAACCGCTTCTTTTGGTGAAGCATGCTAAGCGACCGCATAATTTTCTTTCAAAAGACCAACCAAAGGCAGATATGAATAAGGGAAAGCATGTGGAGCTTCCTCCAGAGTTGTGCTTGAATTTTGGTGTTCAAAGCTCTGTTATGAGATCATTGTGCTTGGTTCCATCTGTCATGCATCGTCTTACGTCTATAATGCTTGCAAGCCAACTCAAAAAAGCAATTAGGGTGGAACGCCCAGATTGTCCTCTTGTATCCACACAACTGGTACTTTTATTCCTAATGACTTCAATCTGGGATTATGTATTTAAGATTACTTGCTCCAACTTTTCCTTGGTCATAAGTAATATTATTAACTTCTTATTGACTTTATTTTGCTGGTAGATAATGGAAGCACTCATTTCACGCAAATGCTTAGAGTGTTTTTCATATGAGCGCTTGGAGTTATTGGGCGACTCATTTTTGAAATATGCCATTAGTCAGCAATTTTTTAAGAAATATGAAAATGAGGACGAAGGACAGTTATCGGCACGTAGAGCTGAGGCAGTTTGTAATGCAACTCTTCATCGTTTAGCATTGGATCGTAATTTACAGGTATTAAAATGCTATATTTCTTAAGCTAATAACTAAATAAATCTTGTCCTAATGTTAAAATGAGCTATTGTTCTGTGTTTCTTTTACACTCTACTATTAATTTGCATGTTTGTCTCTATTTCTTGTTGTCTTTGAACCTTCATTATTATAGTCCAAGCATATATCAGGAAATCTAGAGTTTACAATCCACAGGAATAACCAATGTTGAAATCTAATAGATAATAGCATTCGAATTCTTTAAAACAGGAACATCCAATGTTGAAACATAACCAGTTACAATAGTATCAGACTTTTGCAAATAGGGATAACCAGTGTTGTATTCAGAACTGTTATGCTCTTTTGTTTGAAATCTCTCGAGACTTAAAAATTAGTGGCAATCATAACATGGACCTTAATATGAGGAGAATATATTGATATTTTCCTTCTTGGAGGGAAATTCTTTACATAATTTTCTTTTGTTTTCCATCTTGGCCTTACTTTCAATAAGAGTTGATACTGTTGTTGATAGAAAACCTTTGCTTGCTTATTTTGAAGAATTTTGATTTTGTCAACTTCTAAGTATAAGTTGTTTTTGTTTATTTTAGGTTTACTCTAATAATTTTTCTGTGTTTGTTTAATTATTCATTTTGAAAGTATTGTATTGAGATGTTGATTTTTACTTTGCTTTGTGAAAAGGGATACATCATAGATGAACTATTTGAAGTGAAAAAATGGGTTGCCCCTGGGCTATTTTGTAGAAATATTGTTCCTTGCTCTTGCAAACCAGGAGATCCTAACAGTCTTCAAATGGAGCAAGTTTGTGAAGAGAGACATCGATGGATTTACTCCAAAACAATATCAGATGTTGTGGAAGCTTTAATTGGAGCACATTTAGTTGGAGGTGGTACAATTGCTGCCTTTGAGTTCATGAAGTGGATGAACATGGAGATTGACATTGAAGACAAGTCATTACAGAATGCACTCAATCATACTTTTTCTTATCATAATGTCTTGAACACAAGTTTGAACGAATTACAATCGCTTCTAAATTACCACTTTGAGAACCCATCCCTCTTAGTGGAAGCAATCACACATGCTTCAAATAATGAACTTGGAGGATGTTCCTACCAGGTAATTTCTATGTCACCTTACATTGCACAAACTTTGATAGTACTTGCAGAATGAAATTTCTCAGGACTATAAGTTAATATTTTATCTATATTTGACAGCGGTTGGAATTCCTAGGCGACTCTGTGCTGGATTTTCTTATCACTCGGCATTATTATTCAACATACCAACAACTGTCCCAGGGAACTCTATCAGATTTACGGCAGGCAGTTGTTAACAATGAGAACTTTGCTCAAATAATAGTGAAACATTATATTCACAACCATCTTCGTCATCATTCAGACGAATTAAGAAATCAAATAAAAAGGTTTGTTGAGGATTTTGAACGACGTAAAGGTGGTGATTGCCAGTTTGCATCATTTGGAGCAGGAATGCATGCTCCCAAGGCAAGTTATTTAGTTTTACATTGTGAGAATTCTTCGTTTAGTGCATGCTTCAGTCCAATTGTTTCTTTTTCTTAGATGAAGAAGTGAGTTATTTAGTACGATCATAGACGTGATATTAGTTAGTTTGTGCGTTAATACAAGCATTCCCTTCGATTACAACTTACTATTTTCCTTGAATGCAGGTACTAGGAGATTTAATAGAAAGCATTTCAGGCGCAATATTAGTGGATACTCGATTTGAACTAGATATTGTCTGGGAAAAAATAAAACCTATTTTGTCTCCCTTGATTACACCTGGAAACATGAAATTGCATCCACTACGGGAGTTGCATGAGCTCTGCAAACAGCACCATTATAAACCCAACTGGAAGAACATCATTAAGGGAGGGAAAGTTCATGTGGCCACTGTACAAATACAGATTAAGGAATCCACTGTAGATGCAGAAGGGTCAGACATGAATAAGAAGTTTGCAAAAACTAAAGCTGCTGAACATATGTTGGCATTGTTAAAGGTAATTTCAAACATTGTTGTTAGTGCATACAGTCTTACAAGACTATCACAACCGAAAGATTAAGTAGTTTAGCTGTCGAATTTAAATTTATTTTTACTAATCAATAGATAATTCTAATAGTAATTGGGAATTTTTAATCTGAAATACTTGTTTTGTAAATAAGGGAATGGGAATATATCATGACCGTCATATCTATTCCCAAAGTTCAATGGACATGACTGGAAATGAAGCGCAACATGCATCCAATATCATTGCTCAAGAAAAAATGGTTTGTCTTCATATAATATTGAGTTTAATTATGTTAGCTGTAATTTTTCAAAAAAAAATCGAATGCAGAGAGATAATATTTTGATTTTGGGACAGATAATAGATTCAGGAGAAGTGGATATGATTGTTTCACAAGAACAAGATCAATGTCACAGAGGAGAAACCCAACAGGAAAAGAATTTATCTTGTAGCAGCAAATCAATGCAAGGCACAGACCTGAATCCACATCCACATATGAAATCCAGTGACAAGAAGGATAATAGACTTTCAACTGGAAAGCATAAATTAGAAGAGGAAAATGAAGGTATATGTATGGCAGAAGATCGTCCAAAGAAGAGGGTCAAAACTAAAAACACAAATCTTTTGACGACACCAGTGCAATCCTTAATATCTAAAGACCATATTGGTGATGGAAAGGATGATGTCATAACGCACAATTCCAAAGATGACTCTAACAAGAGTTGCTCCCCCGGAGGTAGTTTTCTTAATTAAAATTAAATATTTTTTAGTTGTAAACTATTCTGTTCTACATGATTAAATCCAAGGGATGGTCTTTGGTAATGGAATTAAATTTCCATGTTAAAAAGAAAAAAGCTATTCTTTCGAAGTTAAGGTGGGGCTTAAACAGCACACGCTAAGCGTTGATGTTTAGTGTGGACTCTGCTTAATTGTAATTTTGTTTTTTTGTTTTCATTCATTTTTATATAATATTATATATTTTTATTCACGCTGTAATGGTGATGTAACAATTATTCATTTATTATTATTGATTTTTAAACATCAAATCATATTTTTATATAGAACATTTTATATTTATATTTGTTTTTTAAATTATATTGTATTATATTATAAAGATATATAATTATACTAGCATACATATATTAATTAATAATATATATATAAAATGCTGAAAGTTATCATTACTTAACATTGTTCTTAGATTAAATTTTAAATATAAAATATTTTATTAAAGAGTGGGAAAAACATTTTCAAAAAAAGATTACTTTATTAATGCAGTAATAAAAGCTACTTCTAAAAATAATTTTGTCAGTAAACTACAAATATTAATTCTTAAATAATCTTAAAGAAAAATAAAAATAATATTATGCTTTGAGCGTAATAACATATAATATAATATTATAATATAAATATAAATATATAAATATTATATTTCTATAATGAATAATAAATATAATATAATATAAATATATAAATAATAGCATATAGTTTATAATATATATTTAATTAAGGTTAGCTAAGCATTATATTTAATTAGAATTCAATTGAGGTTAGGTTGATCATTCAATTTGGGTTATAATAATGGTTGTGTTTATAGTTACAATTATATAATATATACAACATTAGATTATGTTTATGGTTACTATTATGGTTAGGGTGAGATTAGGGTCTATTTGAGGTTAGGGTTACAATAACAATTATAGGTATGATTATTATTATTATTATTATTAAATATGATTAATGTTATAATTGAGATACAAATTAAGATTGAATTAATGTTACAATAAACCCTATTAGCATTAAGGTTACCAAATCTTGATTAGTAGTAGACTTAAAATTATAGTTAGACTTACAATAGAATTGAAGACCCACATCTTTAATGAGTATGTGACATAGATTTTGGAAGGTCTTTCTTTCTTATAACCCAAACATAACCCTAATTCTAACTTTTTTTTCTAACTTTAATCCTAAACATAATTCTATCATTCACACTGACTGTTAATAATATAATTAATAATATTATTATAAATTTATATTATTTAAATTGAATTTATTCAAAATTAATTATATCATTTATTTTAAAAATAAATGTAATTAAAGTTAAGTTTAAACTTAACTTTATTATATAATTTCAAAAAATATATAACATTATTATTACTAATGTATATTTATCGTATTTTACTTAATTTTAATTTTAAAATACTTATATCTTAATGAGAATTTAATTAATTTTTAAGTTATGTATGCTAGTAGTTATAATATTATATTTATATAAATATATTATAAATTATAAATTAAATTATATAAAAATTATAAAATATATAATATAAGATAAATATAAAATAGCTATATAATTGTATTATATATTGCAAATATATAAACTATATATTATAAGTTATAAAATATTATTTATATATTATATTTATTATTCATTTTATAAATATAATATTTATATTTATTATATGAATATTATAATCTAATATTTATATAGTTATATTATAATATTATAAACTCTTATTAATATATTTATATTATAATATTATATATATTTATATTATAGTTATATATTTATGTTATATAAATATTATATAAACATTTATATTATATTTATATATTTATGTTGTATAAATATTATATAATAAATATAAATAGAACAAATAAAAATATGTAAATATAATATAATATAATATTATTTATATAATAAATGCATAAATATAATCTAAAATAAAAATAAAAATATATAAATGGACTGCTCTGCACTGAAACTCTCTGCCTCCTCTCGTGCGCCTTATAGCGATGGCGATAGCTCTTCTTCCTGCAGAGAATCGGTTGTGAATGCCTCAAGTCTAGTCGAGGAGGGTAGAGAGTGTCGCACAAAGGAGGTCGCGATGAATGTCAAGTCTTTGCCACCCTCTCCTTTGCGAATAAGCAAAAGCTCTAAGTTGGATTTTAAGGCCGCACTTGGGCGGAAAGGCTGTGCGATTGGTGAGGAACCTGTCTCTAGTGGTACCCACCCTATTGCTACTCGCCCCTCTATGCTCAGTCCCCCGCTTGTTGTTTGCCACTCTAATACAATCTTGAGATTCACTTGGATGGTGTCGTGCATAACAGGGAAGAGTATTTATTGGATCATGCTTTAATTTGCAAATTTTTTAGGGTATGGTTGAAACTGTGTGATCTTCACAACTAGATATGCACCAATTGGAAGGAATATATGGAGGCCAAAATTAGTATTTATCCATGTGCCAAGGGTTTCTTCATTCTAGAATTTGAATCTTTGGAAGATAAGGAAGTAATTCTCAACTCTGGCCCATGTGTCTTTCGAGGGGATTTCCTGTGTATCAAGCCTTGGTTCCCATCCTTTGACCCTCGAATAGAGATATTCTCTTCAACGTGCCTTTGGGTAAGACTTCCTTACCTCCCACTACAATTTTGGGAGATTGAGTGTTTGAAAGCCATTGTCAATGGGCTTGGGAAGTATGACAGTATTTCAAAGGAAACCATCAACTATGATAATTCTACCTATGCTCGATTATGTGTGGATTTTGATTTATCCAAAGGCCTCCAACAGAAATATCCTTGAAGGTAGGAAACAGACATTGGAGACAACCTGTAAACTACAAAAAGATCGCTTTCAGATGCAGGAAATGCTTCTCTACCTCCCATGTTACAACTCGGTGCATTAAGAAGCAAGGGTTTACACAAAGTAAAGGTGGTGTAAACTAGCCTACTCTGTGGATTGGTGTGGAGTCCAACCACTATGTCATCGCACCAATTGCAAAGGAGGATGGTTCTGCTACACTGGATATGGCGGTGGAGACTACTACTTCATGCTCCCCTTCCCCATCAACCCCACAAGTTTGAGTTGAGGAGATTTTGATTGTTGTTAGCTCAAATGTGGTGGATGTCTCTCCTCCTCCCACTAAGGATTCAGTCTCATCACAGTTAGTGTTATCTAAGTCACAGTCTCCAAATCCACCAATGTCTTTGAATGTTTCTTCCTATAGAACTAAAAATGGAAACAACAGTGATCTGGATTCTCCTCATATGGTTGAACAGGATTGGACTAAGGTCACAAAGAAAAAATTATCTTATTCTATACTAAAACACCAAATGGCATTAAGATCAGAAAAACTTGGAAGTAAATGAGGCATCTTGTGTTTTGTAGGAATGAGCAACAAATTCTTTTGGTATCTTGTATTGCACCCCTCGTGGCAAGGGCATGCTTTTCTTTTTTAGAAATTATACTATGGGAGCTATCCCCTTGGTAGCACTTACCTATAAAAAATTTAAAAAATATATATAATACTATATAATAATATATGAAAATATGATTTTATTGTTTAAAACTCCAATTTAGGAGAAAACAGTTTGGCCATAGTAAAAACATGATCACCATATAATCCGAGTTAACACTTCATATTTTCTTTTACAACTTATAGTAATGGACTAAAAATGTAGATATCTAAAATGGTTGTCTTTTTAGAAATTTTATCCTTCTACTTCTTAGAACTAGTTGACAAATTAAAAGTATGCACAAATTTTATAAAAGTATTAAAATTTTCACTAATGCAAAAATAGGGAGAAATGAATATATAAATTGGATATTTATATTTTTTTGATTTGATAACTAGAAATAATTATTTTACTATGAACAATTCAGGTGGTTTCATAACTATCCCAAATGAGGATGTAGAAAGTAATCATCCAAAGAAGAGGGAAAAGAAAGTGTGTTCCCTACCAGGTATAACATTCATAAAGTGTAATCCGGTCACATTTTCAATAAGACTTATATGTTCTATTCTTTAGATTATAGAAATACAAGTCTAACATATAATGTTACTTCCAATATAATGAACAACCTAATTAGAAATGGGTTACGGGCCCCTTCAAAATCTGTTATTTACCTCTAATCAAAATCAATCTAATTAGAAATGGGTTTGTTATATGATGTCATGAATAATATTTACTTTTTAAATTGACAAGATTTTATAGACAAGTACTAATTTTATTGTGGATTTGTTTCACAGTAAGAATTTTTCTCGATTCAAAACCAGGTAGCTATATATGCAAATTATATGAATTGTGTCAAAGAATGCATTGCAAAGAACCTCAATTTGTATTGAGAGAACAAACCGGCATGCCCAATAATGCAAGGTATTTTTTGGATTCTATATTCACAATGGTTTTTTTGGTATGCTTTTAACTAATACTAACTTATATGGTTGTTTTTTAGATTTATATTCAAAGTTATGGTAAAAATTTTTGATAAAGAAATATTCTCAATCCAAGGCGAAGAAAAAAGAAATCATGCAAGTGCAAAAGATTCAGCTGCACATAAGATGTTGGTGGAACTTCAAGAACATGGATTATGTTCTATAAAAACTATCAATAATGATAGTGAAAATATTTGACATAAACACGGATGTGAAACCTCCATAAAGATCAATAATTTGAAATTTGTAAAGCCCATTTGTTTTGAGACCCTTTCTATACCCATTATACCTTCTTTTGTGATAATTTTATATGTGTATGATGATACAACTTTTGATATTTAGATGATAGTTGAAAATGGTTATATATGATCAATGTTTCTATTTAAGATGTAGATAAATATCTATGATATTAGGTCATGTGTTGATAATTGTTATTTAATTTTTTAGCGTCAATCTACTTGAGTGATATAGATTGGTGAACTAATTTGTGATTTATGTATCATGTGATGTCCTTAACAAGTATTTGATCTATTCATGGCTTAGTCTTTTGTTATCATTATGTGATTCACTATGAATTTATTTTGTGAACATGGTATTGAGATGCATGATTATTGTATTTGTTTATATGCCTTGATTATCACATTGATTTGAGAGTCCATTAAAGGGTGTGATTTGTATGATGTGTTTCATTGAGATAAATTCCACACATCATTTTAGATCAATAGAGATGTGATATTCCTTATGCTTCAACCATTATTATATAACAAATTTAATATGTGCATTGAGAATACAACATACACATGGACAAGCCAACATAAAACATAAAAAGGGTTGACTATCACTATATATTGGGGGATTCAAATGAAAGTATCACGCATTTTTCAAAAGATTATCTTTCTCCACCTTGTCTGGTGTTGAGGCTATGGTTGTATGTAAAGAGAGTTGACTATGAGACTATGACTTGGGGACATTTTTGATGTTATCTTGGTTGTCTTTTATGACACATTTTCTTAAGTGATAATGTATTTATGTGGTTCCAAGTTCTTAGGAGTGGGTTGTCTATGTATGTAGTTTATAAATTAAATTATAAATGAAAATTTCCTTATTAGTCCTTGCCCTAGCAAGTAACTATTATGATGGATAAGTGGTCATTGTTACTTTTCAAATTGTACTTTAGAATCAATCAATATATATACGTATTTTTTTGGAAAGAGACACTGCTAATATCATTTAGTGTTGTCATTGATGGAAATTTTAGTCTGTGATTAGATATGCACATCATCATTTGATCATACCAACAAGCAGATTGAAGAGAGTTAAGGAAGAACAAAGCACCCAACACTCTTTTGTTCATCGATTCTTATGAATATTTTATGTTATCATTTTGAGTTACGTATCTCAGAAATGTTTCTTGGTATATGATCTTTTTTTCTATTGAATCTTAGTGGCTCGTATCGATCCATGCACAAGTTTAAAGATTTGATTAATTAATTTCTTGTTCATCAGTGCATAAAGGCTGACCTGATTGATATAACCTGCCATGGATGTTTGGGAAGTATTTTTTTAAGTATATTGTGTTCAACAATGTTCATTTAGATCCTCACCATGTTGGATCCAACATTGGGTGATGTGCATCAAGAATTAAAGATGGATTGAGCTAACAACTTGAATATATTTTTACTTTTGTTTAAGTCAATAGCTAGCAAATAATTTCTTAGTCACGGATATATATAAGAGTTCAAATATATCATTTTCTAATATATGGGAAGTGTGTATGTGCAATTTTTGAATATGAGAAGTGCAGAAGAGTGATTATGCAGTTTCACTTGTGCATTAAATATTTTGAGATGCAAATTGGAGCAGAATAGAGCAGAAGTGCAAAATCAGTCAAAAAGATAGAAGATCGATTATTGAGCCTAACCAGAACTATAATCAAGCATTGGCAGATGCTATTATCTCATTTCAATTTATCAGATGGATTTAATCTAATTATCTTTGTAACATAGTGAGTCTTCTTTGAGCAGTGAGCTTTAGGCAGTGTGCCTGGATGCAAGTGCATTCCCCTATTGTAAACTTTCTTTTGAGTATACTCAGATCATATTGTGGATTGGCCATCCACCATGGTTTTTCCCCTAACAGGGTTTCCATGTAAAAATTCATGTGTTATGGTGGTGTGGTTGTTTAATTTATGTTCATGCATATTTATTTTGATCGAATGTTTTAAATTCTTGAAGGATCATATCAATAAAGTTAAAAATTGTAGAACACTTATTCTCCCCCCTCTCAGTGTTCCTTGATTCTAATAATTGGTATTAGAGCCTAGTTCCTCGGAAGAATTTTAACAGCTTGGGGAAGATCGGGGA
>CM021109.1:220967306-221200366 GCA_007115665.2 Sequoiadendron giganteum | reverse complement strand
TAGAAGGAAAAGAGACGAAGCTGAAGAAACAAAAGAGGTAGCAAAAACTGAATTTGCTAGTCCGACAGCACCCTCTGCTAGAACTAGGTCAACAAGGAGCTATGCACTCCTATCCGCCCCTATAGAAAAGACAATTCTTGTGCAAACTCAAGTGAATACATCCGGTAAGGAAATAAAAATAAAGAAGGATAAAATCAAAAGAGTTTATGTGGCAGTCTCTGAAGATGAAGAAATAAAATCAAATGAAGGAGTTAGAGAAATCAAGCATCAAGGTGCTAAAGTAGCAATAGTTTCCAAAGACAAATCCTCCGGTGAAGAATTCAAAGAAAAGAAGAAGGCAAAATTTGACAAACCAGGTGTGTCAGTAGAAGAAGTTGAAAAATATTTGGTCAAGGATGGAAATCTTAAACCACTTTGTAAATGGTATGGAGCCTTTGATAAATCTGGTCAAAGAACTCTTGAGGAGGCAACAATAAAGCATTTGAATATTTTCAATAAAGTTTCATTTGAAATAATGCCTATCTTACCTAAAAGCTTGAATGAGATTTTGGAAATGAGGAGAGTAAATGCTAGAACAAAAGAAGAACAAATGAGAGAAAGAATTCTTGCAGAATTATGTTCGGTGATATCTATGGAAGAAATGAAGGTAATCTTGAATAAAGCCAAAAAGGAATTCAAGAGCAATTCAAGGGTGAACAAGCTCATGATTGGTCTGACTAATGAAGTTGCAAAGGAAACTGAACAAATCTTGAGAAATATTTCGTTGAGTGATAGAATTGATGTTGTCACTGAAGAAACACATGATAAAGATGTCTCATCTGGTCTGGAAGAAGAAGAAGAAGAAAAAAAACTAGATACAATTGAGGATACTCAAATTCCTCTTGATATGGACAATACAAAAATACCTATGGAGATTGAGGCTCCTAAAATTGTATCGATTGAGAAGGATGAGAAAAATGAGACTCCTAAAGAGAAGAAAGAATCTGCCATTGAGGAAACAATGGTTGAGGAAAAGAAAGTTGATATAAAGGAAGTTCCAATGGAAGCAAGAGACACTATAGAGGCAGTGAATAAATTTCTGGTAGAACAACAGGAATAATTTGATCCTAAATTGATTGAAGGTCCTATTGACTTATCCACTTTGTCTCCAATTCAGAAAATAAAGGTAGCATCATTTTCCTAAGAAAAGGCTAGAGAAGAATTTTTGAAGTCTCACATTGAGGACAATGAACTTTTAAACCTTGCATCTGGAGTTCTGGAGAAAATAATGCCTACTTATGTCAAAGATCCATCTGGTTCCTCCTCCGGTGAACTGAAGAAGCTCATTAACTCTATAAATCATGTTTATCTTTGTCAAAATTTACTGAGGTCAATAAGAAGAAGTTTAAGGATATTTAAAAATAGTTAACTACTATTTTTGAAGCACTTGATCCTTTGGTTGGTGATGTTGCAAAGAAAGAAGGTCAAGCAATATCTTTGCTTTACAAGATAAGGATCTTGGAGCATGAAAATGACATAATTATGGAAAAAGCATGTGAAATTAGAGGCCTAATTGGTTTGAAGATTGAGATAATGTCAAGTGCATTAAAGGAAGGTGGAGATTCTATGTTAGTTAGTGATCCAGTGAACTTGGAGTCTGCAGATACACAATCCTACTTATATTGTGGTCACATAACAATTTTGGAGAGTCTCAAAAGGATTTGGGACACAAATTTGATCTTGTTGAAGAAATATTTTGCAAATTTTTTCAATTTTATGTAAGTTAAAGAAGCATCTTTGTATATATACAGTCTACTCATAACAGTTTTGTTTGATCTTTTTTTTTGGTTTTGCAACTTCCAACCTTTTCCATTGATGTCAAAGGGGGAGAGTATTAGAGTGAAAAATGTATAAACTTCTCAGGGCGAGAGTTGTCTTTTTGAATTTTGAAGATGGCAATGTAATTCATCTTGGTACTGATCTGACACTTAGTTATTTTTCACTAAGTGTTTCCATCAATGCCAAAGGGGGAGATTGTTGGTAAGAGACACTGCTAATATCATTTGGTGTTGTCATTGATGGCAACTCTAGTTTGTGATTAGATACACACATCATCATTTGATCATACTAGTAGATAGATTGAAGATATTCAAGGAAGAATATAGCATTTGGCACTCTTGTATTCATCGATTCTTATGAAGATTTTATGTTATCATTTTGAGTTGCATATCTCAGAGAATGTTGTTTGGTATATGATCTCTACTGCTATTGAATCGTAGTGGATCGTATTGATCTATGTGCGAGTTTGAAGATCTGGTTTATTTATTTATTTTTTATCAGTGCATGAAGGTCGACTCGATTGATATAACATGTCATGGATATTTGGGAAGTATTTGTTTAATTATTTTTGTGTTCAACAATGTTCATTTAGATCCTTACTATGTTGGAGCTAACTTTGGGCGATGTGCATCAAGAATTAAAGATGGATTGAGCCGACAAATTGAATATATATAAGAGTTCAAATATATCATTTTTTGATATATGGGAAGTGTGTATGTGCGATTTACGAATACCAAAAGTGCAGAAGATTTATTATTCACAGTTTCACTTGTGCATTAAATATTTTGAGATGTGAATTAGAGCATAACAGAGCAGAAGTGCAGAATTAGAAAGAAGGACAAAAGATTGATTATTAAGCCTAACCAGAACTGTAATCAAGCATTAGTAGATGCTATTATCTCAGTTCATTTTCTCAAATGGATTTAATCTGATTATTTTTGTAAGACAGTGAGTCTTCTTTGAGTAGTGAGCTCTAGGTAGTGTGCTTGAATGCAAGTGCATTCCCCTATTGTAACCTCTTTTTTGAGTATACTCAGATCATATTGTGGATTGGCCATCCACCGTGGTTTTCCCCCTAACAGGGTTTCCACATAAAAATTCTTGTGTTATGGTGTTGTGGTTTTTTACTTTATGTTCATGCATATTTCTTTTGATTGAATGTTTTAAATGCTTGAAGAATCAGACCAATAAAGTTAAAAATTGTAGAACATTGATTCACCCCCCCCCTCTCAGTGTTCCTTGATTCCAACATAATTAACAATACATATTTATTCTTGGAATGTGAAATTTTTTGAATTCTTTAGATCAAGTTGTATTAGTCCTTGTCCTAGCAAGTAACTATTATGAAGGATAAGTGATAATTGTTATTATGCATTGTACTTTATAATCAATCAATTTTTTTCTAAAAATAATAATATTTATTCTTTGAATGTGATTTTTTCCAAGTTCTTTGGTGAAAGTTGATTTTATGTATGTAATTTATATATAAGATTTAAATTGAATTTTAAATGTGAATTTCTTTATTAGTATTTTCCCTAGCAGGTAACCATTATGATGGGTATGTGGTAGTTATTACTATTCATTATACTTTTTAATCAATCAAAGTCTCCATGATACTTTATTTTTTCTATTCTCTACTTCTATAAATACTATTTGTACAAAACATAATCTTTGTTAATGTCAAAATATTTTGATCTCATTTCATTTCAGTATGAATTTCTTTGTAGAGAGTATTTAATATAAAATGGTTTCTTAGAAATTCATTGCTTTTTTTAATTTCTTAGAAGGTAGGACAATTCATGATTAAAAAATAATGTAGCAAGGAGATGTGACATAGCTTTTTTATTATATTTTATATTATTATAGAATGACTAAAATTTTAATTGCAATAGTTTTGGCCTTATTATTACCTACTAATAGGATTTTTTTAGTAATCAATAATGATACTTCTCAACCCTTCAAAATTATGTATTTTTAAAAATCAGTGTCCAATTTTTCACATGTTAATATGGTCATTTTTAATGAATAATACAATAAATTTGTTAATTATATGAAATGTTATTAGTTTAAATATATATTAGATCTAATTAGAGCCTACATCTAGATCTAGAAAATACATTTTTAGAATTAGAAAAATATATGATTTACAGTACAAGATGCATCAACCCAACTAGAAAAAAGTAAACTATAAAACATAGGCTTTTACATTATCAACCCAACTTCGGTTGATGCATACATATAAAATTATCTAATTTTACATATAAAAAAACTAAATGTTAGGCCTTCAATTCTTCACTTTTCTATTATTTTTAACATAGAAGGGATCACTAGCCCTAATTTTAGGTCACCAAGTTGTGCAGATGGTTTCACTCGTATCTACAAGTAGACTTCAAAAATAGATAAGGTACTTGTGATCAAGAATAATGTAGAAGGTGAAATAAATACTCAAATAATAAATTCAATTTATTTTCCATGCTTAATTGAAACCTCATATTCAGGTAAATAATTTCATTTAAAATAAGAAATAAAATAAGTATTCACTCTCCCATAACTCCTTGTTGCACATAAAACATGTGTGATTGTGTTTTGATGGAATTTTTCTTGAGAGATGATATGTATTTTTTGATTAGTTAAGAAGGGAAGGTCCCTAATCCCATGGTTATAGCCAAAAGATGAAAAGGAACCAGATGAAGGTGGGAAACAACACCACTATAAAGAACCAAAAAACAACAAGCAGAGTGACCGTGCAGGCCATCATTCAACATAGTAACCAAAGTCCAACCAATATTAATCAAAAACAAGAATTTTTTGCTAGAAAAATTAAAACTACGTAAACCATTAATTGGATCAACAGTGTCCCAAGTAATATTAAACCATAATAGGGCTATAATAAAATAGCAATCTGAGATTTGAAACCAAAAAGACAAAAAATAGAAAGTAGCCATAAAAACCAGCAACAAGAAGCCATTACTTGGCTTTCTTCAGTGATTCCCCATATTTGTCAATGAGAGAGATGTATTCCCTCCATTCAGGTTCCTCATACTCATCTAACATCTTTAACACACTCAACTGCTCCTATTTTTTCAAATTCCTAGAAATTTTGGTTTCTCTAGAAATAGCTCCCAGCATCGCCCTCCTCATCAGTCTATTAGTTACCTTCATTAGCGTAACTAATTATTTCTCCATTTAATCCACTTGAACCTGTAAAAATTTCAGTCTACTCTTCAAAAATTCAGTGCTAGAGTCCTCAACATTAGTCTCCATTCCCATATTTCCAATGTATCTTGCACATTTTCAATATCATTCTTTTATTCCTCAAATTTCTCAATTTTCTTCTCCTCATCCTCTTCCTTTTCAACATCTATATCTTCTTCCCCCATATCATATGTAGAGTCCTCAAATCCATATCCTCTGAATCTTTTTCCTCCTAAGCTTTAAACTCTTCGAATTCCAGGTCTTCCTCATCACAGCCAATTTTTTTTGTTTGCATTTCTTGTCCTTAGAGGCTTCTTTGATAGGTAGGTAGACCTTATACCACCACTTCCACCACTCCCTTGCCCCTTTGAGGTCACCTTCAACTCCTCATTATGAAAACCTTCCTCAAAAATATTAATTATATCACTTGGGTTAGTATCTCTTCTTTTTTTTCCTTGAGAAGGTCCACTAGTAAAGGTGTGTTTTTTCTCTTCTCTAGCATAGCCTTGAAGATCTACATCTCGTAAACACCTTTTTCCTCAATTTTCAACACCACAAGAGTAGATGGTTTGAGACATTGGCCATAGGAGACGCACTCTTGGCAAGAATTATCACCCCCTCTTGGAAAGAACAGAGGGAGGCAGGTGGGGGTTAGGAGCCACAACAAGAATTTATTCAACGGGAGGTTCCTCGTTATCCCTATTTGGACGGTTAGGATTATTAATTCTAGCGACCAAAGGTTTTCCATGTGGATTATGAGCCAAAGCATACTTATACAAGGTAAACATCAGACCTTGGTGCAAGGGAGGACTAGAACCCTTCTCAATATTCAGTTGTAGGGAAGACAAAAGGTAAAAGGTAAATTGATAATCTCACCATGCCTAATATGATTGAGCAGAGAGAAATGGTAAGTGTACACTGACATATATCTTCCCTCTAAAGTAAAATACCACATAAAAAATAGGCTAACCAAAGCAAAGGGAGGAGGAAATTCTAACCTAGCATACCCATTTTGAAATCGTTTAAGGTTCTCCCCTTCAAGCAATAATTTTTCCACGAACTTCTGATAATCAGCCCCACTCTTCTTGGAAAATTTAATCCCTTGATTTTGTAGACCAATTTCTTCTACAATGAGCTGCATCATTACCTCAAACTTCACAACTCCAATAGCCACACTACCTTTCCTCCAAGAGTTGGTAAACTTATCAATTAAATTATTATTGTAACCCTTCAGAGATTCAAAAATGGAACCATACCATCATTTTCAAAAAGCCTCCATAAATCCACATTCTACTTAAGGGCTTGAAAATTAGGAAGCTCGATGCACTTCCTTGGGCCTCCCATTTTAACTTTTTGCACATTATTAGGCTATTGTAGGCTATGCTTCATAATCACCCACTTCTTTGACTTTCTTTCCTTGTTGCAAAAGACACAATTTCTCCAAATAACAAAATGAGTCCATAAAAAATATGGGATCGAGAAGTTTCTTTTAGGAAGGGCCAACGCCACAATTCTTGGAACCAATAGCTCATCATTATTATTACAATTTTTAAAATCCTCATTTAATTTCATTCCTTGCCACACTTTTCAAATCTGGGGGAGGTTGACAATAGGCAAATCAACACGATTCGAGTTGACAACCCTTAGAAATTTGAAAATATCCATGTGATCATCGAGCACCTTAGGAAGGGAAGAATTATTTATTTTAGTTTCTAATGATATCATCTAATATCGTACCATACCCCCAAAATCATCATTACCCTGTAAACCTTTTAAACACCTCAATATTCCCATGTTGCCCGCGTAACTTTGGCATATCTTTTTTCTAAATTGTAATCATTTTAAAATTTCTCATTTAATATCATGTCTCTTAAAGACCTCGACATATTATTATTTGACCACTGGGTCCACCCCATACAACTCAGAGCCACATTGGCAGCACAATCAATAGCTTTTTTTCCCTCTCTATAGACATGTTGCACCCTACAGTTGGTGAAGTAACTCTTCAAGGCTGGGAACTTATCAGTTATATTTTTTAGCTCTCAACGTGTATTAGTGACACCATTCAAAATATCCATAATGAGCTTGGAATCTCTTTCTATTATTAAATTTTTAAATTCGAGCTCCTTTAGAGTTTTGAAGCCTCCTAAAATAGCCATAGCTTCAACTTTATTATTAGAACAAACATCCATATTCACACCAAATATTGCTATGAAATCTCCTTTGTGGTTTCTTAAAAGACCCCCTACCACTACTAATCTCGGGTTTCCTTTTGAGCACCCATCAAAATTACACTTTATCCAATCTATCTAAGGAGGACTCCACACCGTAGCCATTCTAGTTATCAACATAGACCAATTGAGCTTAGTGATATCCTTCCTTATACCCCAATTCTACTTAATCCTCATCTCTTTGTAGTTAGGCCAAGCTTTGGAGAAATTGTATCTTCATGCCTCAATATTTTCCTTAATTTGAGTTTTTATAATCAAGCTTACCTCCCATATGCTTCTCTCTACTTCCCTGAACATCCTATTATTCCTTTCTTTCCATATTCCTCAGGTAAGAAAAGGGGGGACTTGTTTCTAGAGGTCAACAATAACATTGTGGGAAAAAGGAAAATTCAACCATCTTTCTAAAAATAACTTCATTGAGTGAGGAAACACCCAGTTTGAGGACAACAAAAACAACAAGAAAGACCACACCTCCCTATAAAATTGGTATTGAAAGAAGAGATGCATAATTGACTCCTCTTCCTGCTTACAAAGGGAGCATCTGTTAACCAATTGGAATCCCCTCCTAACTAGGATATCAATAGTAAGAATTTTTTTATGAGTTGCAGACCACCAGAAACAATTGATTTTGAGACCAAGTTCTTTAACCACACCTTATCCCAAAAATGTTCAGTGGTGATATCCATAGGCTTCTCCAATTCCACATAAGCCTTTTTAACCGAGAAACAACCTAAAGAGCTACCTTTCCAAAGTCATTCATCTTCCCTTTCTCTATCAAACCACTTATCCTCCCCAATAAGGTTGTGCAACCTTAGAAGGGTCGGGTCCCAGTTGAACTATCTATGGCCTCTCAAATTATCCCTCCTTAATAGCAATTTTAACTCCTCCCAATCAGGTTCCTCCATCTCCTAGTTAATATATTCAAAAACCTTTTTGCCACAAATCCTAGTTAAGATTTGTTTAAGAGGATTCAATTCATCAATTGAAGAAAAAGTAGAAGTCTCAATCCATGGGTCCTTCCAAAAATTAGTATTCATTCCATTCCCAATTCTCTTTCTATACCCCAACATCAACACATTTTTTAATTTAACAAGATGATTCCATAAGGCGAAACCACTAGGCAAGTCAGAGATAGAGAGAAAATAGTCAGGATTCCTATTCCTCAAGTACTTGGCTTGGAAAAATTTTACCCAATCTTTAGATCCTTCAAGAAGATTCCATCCAATTTTAGCAATGAGGGAATTGTTTATCAAATATATTCTTCTTATTCCCAAACCCCCTCTCCTTTTGGGAGTCCACATTGTTTCTCAACTAACCAAGGATAGTCTATTTTTTTCTTCTATTCTTGACCACAAAACATTTCTCTAAATTTGTTTTACCTTTTCCCCTATAAAAGCAAGAATTTTGAAGAGAGATAGGTAATAAATTAGAATAATCTGAAGGGAGACTTTCAGAAGTTGGGCCTTGCCGGCCAAGCTAAGAAGCTTCCCCTTCTATCCAGCCAACTTGTTTTTCACTCTCTCAATTAGCTGATTCCAGTAGTTATTTTCCAATTTATTGGAGATCAAAGTTAGGCCAAGATAGGCATCATGTAAGTCAGCTTCTTGACATCCCATAATTTTCACCACTCTATCCTTAATCTATTGGTCAGTGTTGAAGAAATATATCTTTCTTTTTTCATAGTTTATACATTGGCCAGAAATAACAACATAGTCATTGAGAAACTATTTCCAAAGACCAACTTCCCCCACTGAGGATTCCCCAAACATAAGAGTATCATCAACAAATTTTTGATGGGAATCCAAGATGAGAGATGAGGAAAATTTAACACCTTTAAGAGCTTTAGAGTCCACCAATTTTTGGAAGTTCCTCCTAAGAACTTCATCAAAAGTTATAAAAAAGGTAGGGAGAGAGGGAATCACTTTATCTAAGACCATGTTTGCAAGAGAAAAATCCTTGGGGGACACCATTAACCATAACAAAGCACATAGGGGAGGTAACACAAGCAATGATCATCTTGAGGAACCTACCATCTATCCCAAAATTCCTAAGAACAGAAAAAAGAAACAACCAAGAGACTTTATCATAGGCTTTAGAAATATCAATTTGAAAGGCCATCCCAAGAGTCTTAGAGTTTTCCATTGAGTGGATAATTTCGTGGATGGAGATGACAGCATCAGGAATATTTCTTCCCTAGACAAAACTTTTTTGGTTTGGGGCAATCATTTTACCAAGCACTGATTTGAGCCTTAACACCGGAATTTAGAGAAGATTTTATAAACTGTATTGCAAAGGATTATAGGTCTATAATCCTTCATAAAAGAGGCTTCAAAATTTTGGGAATAAGGGCTAAAATTTTTGAATTCAATTGGTTAAGCAACCTACCTGACCTAAATAAATATCTAGCAACATTGAAAAGGTAATTTTTAACAATTTCCCAGTAGGTCTTGAAAAAGGCAGGAGGAAATTCATCTGGGCTAGGAGCTTTAAAAGCTCTAAAGGAGAACACAATATTTTTAACTTCTTCAATAGAAACAACATTAGTCATCATCTTTAAATCAAGATCAAAAATAACTTTAGGGATCACCTCAAGAAAGTCATCATGTACCTGATTTACATTGCCAAGAGCCATATGGTGAGAGGAGAAGAAGTTAACAGCTTCCTGAGCAATTTATTTTTCGTGGTAACCATGGAGAAATCCTCTTTGACAAGTGATCTGATCTTTTTTTTGCTTGTGTGATTCAAAGTGGATTGGTGGAAGAATTTTGTGTTCCTATCCCCTTTAGTTAGCCATTGGACACGTGACTTTTGTTTCCTAAAAATTTCCTCCTTGTTTATCTTAAACCATTGAGATATGAGGTATCTTTCCTTGTCACATATCTCCTCATCCACCTGACCATTGAGATGATATGTGGTTCCTTACTTGGCTAGTGTGATTTTGTATCCAAGAATACTTATGATAATAGCCAACAAGAGGGTCTATTTAGTTATTGGAGGGATTATTGATCAAGGGTTGGGAATGATCCAAGATAAATTTGGTTGAGGATGATTGAGAGGATTGGACAAAGGATCCTCCAAGTGGTACCTTATGATTGATGCAGATGAAGGGTGAGGATAAAAACGTACCTCTTTAGAAATCAAAAAATTCCTTTTTTGGAGACATTTGAAGGGTTAGGATTTACTTGGAGAAATGGATGGATGAAATTGAATGAGAAGATTTTGTGAGGAAGTAGGAATCATGGGCCATGTACATGCATTCCATGTGCAATTTTAACCATGTCTTAAGATTGAATAGATATATGCAAGTGGATTTATTAATTAACTAATTAGTTTTAGTCAATTAATGGCTTGAGATGGAAAACGAGGAATTAAATATGTAGCTTGTATTTATTAAATTTTTAGAGGATTAACTTCATTAAATAAATATAAAATATAATTAATTTAGGTGGACTATAGAGGAAATGGATCAAATAATAAATAGATTGAATAACTAATTAATTTTTTAGTTTTAATATTTGGATGACTATTGGGAAGATTAATTAATACTTCGTTTTATTTAATTAACATTTAAAGGGGAGTAAAGTTGGGTTAGGTCAGGATGTGGATAATTTAGTTATCTACATTTTTCCTTGATTTGAGACAATATTGTGACTTGATTCAACAATTCAATTTTAAAGAATAATAGAACATAGTGTCTTTGGAAGTTATGGGACTAGTGTAAGGATTCCTTAATAATTGGGAGGATGGAAGTGAAAAAGAAGAATGAGGTAGGTATTTCCCTTTGACAGGATAGGAGGTTTTGAAGAACACATGTAATAATTTCAAAATATATGAATAGATTGGAGGATAATAGATAGGAGATGAAATTATGGATAGATTAAGGATATAGGGAAGGGATATGTGAATAAATAGGGGAGGATGATAGTCAAATTGATTCAGTTGAGAAACCTTTATTTTAAGTTTTACTTCCAGCATTATACTCCAAGGTATAAAGAAAAGGGTGATGATGTGCCAAATGTGGAAAGGACTAACCCAAAAGAAAGTATAACAAAAAAGTATATATTTTGTATGGAACCATGATATGGAAGACTGTGATGTTGTTGTGGTGGTATGATTCTAGGATCATTACAAATATAAATAAAAAATAGTATATAAGAAACCATGCATAATGATACAAAGACAAACAAATATTTACATCCTTGTCAAGCCAAAAATTGATTGATTGATTGAGTATGATGGTGGTGCTAATAACATTGTTTACGATGAGAAAAATTTAAGGATTGGTAATGATATATTTTGATAAAAAATAATTGAGTAAAAAATGGATCAAGGTTTTGAAAAAGGTTGGGAAAAAAATTAATAGATTATTTGGAGGATGCACTAGATTGTATAGATTAGGATTGTGTTCATTAGGATGAATTATTATCCAAGTTTTTGGGAGGTGGAGGCTTGGAGTGGATGCCAAGGAGAACCAATTATAGAGAAAAGAGTGAAAGGGTAGAGGGGTTTTTTATATAGCTAATGGGAGGATGGGTTGAGGATGGGTGATTGAAGGAAGTGAGAGTATAAATATTAGGTTTTAGGATGGGAGGTATTAATGGTATTTGGAGATGGTTTTAGGAATTGATCTCCAAGGACTTTTTTATAGAGGAATAACATGGACCATATTAAATATGTTTCTCATCATTTGCTATTATAATTTTTTATTTTTCCAAATATTATATATGACTAAATATGATTGGAACAATGGGAGGAGGTAGAAACTAGAGAGGATAACTTAATGGATCAAGGTATTAAAAACCATTGAATGGAGGGTTCAAAGAGGAATTAAGGCTTATATTGTCAAAAACATGCTTTGACATTGTGCCCCTATCCTTAACGAGGTTGAATCAATTAAGGGGGAATGGATTGAGCACAATGGGAATCAATATGCAAATATAATGGATATGAAGATAGGGTGGATTAGATAGGTTAAGGTAGATAGTATGGGATAATCTTGCCCCTAATTTTAGGGTGCCCTTAGATAATGGATTATGGAGTGTGCTTGTTTTCTAGGTTTTCATCATGGTAATTCTCCAAGGTTTCATAAGAATGGTTTTCGCCATTAGATAATTTTGTATCTTTACTTTTTTTTAGTTTAAATTTCATTTGGAAGGGGATAGGATAGATATAGTTGAAGGAAAATGGTCGTTAATTAGATTTTGAAACAATAATATCCAATGCTGAAACATAACTAGTAATAGTATCAAACTTTTGCAAATAGTGATAACTAGTGTTGTATTCAGAACTGTAATGCTCCTTTGTTTGAAATCTCTTAAGGTTTAAAAATTAATGGCAAGCATAACATGAACCTTAGTATAAGAAGAATGTATTGATATTTTCCTTCTTAGAGGGAAATATGTATTTGATTCTTTACATAATTTTCTTTTATTTTCCATCTTTTCTTTTTACTTTCAATAAAAGTTGATATTATCGTTGATAGAAAACTATTACTTTCCTATTTGGAAGAATTTTGATTTTGACATTTTCTATGTGGGTAAGTGCAAGAAGTTGGGTCCACGAAGAGGGGAAGTTTTGGCCGAAAAAATATTCTCGCACGAAACGTGTACGCATTTTCAAAAAGCACATACACGTTATGGATCGAGTACCTGATCCTAAATCCATAACGCGTACGTGTTACGATTCGGGTACACAAACCTGAAATGCATACGCGTTTCTAAAAAATATTTAATTTTTTAAATAAGCGACTATGAAAATCATTTTCATAGTCCAGTTTGGTGGGCCAGAGGGAGAAACAGATCGTGTACGCATTTTGGAGGGCTAGATTTTGCCAAATTTTCATTGCCACCTCCTCTCGTCGACCCCCCCAACCTCAGCGACCTCCAAGTTGGTTGAATTCTAAAATATTTTTGCATTTTTGTTTTATAATTGCTATTTAGTTATTTTTGTTTAGTTTGTTTTAATTTAATATTTAATAGTTTTTAAACTACATTTAATTAACTGAAAACATCAACGAAACAAACAACATAAAATTCTAAATCGAAAACCAAAAAAAAAACCTAAATTCGACACATTTAATTTTTAAATTTCAAACCCTAAACCCTAGGTTCTAAAAAACATTGGTCCTAAAAAACTAATTTACCCAGACCATTAATCCTTGGACCTAAACCCTAGAAAATGTAAACTAAAACCCTATTTGTAGGTTAAAATTAGGTTAAAGCTAGGGTACAATTAGGGTTTGGGTCAAACTTTAATATATATTATAGTTAGATTTCAAAATTACAATTAGGGTTATGATTAGGTTTACTTACAGTTTAATATTAAAGAATTCAATTACTTGCTTCTAGGGTTCAATTAAAGTTGGAGTTCAATTAGGGTTAAAATTCATTCTAGGGTTAGGGTTCTAAGATAAATATTTGGGTAAGGGTTGAGGTTAGGGTTTGTATTGAACTAGGTTTAGAGTTAGGTTTATATTTCTATTAGGGTTACCTAGTTAGGATTATGAAATTATGAATTAAAATTTAAGATCAAGGCTAGGGTTGGAGTTAGAATTAGGGTTCAATTGGTGTAGGGTTCTAGGGTTGGGGTCAAAATTAAATTAAGTGTCTAGGGTTATGGTTGTAATTTTGGTGAGATTTAAACATTCAATCAATATTTAATTAGGGTTATGATTAAAAATTTTATATTCATTTAGGGTTATTGTTCAACTAAGGTTATGATACCCGATTTAATTATACAATTAGGGTTAGAGTTCAAGTTAGAATAAATTAGGGTTCAAGTTATAATTCTAGGGTCTATGGTTCAAGTTATAATTAGCCCATATATGGTTCAAGTTAGAATTATTGTGATAGAAATTATAATATAAGGCAACATATCCCTAGATGAAATCATATTTTAAAAAATTCCTCATGTCTATATCCATTAAATTTTTTATCTTAAACTTGAAAAATAAATCTATTAGGAATGTCTTCTTGAACTGAATTCTCCAATTTTGCATCTCTAATTTTTTTTTTAATAATCTATTATTTAACATGTTCTTGTTCAACTTGTTCTTCTATGTGTTCTTTATTTTTTTCTTAAACATATTCAAGTTGTTTAGATGAACATATTCAATATGTTCAACTTGTTCTTAAACTAGAACACAACTTAAGAGGATGTTGTAAATTCATTTACAAATACATATGCACACATGCATACAATTTAAATCAATATATATTAAAAAATCCTTGAAAAAAATATATCATGTGCATATATATTGGGCCCATTACACCCTAAATCATAGAGAATTTCCCTCAACTTTTTTATGATGTTTGTAAAGGTTGTTCTATTCTAGGGTTTTGTTGTCATTAAAATCCATACTCTAGTAATTTTTTAGTTTTGAAACTATGTATTTGAGCCAATAAGGATGTTTTTTTATGGTTACATAAGGATTTAAAAATCATGAATACTAGTGGAACTTGTTAAAACACATAGGGTTTTAGTCTTATTTCTTCAATTTATGTTTCTCACAATCTTAGTTTTCAGAGAGTTTATTTACAAACTTATATAGCAATGGGGTCTTTAGGTCTGATCAACAAAGTTTATTTTTAGTAGTGATAATTGTGAGGTATCACAAGACAATTCATTTCCCTCAATTTTTTATAACAACCATAGGCTTTTAGTCATAACCTATTGAATTTTCATTTCCTTCACTCTCGATTCAACATAATCTAGGTTGATTGTTACCATTTTGTCAAAAGGGGTACTAGAACATAAACTTATATATTTTCCTTCATTATTATATGACTCAAAAAATTTAAAAAATCAAGAAATTAATATATATATAAATCTAAATTTTATAATTGGTGAAGGATTGGGTTGCAAGTTCTTGGATTTGACCCTACCGAACTGGTAGTTTGGCTTCCTTGAATTTCTTGCATAATTATTACTTTTTAATCACTATAATTTTAATTTGTTTGCATCCTTTAGTTTCATACTATACTATTGTTTAATAATTTTTTATTTAAAATAATATAATTCTCATTCCTTTTATGTCTCTCATATGAACAATATTTTGTGTTCTATGCTAACTCCTATTATCATTTCCCCTTTTCAAATACCATGATTCCTATGTTTCTATTATTATATGTTTAAATGTATCCTTAAAATGTTTAAATGTATCCTTATATAACCATTTTTTTTAATTTGTAGATCTTAATGGTTATTGTTATTCTAATATACATATATAGTTCAAAATTCCCAAACCTTGAAATAGATGTCTACAACCTTATATGTCAACCCTAAACCATAAAAACTATATGTCTTGACTATATGTAAACTCCAAACCATACATAATCACATATCATTAATCAAGAAAACCCTAGACACTAAACCCTACATTCTAAAATATGAACACAAACCCTTACCCAAAACTCAAATTGTAAACCACAAACTTGAAATTTTCAAAACTTACAAACTTAAATTATAAACTTTAATGTGTACATGCTATGGATTTTTAATGAACATTATGGCTTTTTTAATGTTATAAATCGAATGGTCTTCAAATGAATTGTATTTTGAATTTGTGCACATTCAATGTGATTTTTAAATAGTTCTTTCAAATTGTGTGCATTATTTAATTAGTTTGTTGAGATATATTTTTTAATTGTTTAACATGTGCAGTTTCCATTTGGTTGTACATTCACATGGATCCACTATTTAGCATAGAGGATTTTATGCCTGAACCACAAATTCCTGTAGATTCCATAGATCCAAACCCTCCACCTCCTAACCTCCCACCCCCTATAGTAGACCAGGATCAGTTGAGAGAGAACATTAGGGAAAATCTTATGGTGATTCAAGAAAATATAGATCTGATAAAAAATGAGCCTAGAATCCCCCCATCTCACACGGTTTGCATCTACAATGCAAACTATTGTCGATTTTCTCAATCTATTGATGCGGACCTAAATAGGTTCCATCAATGGAGAGAAGAGAGGAGACAATTCTATGCATATGGATTGTCTTATAAATAAAATAATGACCTTAAAATTACCAAACAAGCCATGTGCCAATATTTTTTTAACCCCCAAACTAGCCAACCAATTCCACCCACCAAAAAATGAATTTCAATTTTATGGTGTAGGCACCCCCAGATAGCTACATATTTTTGGGATAGATGGTGGATGGTGTTTGATACTCCACCACATGGAAATTCTGAGGTACCCCTATAATTTTTGAGAAAGTTATGGGCAGAGTTTGAGTTGGGTTTAAAACCGAACTATTTTGATATGAGGTCATTTCGGGGAGTTGGGTGTGGCATGCCCCAACATAGATTAGGATCACATGTTGATCCTCAGCGACATGCTCCGATTTCTCCTATTGTTCCTCCTCCTTCTCCCGGTGTTCCCATTGCATTTCAGCGGCAGACCATGCTATCAACATTAGGAGTGCTGGTAGGGTGATCCCACAATAGTGGTTTACAATTTTTGGCCAAACTAGACACTGAAATTATTATTTTTAACTAAATATTCACATTTGGGCACCTATAGAGGCTAAACCGTGAGGAATTTGAAGATGATGAAAACTAGAGTCTCATCAAATTTTGTCTATAGATTCTAAAAATATTTTTTTCAATTTTTTTGGAATAAGATTGCATTTCTTTTTCCATCTCCCACGAAAACTAGTTTTTTTTTTAGAAAACAACATTTTAAAAAAGTGACGCTCACCGTATACAACATAAAAAAATTTGTATGAAGGATAAAATTATAATTTTTTCGAATTTAGATTTTTAACTATGATATCTAGCACTTTCATTTGGTCTCATAGTTTTTTATTAAATATTTTTTCCTTAATAGAGTTTTGAAGTCAAACCAATCGCAATTCAGACATAGGTGGACTGTATAAAACATAACTTTTTATGTATGTATCGAAATTCAATTTTATTTTTTTTAATGGATCAAGGACATCAATACCCAGCATGAACATATTTTTTAAAAAAATATTTTGATAATTTTCTATTTTTCCACATGTGAAAAACAAAGAGCTTGATTTTCGGTGAAAAACCTATGTTTAATTAAACTAAAAAAACACATACATAATAAAACCAAAACATATTAAAATTATATTCATGGGATAACTCATTTCGAGGACTACCATAATCATTTGAAATAAATTTTAAATGAATTCATTTGATCCCCCAAAAGGTAAATCAAAAGTGATTTTTTATCAGTATTTTGATAGGTGTAAAGGAGACTCATTTATAGGTATGATTTAAAACTAGCGAGGTTCTATCCAAGGGGGTTTGATCTAAGGTGGTTTGGTCAAACCCTCTTCAATTGGAATCCTTAAAATGGAAATTTTAAAGGCTTAAATCATTATATTTTCTAAAAATATATGATTTCAGCAAAAATCAGTTCCTCTCAGAAATTGTAAACCAGCTTTGTAGGATCACCCAGCATTGAGTTCACTTTCAGGACATCTCACTCATCAGACTTCACACGCAACGACTGAAGTGGAAAATAGAGAGCATGGAGGGTCGATCAATAGGAATACTCAGGCATCCACTTCAAGTGACCCACATGCGGATGAAATAGAGTCATTTATGGATTTACTATATTCTAAGCATCATCGTACACAGGTATGTTCGTCTTTTGATCTTAATTTTTTTTTTTTGGAATGTGTAAAATTCATGTAAATAATAACATCAAATTATATATATAATACAATAGTAATTCAATAAGTGTTTGGTGTAGATGCATGATCAGACAATGCCTAAAACTCAAAATGATCATGTCTATATGTCGAGTGTTGTAGATATGGGCTCACCTTTTGGTCAAGTAGTTAAACCAATATATATTAAATTTAGTTTGTGTGGATATATATCTAATTTATTTTGAGTTTGTACACATGATGTGTGATTGATATATATTATATCTAGATGCAGGGAGGTTAGATGAGTGTGCCTAGTGCTGACCAACCACAAGTTGTGGTGAGCGCTCCCAAGTCATTATCAACTCAGGTGCGTTCTTTCAAAAAATTTGTTAAGTTCAAGAATTAAATACACATCATAGATCTAATTTAATTTTTACATTTACATACACATGCATGAATGATCTATATAAATTGAACTGTACATCTATATGCAGGGATTGCATGAGATACCCATCACAGGTGCACCTGAGACATCGTCAGCATTTATGCATGGGAAATCTCAAGTGCGTGATATTGAGGTCATATCATTCGAGGTTGTGAACTTTACTAAATATCCTAAAAAAATTTTACGGATCTTTTAAATATATATATATATATATATTTGAGGTTTTAACATATTGATTGCTTTATATATGAATATGTAGGATATAGTAGATCAGGCATTTGGATCTTCTCAAGTGACAGTTATGCTACCCGTTGAACAAAATGTGCCAGTAGATTCACATGATCATATGGTAATTTATGCATGTACTAAAAATCATTTTTATTGTATTTACTAGATATTTAATTAAATTTTTTATTTTTTATCCAAAAGTTTATATTTTCAAGTTTAAATTTTTTTAATTATATTAGAATTTATAAATAACTTTTAATCTAATTTCAATTTTCTTGTACTCTTTTACAGCATGATGCAGGTACATCTAATCAACATAGAACAAAGAGGAGACTTGATTTGACTGATCAGCCTAATAGTTAAATGGTTTTAAATTTTAAATAGACTGGACATCTCTAGTTTTATTTAAACTTTTATGTGTTGAACTTGACATATACATATTTGTGTTTATTTATATCAGATGACTTTAATGTGATGATTATATATATGCAGTCAGTTATGATCATGTTATGTTCATTTTGATGATTATATACACTCATACATATGTAGATCTAGATATTTTATCTAATTTTCAAGTAATATGTACATGCACTATATAAATTCTTATCTCTACAATCAAATTTCATAAATATATAATTTATCACATGGTTAGGTGACAAATTAAAATATTCCTTAAATAGTTTATATTATATTCATAATGAATTAAGGGCACGTAATTTTAACTATTGTCCAATTCTAGAAAATATTTGAACAATTATATAAAATGTGGTAAATACAAGACATCAAATGTATAATCTATAAAATTGGAATGAGATATTTAAAAATTTACTAATAAGTTCATTGAAGATCATACAACAATACAACATGATGAAACATATATGTGTGCATATGTATATATCCAATTATTTAGCTTATCAACTTTTACGTGAAGACCAAAAATTGATATTTACATAGTGTCTTGATAAAATAATTTTTCAGTGACAATCTCATAGTAGATCAACTTGATGAGAACCTACAAAAATAATTGTAAGTAAGTAGTTCTATAAAAAAATTGAGTCATTTAAGTAAATATATAGTAAAAGTTACAAAATTGGATCTCATAAATTCCATACAAATTCAAATGATGTTTATCATAGGATGGATGAAGGAGATGCATGTCATGAACCCTAGGGTATGGCTTAATGGGTCCTAAGAGGATGGCTTAACGAGAATTATGCGAGTGACTTAAGGGATGCAAGATTACGGATTAAGGGTACATGTAAGAGGATATGACTTAAGGGGATGCAAGAGGGTGGATTAAGGGGAGTTGATAGAATGTATTAAAGGGTGTAAGAGGGTGGATTAAGGGGATGCATGTCATGAACCCTAGGATATGGCTTAATGGTTCCTAAGAGGATGGCTTAAGGGGAATTATGGGAGTGACTTAAGGGATGCAAGATTTTGGATTAAGCATATGTAAGAGGATATGACTTAAGTGTCCTTTAAAGGGATGTCTTAAGGGGATGCAAGAGGGTGGATTAAGGGGAGTTGATATAATGACTTAAAGGGTGTATATTTGTTATTCTAAGCATCTCATGAACCCTAGAAACCCTAAAACCTAAACCATGTGACCTAAATCATAGGGGATGGCTTAAGGGAGTGGCTTAAGGGGATGGCTTAAGGGGTGTTGAGAGAGTGACTTAAGGGGATGGCTTAAGGGGTGTTGGGAGAGTGACTTAATGGGATGCAAGAGGATGGATTAAGGGGTCCTAATAGAATGAATTAAGGGGAATTAATAGAGAGAATTAAAGGGGATGCAAGAGGATGGATTAATGGTACATAAGAGGATGGCTTAAGGGGTTTTAAGAGAATGGATTAAGGGGATATGAAATCAATTATAAACTTTTTATAAAACGATAATTAATTAAATTTAGTTTTATATTTATACTCTCAACTAAATGTATCTACAACTATATATAGCTACCTGTCTGTAGATTCGAATTCCATAGTAATAAGAGTGCATCTCCTCTCTTTTTTGTAAAGAATCTAGTTTCAAGGGAGACCTGAAACAAAAATTGATATAAAACTTTAATTAGGAAATAAATTTAAAGACAAACATATATATCAAAGATAATATATACATACAACTAGATATACTTACCAATATTTATTTACTCTATTGTACCATCTGCATCCTCTCTTTTTTGTAATGCATCTATTATTGTCTCATGATCATGCTTTTAAAGTGTCCATAAAACTTTATTAGCATGCCTCCCTTGATATCTAACTAGTTTTATATTGGTTGCCAAAATCAAATGTGAATAATGTATAATATTCTTGTGTCTTTCATAATCTTCAAATGTAGGCAAGCCATTCTTTCTTATCAAATATTTTCGAACCTAGGTGCCAACAAAAATGACTAAACCGGTTGGATACTCAAAGTTATCATCATCCACTCTAGGATGTACCAACTTATATTTTCTCTCAACACATCTAGCCAGCCATTACTCTATCTCCTCTTCATTCCCCTCGCGTGCAACAACAACATACACATGTCCTACAAAAATAGATAAAAAATTCAATAAAGAGCACGACTTATATTTAATTCATGTATATAAACATGCATACATATAAAATTCATCTCAATAAATAATGTACCTTATTGTACAAGATCAGAAACACGATCATAATCATCTGATGTGAACGCTTGACTATATTCACTTTTGTTCCATGTTGAACATGTGTTGATGTAGGTGTTAAGGCTTTGTGTTGCCATTGTTCGACCCATTCCATATTTTCACAAGCCTCCTAATCACCTACAATACAAAATTGATAAAATAATTCCAACTCCCTTGTCCATATTGTCCATATGTTCGCATTTGAACTCAAATGAATTCCATTTTGCAAATCCATTAATTGTTTCACAATCTTGTCGAGAAAAAATTTCATTTTCTTCAACTAACCAAAAGAAGCGGTGAATTATTGAGCTCTCACTTATTCTTGTAGATAATTTGGTATTGCACCAATCTACAATTACACGTGCATCTCTAAATTTTGCAGCATCCTCAAATTTTAGTTGCTTTCTAGCAAGAGCTCTTTTCACACATGCACCTGCTCCATCGTGTTCTCCCTTACCATGACCGGCTTCAAAAAAACTCCATATGTATTGGATATTATTTTCCTTATGAACTCTACATAACCAATAAAACATCCTAGCATTTTTGAATTGACCTGTGCAATTATCTGACCATATGAGATGTTCTAGCAATTGAATTCCTTTTTCTTTTAAATTTTGTAAAATATATCAAAGCAATATTGAACAAACTCGGATGAATGTAATCAATTATCACTTATATAAAAATGGCACTCTCTCAAAAAAAATCTATTATCTTCTCTACTATTATCTACAGGTCTATAAACAATATGAACAAAAATAGCTACTTGCACTGAATTATAATACTGTGATTGAATTTATTCTTGTGAAGCAAGAGTATAATTTTCAGCAAAATCAACAACTGACAATATAGTTCCAATTGGGAATGTGTTTTTACATAAACGAAATTGATTATCAAGCCAATGAGAATTTAATGGTGTCAAATAAAGTTTGAAACTTCAACCACATAGCTCGAGGAGTTGTACAACCCTCTAGATGGAATAGAAGACTATCTGAAACATGCAAGGATAGAAAACCTATGGCCTCAATATGTTCTTGTACTAAAAAACCTCAAATGGTCGTGTCAACTGTGGTTAAACATCATCCAAACATGACCATAACCCTTTTGACATGAGAAGTCTAGTCATTTGTGCCTTCCAGGTGTAATAATTTGTGGGGAAAGATGCTCAATAGAAGAAGAGTTTTCTATGATGAATGATTTTTAAAAATTTCTAGTTTTTTGATGTAAACTACAGAAAGCAAGAAAAAAAACACCCCACAACACAAGAACCCAAACTCTAGTATAATTTTTAAAGCTAAAAAGCTAGCAAAAGAAATATATGCTTCAAACAATATTATATGTACCTAGTGATTTTTCTAATGAAATTAACTACAGATCTGAAGATAATTCTCACACACCTTTCCAACACCTATTCGTTTTCGAAAAATGGAGTTCAGACGTAAAAGTTACGCCCTCCATAGTGCAAAAACCATGTTCTGACTTTGACTGGAAAAAAAATGCAGCAAAATAGAAAAATCAGAAGAAAAAAATACATATACCACTGGATCCGGTTTTGAATTAGCTTTCTGACGATATCTTGTTTTCAAAAATCCGAGCTCATATGACCAATTTACACTCGATTTACTAAAAGTTGCAAAAAATGCCCAACAAGCCCTTCATCAAGCGTTGGGGGCTAAATAAAATTAGCCCTTGGTCCAGTGAGCAACTAGGGGGCTGAAGGTGGCGGTGCACAGATGGAGGATGGGTGGTCATGGTGCGCCAATGGTGGGTTGGCGGTGGTGGGCCGACAACTAATGGGTGGCTACCCAACGGCTGTTGGGTGGCGGCCAAGATTTAAACTGGCAGTGCTTAATTTAAAGTGCTTTTTGATTTTTTTTAAGGTTTTTTTTTTTAAAAAAGAAATTGGAAGAACGTGCCCTTGGGTCGTATAGCCTTGGGGCCAAAAATTTTTTGCCTCCTGGATCAACTATGTCCAAAATAAATGAATGAACAATCAATTTAGGGGTTTTGGGTATTGCGGACTCAATGGTGGGGTCTGTTTGGACTCAAAAGGATTCAATCAAATAGGTATTCCCTTAATCAAAAGATACAAACCCCAAACCCTTGAAGCTCTATGAATCTCTCAGAAGACGAACAAGAAACAGTAGGTGAGAGCTCTGATACCATGTAGAAGTTGAGAAATCCAACTTCACAAAACCCAAGAATCACCTGCATTCAAATAACCTGTCATGAGAAAGAGATACAGAGAAAAAATAAAAGGTGCTTTGCAAGCTTCAAGCGGATAAATGAATTAACAAAGTGAAATAATAAAAAGAGATCAAACCTTATGAAGGAGATCAAGAAACCCTAAAGTGTAACCTAAAAGGGATGCATTTAATAATTAGAGTAAGTTAATCTTAAGAGAAATATAAAAGGTAACTTAATTAAAACAATTAAGTAATAAACTGTTTACTCTAACAGCTTCGACCATCAAGGTTATTTTTAATTGGCATGCTTCCACTATAACTGATATATTATAGTGAATATTCATATACATTCAGTTATAAATAAGAATTTCATTTAGTTCATAGTTTTAAAACATCAAGAACAAGCAAATTCTCCACAATCTATTTTCTCATACAACTTATCAAAGGCCTTTCATGGCCAAGATACTGAAAAAATATGATACATGGTGTAAATTGAAACATTTGAACATAACCATTTCAAAAATAAAAATAACACCAAGTTAAATACATTTGAATTCTAACAATAAGGCATAAAATGAACTCAATCTGAATAGTAAATAAAATATAAGATAAATGGATATAAAAAATTGATTTCTTGACTACCCAAAATTAAATTTAAAATTTTCATGCATAAATGATTCAAATAATTCATCAAAATTCAAAAAGGAATATCAAGATTTTAAAGGTACACTTAACATGTACTATGTGACTACTTATAGTCACAAGCAAGGGAGTAAATGCTACTACACTTGGGTTTTCCAAATCCATATTGAGTTAGAAAACATTCTCAAGAATCACCAAGCAAACAAGTATATAAGACTTGAATCATACTTAAGACATTTACAATATAAACACATTCACCTAATGATTATAGTTAAGTCAATCAGTAAGTTTAATAATTTTTACTTTAGCTTAAATAAACATAGATGCAAGTCATTTTCTTTGACAATTCCTCCAAAATTCAACCTAATTGAGAATAAGTTTTATAAATAGTTTAGAATTTTATATTTATCAAAATTTCCTTCATATAAATATGTATAGGTTGCAATACAATTTGAGGCCTACTTTCCAAATTAAATGCTCTGATAGCATATGTAAGAAGATCATAGGTTGAATCCTCAAGCTTTCACATTTTTTTCACTTTTAAAGTGATTAACTATTTGTGTCTTATTCAATATTCAATAGTCCTTACTAAATACTAAGGAATTACCCATAGCTAATTTATGCTCTTTTCAAATACAAGATAAAAAATAAATAGCTAATTGTAACCCTAACCTTAACCCTAACCCTATCCCTAATTGTAACCCTTACTCTAATCCTAACCCAAACCCTAACCCTAACCCAAATAGTTATTTTATCTTTACCTTTAACCATAACCCTAATTCTAACCCTAACCTTATCCACAACCCCAACCCTGACTCTAATTCTAACTTTTATGCTAATGATAACCCTAATTATTTCTCTAACTATAATCCTAACCCTAATTGTAACCTTAAGCCTAACCCTAATCATAACCCTAACCCTAATTCTATCAGTAATTGTAACCCTAACCTTAAGCTTTACCCTAATATTAACCCTAACCATAACCTTAATTGTAATCCTAACCCTAACCCTAACCCAAACCCTAATTCTATCTCTTACCCTAGAACCCTAACCTTAATCCTATTCCTATCCCTAACAATAAAAATTATCCTAATCCTAACCCTTATCCTAATTGTAACCCTAACCCTACCCCTAACTTTAATTCTATCTTTAAACCTAACCCTAACCCTAACCCTAACACTAACCTTAACTTTAATCCTAGCCCAAATCTTAACCATGACCTTAACCCTATCCCCTACCCTAACTCTAATTTTAACTCTAGCCCTAACCCTATCCCCGACCCTAATTCTATCTCTAACCCTAACCCTAATTGATTTAGTGTCTTACACGGTGCATCACGAATGCTACTATCATATATATTTAATAATAATATATAATAGATTGAGAGATATCCTTCTCTTGAGGTGCCTATTTTTTATTACTTTCTCACATAAAAGTGAAATAGATGCCTCGAGAAAGATATCTCTCAATGTATTTTATATATATTATTAGATATATATACTAGTTTAATAACCATACCTAAGCCTTTTAAATGTAGGACCACTTAAGAATATTAATATTAGCATTGTCTAGGCTATAACACTAATATAAAGTCTTGTGTCCATTTATAATACTGACACCACTTGCTTTCTCAAGCATGGTTGTTGGAACATCATAAGACTTAAGCACTTGAAATAAATTCATATTTTCACGTTTGGATTTGTGCATTCAACAAAGCGAGAGTTTGGTAGACATGGGGATGGAAACCTTGACTTTTGGCTTCCACTCAATTCACGGACAAGGGCAGTAGAAAGAGGGAGAAATGGGCTCATGATTTCCAAATTCACTTTCTATTGGTCACATGCTAGGTACTCATATTGTCTATGCAACCATCAGACTGCATATTTGATCACATTTATTAATTTATCAAAAATTAGAATAGAATGCATTTTTTATTTTTAATTAAACAATAAATATACTCAAATATGCATTTGTATGGTTGGGTAGATATCACCCCCTTGAGGTCGTTATCTGTCTAGAAGGGGAAAAGACTGTTGGGTGAACCCACAATAGTGTGTTACAAAATTTTGCATGAGCAAAAATTGGAGCCGCCCATAAAAAGTTTTGAATGGCTTCGAACAAAGGAAACCCTTTGAATGAAGGGGCCTCATTTGAACATGCACACCTTCAAGTGAACACCCTCCTTTGAGCGAACCAATAACCTTGATTTGAAGGTACTCAAGCAAATATTTTTAAATGAAACAATATACTTTGTCTTCATCTAACACCATATTGGGGGACTTCATTTAAAGACCCCTTCAAACGAAGGGGTCACCTTCATTCAGAGGTCCCTTCATTCGAAGGGGTCCCCTTTTTTCACCTTTCCCCCTCCGTAGGTAAATTTGTACATTTTTTAACTTTTGAAACCTGATTTGAAGGTCAAAATAATCAATGTGACAAACCAAATTGCAAGATCGTAGTCCTTGAAATGAGCTTTCCAAAAACTATAATTGTAATATTTTTTATTTTTATTTTGATTTTGTTTTAGTTTTATTGAACATATGTTTTTCATTGAATGTCAAGTTATTTTTTCTACACATCTAGAAAAATAGTAAATTAGAATTTTTTTTTAAATATCTACACACTATGTATTGATGTCCTTGTTCCAACAAAAAAAATGAATTCCAATACATACAAAACAAGCTATACAGAACTTAGTACACCTATGTCTAAATTATAATTGGTTTGACTTCAAAACTTAATTAAAAGAAAAATATTCAACAAAATATTATGAAATGAATGTAAGCTCTAGATATCAGTGTTACCAACCAAAATTCAAAAGAATCAAAATTTTATCCTTTGTAGAAAAAAGTTATGTGAAACATAATACACATCAATTTTTTAAAATGTTGTTTACTATTAAAAAATAGTTATCAAAGGAGACACAAAAAACAAAATTATAATTTAATTTCAATTTTAAAAGAATGCATTTAAAATCTCACAAATCACTAGTTCACATCATCTTCAAATTCCTAATAGTTTAACTACTATTGGTGTCAAGAAGAGAATATTTTATTTAAAATGTTGATTTCAATGTCAAGTTTGACCAAAACGTATAACCCATTATTGTGAGATGACCCTGTTGCAAGCATCATGATATGGGAGTTGATATAGCTATGGACATGGTTTGTCATTTCATTACGTCAACCCATTTATTCCTATCATCCAATTTGTGATTTCATAAAGTACCAAACCAAAAGGACATTTTAACCTTTCAATAGATTTGTATGTTAAGCTTATCATTGTCCAAAAATGTTTATAATGTCAAAACTCTATATTCTGGGTGACTGTCTTATTTAGATCAATTTTTATAAAAGAGCTTGTAAATGTGCAAACTCTGCTCTTCATCTATGTAAAAAACTTGCAAGGTTATAGAGATGTGTCAAAATCCATCCTCACCTACTCACCATTATTGTCTTTAATGAAGGGCATATACAGACTACTTATTCTAGGCTTGTTAACTTGCAAATGGTACTATCATCACAAAACATAATTGTTTGAGTGAACTTATTGTTGGGGCAAGAAAACAAAGAATTACGAGGGAAGAGACTTAAACAATTTGAAATTTTCCCACATCCTAAAATCTTCTACCTTTGTGCTTGGCCTAAGCTATCAATACCATTATTCAATCACAACTAAATTATGGAAACCTTTTGTGACCATAATTTTTATGCTTCTTGTTATAGTGACAGGGATAATAATGGTTGAAAATCAATTTCAACCAATTTTTTTCTTTCACTAATGGATCCATCCAAAATCTATCCTTTAAGATCTTTAAGATATTTTGTTGGTAATAGCAATTTTATAGAGTGGGCGTTATGTGGACAATGTAAATGCTAACAGGAAATAGTTCTACATAGGTGTTTAAGGTATGATTTAAACCATTTATTTCTTTGAATATGTTTAGAATTGTTCACATCAACATTTCAATGGAGTCCATGCAGATTACCATTATTATTTCTTTCACAAATTGATAGAGCATAATGAAAATCTCAATACAATAACAAATATGGATTTAAGAATTTTGAGCACTTAAAAGTGTTGGGAATTTAATTTGCCTAAGACCTAACGTACCAACTTCACCTTTTATTGGGGTATCAAGCAATTTCAAGGATTTTGGAATGGCCAAGCCTTTTAAATTTTGGGGTTTTTCGAATTTTGGGGACTTTTAATTAGCATGATCTTTGGAGGGTCAGGAATTTCGATTTCATATGATTTTGGGTCTTTGTGACTTTTGCATTACATGATTAGGGATTTCAAGGGAATGGAGAATTTTTGGATTTGATCTTAAATATTTGACTTTTTTTTTTAAATAATTGAAAATATTTGATTTTTTTTGTATTTTTGATAATATTTAAAATATATGATTTACAAATGAATACCAAAAACACATAAAAAAGGAAACAAAAATTGAAAGATTTGTCGTACTTGGACCACCCAAACCAAAAATGACGATAGTGGAATCAAAAATATTAAGAGGGATGAAAGGATTGAGTGGGGATCGTGATCATGGGAGGAAAAAAAAAATTGGAACCAAAATGGGAAAGGTGTAAAATTCGTTTGGAACTCCAAATTTTGATAAGATCTAGGAAGGGAGAAAAGAAAATGATGGCAGAAGCAAAAAATAAAATTGGATTTCAAGCCACCTTGAGATGAAATCTCAAAATGCAAAAGTTGATTTGACTCCTAGTGTTTGACAAGGAGATGGATGAGTCAAGATTGGGAATCCGGGAGGAATTCAGACTTTTGGGAAAAAAATTGAAATCCTTCTAGAGTTTTGAAACCTAATAGAGAAGACCAAAAATGGGATCAAGGATCTAAGAGGATCTCAAACTTTTGGAAAAAAATCCAAAATCCTTCCAAACTTCGAAACTTGACAAAAAAGACCAAAAATGGCTTGGGGAAGAAGAAATTACGTTGAGACCAAAATGACAATAGTAGAATGAAAACAAACACAAAGCGAAGAAAGGTGAGATCTAGGATCGGGGGAGGAATATAAACATTGGGATATGAATGTCCCTTCAGAATCTGTGACTCCATTGGGGAAATGAAAAGAAAGACTACGAATAAGGCCCAAAAAGAACATATAGACCCAAGATCTGAGGTTTTGATGAACTCCAAGACAAGACTTAAAAAATGGAAAATGCAAGGAAAAATATTGAAAAGAAAAAGGAAGCGAAAGTAGAAGAGACTAAAGAGGAAAATAAAGTGAAAAACACAACAAAACAAAACAACAATTGAAGGATAAGAAAAGGGCTCCCTGACTTGGAGAAATGAAAATTTGAGGTATGTATGCAATGCATAAGAGGTCTCCAAATGGTGTGTAATTTTTCCAATCTTAGTTGGTCCTTGCATGATCAAGATTTTCTCTTCTTTTTACTCTTATTTCTCTAAGTATTATCGCACTGGTGTTTTAAGTTTACCTTTCTTGGGTATCTTTATTTTCCATTGAATATCCTAGTAGCTCCTCCAAATAGATTAGTTTGATTATTGGTAATATCTTGTTTATTTATGATAAATAACCTTAGAGTTCAATGCTATGATGCTAAGAAATATGACATTTTCTTGATTCTCTTTAAGATGTTGATTCATCCTTGTTGAAGGTAGAAGGATCTTAAGTCACTTGATGGTTGTATATTAGACTCTTATTTTTATATTTATTTCATTAGTGAAGTTTAAGACACATCTAATTTTAAGGTCATGTTTACATAGTTTAATTGTCTCCTAATATTCTATATTTATCTAGAAATACTAGTTATAATGGCCAAATAGTGACATCACTAATTTAAGAAGAAAAATTTGATTAAGAGTCTATTACTAGTCTAAGAGAGATCTTGGGATCCTCACAAGCTTTCCCAACCTTCTAAATGATCTTAAATCCTTTGCACACCATAATTTTTGAATTAAAAATGGAGTGAGATTTATGCAACTTTAGTTTGAATATAGGTCATTATATCTTCATCTTCAAATCCTAGACATGGATGATACTATAGAATAGGGTAAAATTAAGGTAAAAGGCATGAACCAATAAAACTCAAACCCTAAATCCCTAAACCAACAATGAAGCACAAAAGAACATAGAAACATAAAATATGGAGCAATATTACCAATATTCAAATGCCACAGTTGATTCACCTCCATTGTCCTTCTCCATCTTGCTTTATATGTTTGATTTCCCTTAGATTTTTTAGTATGAAATTATTAGGCTAGTGATAATGATCAAAAAACATTGAATATAGTACCTGTCTCCTTGAATAGCATGTACTTGATTTCTTATTATTATTAGGAATAAAATGAAAATGATAGGTCTTTTTTATAGAAAACCAAATTTGAATGAAGGGTTGGGATTGAAAGCCAATATGGCATGAAAATAAATGGCCAAGATTGCTTGAGAAGCAATTAAATAGGGTTAGGGTAAAATTAGGGAAAAGATAGGGCTTGGTTAAGGATGGATGGTTGAGATTAAATTATAAAATAATTCAATCAAGGGTGGAAATTAAATGAGACGTGAAGAGATAAGAATGGCACAGATAAAGAGGTTGGCATAGAAAAAGAGTTTGTTGGAGTAAATTAAATAATTATAAAATTATTTAATTTAGGAGAGAAAGTGAATAATTGAATAAAAATAATTATTTAATTATAGAAGAAAGGGAAAAGGTTGACTTTTTAATTAAATAATGATTTAATTCAAAAGTATAGGAAAAGGGAAAATTAGTAAATAATTAAATAAATAAAATTTATTTAACTATAGAAGAAGAAGCCAATGAATAATTAAATAATTATTTAATTATAGTAGAAAATGAAAATAATTAAATAAATGAGAATTTATTTAATTATAAAGAGAAGGGGACTAATAAGTGACGTAATTAAATAAATATGATTTATTTAATTAATCAAAGGAGAAAAAAAGGAAATAAATAAATTAAATAAATAGTTGAAATTATTTAATTAATAGAAGAATCTGACTTTAGACATTAATCAAATAATTAAAATTATTTAATTATGTAGGAAAGAAAAGGGAATTGACGAGGAAAAATGGTATTCATAGGCTTAGGACATTTTTTAGTGTCTACATTTTACCCCTCTTTGATACAATGAATTTTATTGTGTTGTGTGAAAGAAATTCAATTAAAAAATATGCCCTAGTGTGCTGATAGGAAAACAAGGTAGACATATGCCCCCTCGAAATTTTTTGTCAATTTTTGAAAATTTTGAAAAATTATTTCAATAAGAAAGTTTGATGGTGGACAATGCGTGTATGGAAAAAATTCAAAACTCGAGCCTTCAGGATGATTAAATTAGGATTTAGGACCCACCATTGAGTGCATGCGGTAAAAACCCTAACCCTTGGGGGTACAAATAGTAATTTGGTGGTAATTTTGACCAATTGTGCATTTTAATCCTTGGTGAATAGTGAGATTTGAGAGCTACATGCTGCCAAGATGTCGCCTATTCCACACTCCTCACATCGCGATTTCAGAGTTAGGACTTTCAGACGGCTAGAGGGCTTTGAGGACTTGGTACAAACACTTACCCTTCTTAATTTTATCATTTGTTAGTAGTTTTAGGGATCCAAATATGAACAAACAGATGTAGTGAACTCCATTTGTTGCATCTATGATTGTGTTCACCACATGCGAGGTGATTCTTCACATCAGCATGGTGCAACACAACTGCTAGATTAGGGTTTGGTGATTGTGACGTGACACAACTATGAAAGTGCATTGCATTGGATTCCTACACCACACCTGTGGTCGGGAACGATGCAATCATGAATGTGAGTCGCATGTGTGTGATTGTATAATGCATTTGTATTTATGTAATGCAAGTGATGGTAATTAACTATAAATGACTTAAGTGACACATATTCTTAGATGTGTGACACAATTGTGAATGTAAGTCACATATGCAAAATGTGTCACGCATTTGTAAGATGAAATGTGTGTTTTTTAGCAGTGCGATGCAATTTCCTGATTTAACTTTTTCCCTAATTTTGGATTAAAAAAAAATGGCAATCTAGGTCTAATAGGTGTGATTAGGGTTTTCAAGTGACGATACGCTCTTTTTTCTGACTACAGGTGATATTTGACCTGATATATACCTAGGAGAGTCATCCATTGACATTCAGATTATGGGAGCAAGTGACGGATGGAGAGAGGGATCAACTCCTTTCTCTAGGACTGTACTATGTGAAATTCATGCCCACCATTAGGGATAATAGGGGATTGTTGATTTTTTTGGCCGAGAGGTGGCACTCAGAGACCAGCTCCTTCCATTTTTTGACAGGGGAGGTGATAGTTACTTTGGAGGATGTAATCTGGATTATGAGACTGTCGATCTCTAGAGCATAGGTGTCTTATGATCCTAAGCGTGGATATTGCGTGATTGAGGCAACATATGAGCATGACTAAATTATGGATCTCAAGCTCAAAAAGTATGAGATCTGATGGGAGGTGCTTGCTGAGAGATCATTTATTCGATGTGATTTTGTGCACAGTCAATTTCAGGATTGTGATTCCAGATGGAACACAGTTTTCCAGTCACTAGGGGAGAGATGTTGGTAGGTATGTTGACTAGGGAGACAGTATATGCATGGGGTCCATGCCTATTATTGATGTTATATTTTAAGTTGCATGATGTTTTCTATCAAGGAGCATAGTCAATCAGTTATGGGATGACTTTTTTGATGATATGGGCTTCGAAGCACATGGACTTGTTCCAACCACTAGTAGGGAGAGAGTTGGGAGCTAGTAGCCTTATGTTTTCCTATACAATGGAGTAGCCACACAGACACATTCTAGAGATGTGGGTTACTAGTGCCATGTGATAGACTTACTTTCTACCTTCATATAGAGACCTTATCTGGACTATCAACCATGGGAGGGTGATATAGAGAGTTTTCCTTGGTGTTGGTAGGCTAGATATTTGATTGGGCGGACATTCTAATCTCAACATCTTATTGAGATGTATCTTCTAGAGTGGGTCCGTAGGCATTTTAGTGAGTTCCAAGGTTTGTTAGTTGGGACTATAGAGTATGCAATGTCATCTTAGGAGATTGGTCAGTGGGAATAGATGATTGCAATGGTCACAATCGAGTAGGGTATCGATGCACTTCAGCCTATTTAGTGTGGTGTAGGACTAGAGTTTGTGCATTTGGGAACCACACCTAATTATGATTCTTGGTGGGCCACATATAGACAAGATCTCTTGAAATATCCTGACCAACCAATGCCAGTAGAGCATAGAGGTAGGGGCCTATGAGGCCAATTTAGAGGATGAGGACAGGGAGGAGATGGGGTTCAGGGATATGGAGGTAGAGGTGATGATGGTGGTGACAACAAAGGATGGAGATTAGGCAAAGTCAAAAAAAGGAGAGCTTGAGGATTGATAGTAGTGAGGTAGCTCTCACCCATTAGAGAGGAGTTAGAGTAGGAGGTTTCATACACGCAACCACAATAGGTCCCACTCACATAGGTCTCAAAGCAATGGTGGATTTAGTTAGCTGAGACCGAATCCTAATGATCGACCACCATCAAGTTTAGGGAATAGGCCATCATAATCACAAGCCCTAGAGGACAAACAAGAGCGATATACATCCCCATGACCATCCCCTTCAAGATACATGGGTAGCTCTAGTTAGATCACATTTATGATATGTATTTTGGCACATATTTTTATCGAGCCTACGAGCTCCATTTTGGGAGATCCTGATTTTGTATTGTGACACTTTTTTAGACATATATATGTGATGCGTAATTTTGGTGGTGAGGATATGATCTATTGTCCTATATTATGCAATTATTTATTTCATATCATGCATGATTTATGGTTTTAATGCATTCTATATGGTTATGTGATGATTCTATATGTTATGATGTTTTATGGATGTCTTGTGTATGGTTTATATTCATATATTGTTGGTGCATAATGATGTATGAATTCCTTTAACTTTATGATGTTATGGATGTTTTGTGACTATGATGCAATGATTATGGATGTTGTGAATGAAATGATAAGCTCATATGATATGTATGCAACACTATGTATGACTTATTTTCATGTTATGAAAATTCAATGTATATGTAATGTGATAAATTTTAATGGATTAGGAATACATGACGATATGATGTGATTATGACATGTAGTTCTTATGTGGATACATGTATAATTCCTATGTCAAAAAAAAATCAATGTTTTTTGTATTTTTTGATGCAATATGGATGATCTAATATGTCTATAATGATGCCTACATGTTGCTAATATGATTATGTATGTATGATATTTTTTGTTCATGGGACATCGTCAAGATGTGGATAGAAGAAATGTTAGCATGAAGGAGAATGTTATCATGGAGTTGGTGGAGACAAAGAAAGATTAACATTTTTCTTGCTAGATGCTAGGTTTTTTATTTAATTATCATTGGGTCTTTAAAAATAGCCAATGGATAATAAACACCATGGTATGACATAGACCAAGCTGTGAAATATTATCCATTTACAATAATAGAAACTTAATAGACAAGGAATGTCATGACTCCTACTAGGAGCGAAGTTTCCCCAATATTTTTTCCAAGATAATCCACAAGAAACAATCAAAATAAAAACAAGTCATGAGACATCATCGCTCCTCTAAATCCTTCTTGGGACATCCTTGACGTGGCTAGTAACATCACAAAAAACAAAGAAATAAAAAGATAAGACTATAAACTAGAAAATCAAAGTCAACAACCATTTAGATCATTTTCCAATGTTCGTTGCTGATAGGATTGACTTAGTGATTAAAATTAATTTACAAGTTGATTGATTGACAATGCCTAGTTTTAGGAGAGAAAATATGTCATATAAGATGTCAAGTCTAGTTTTGATCATGCAACCACCTGTATAAGGAAAATGATAAGGTTGAATGAAAATGTTTGGTTTCAAGAAGGACACATCCTATATAAGATAAATGATAGGATTGGGTTTGGTTTTAAGAAATGAGGCAAGTTGTATAAGACGTCAAGTCTGGTTTCGATAGTGTCACATCTTGTATAAGATCATTGACTAAATGGTTTGACATTGATTTGAGGGTTTAGGAAATTAATCGATTTGGTTTGAAGACTAGTTTTATAATTAGTCTATTGGTTGATGAATTGATTAAGACTCAAATAGTTTCTTTTGTCTGATCAAAGTGTCTAATTTATTATGTTATAGATAGTGATTGAATTGAAAAACCCTAAAGGATTGAACTAGTGCCTTAGGGACCCATCAAAGATGGCCTTTCCTACGTAGTAATGCATAGAGATATCATAGTTCCACTAACTTGACTTTGCTTTATTTATCATGGATTGAATTATAATTGACTTGACTCGACAAATCCTAAAGGACTAACCTAGTGCCTTGAGGGATCATCAAAGATTTTCATGCCTACGTTATACATTTAGAGGCAACATAGTTCGACAAACTTGGACTAACATGACTTGACACTGACTCATTTTTTGGAGTTTTGAAGGTTATATGGATGTTTTTGGATTTTGACTTGTTCTTTTTTTTTGGGGGTTTGAAGTTTTTTATTTTTCTTGGATTTTGAATTTTTGAATTTTTTTATTTTTTTAAGTTTTCTAAGAAAAATTTGGATTTTAGAAGTTTTCTAATTTTTTTAATTTTTGAAGTTTTTTAATTTTTTGGGTTTTTTGATATAGTGACCTCCAATAACAAGTCAAGGATCCAATGAAGATATAAGTGAAGTACTTGGCCTCAATCAAGTATAGGACCAATTTGTTAGTGATGGAATTAGATAAGCCTTATTGTGGATGGATATGAAAGGTGAAATATGTAAAATTCCAACTGTTCCAAGTTATGGGAAGGACATCAAAGCATTATTATAGATGACGTAAGAAAGTGTGGAGTTGAATTTATTATGAGAAGGGTGGAAAACTAGATAGAATGATGGTAGATATTGGAGCAAATATCGACAACACATGGTGCTTGTTGTCTGGTTTTCACTATGGTTCTTATCCAAAGCACCACAAAAGTGGTTTTCACAATTGGACAAATTATTTCTCTTTACTATTTTCTCAATTTTTGAATTTTTTGGTGTCACTAAGACACCTGTTTGCTAGGTTTTCATCAAGGTGGTGATTTTTTTATTTTTTCATTTTTTTTGTATTTTTTAGGTTTTGGCATGTCTCTTTAAAGCTAGGTGTAGAATTTGCACAAGTGAAAGCTATTGATAGGTTCTAAAAATGGGTCCTCTTCAGAATTCTAAAGTTGATAAGCTCCAAATTTGTATATTGTTGTTACGATGCATGGACAAAACCAGTTAGGCTCAAATTTGCTAGCCTTCTCTCTTTCTACTTGATTATTAGTATTTTCCATTAAAACCAAGTCGCCAATGTTGAAGTGTCAACCCAAAACCTTTTTGTTGTAGCTACAATAAAGATGATTTTGATAAGCTTGTAGATGAACCAATTTATTTTGTCTTAGCTCATCTAATAGTTTTTTAGTGTTGAAAAATATCGTTAGGGATATTTTCATATTTGATTGGGCCCTCCTTGTGAAATTGAGCTTAATGTTGTCTTGATTTAGTGTTGTAATGTGGTTGACACATTCACATTAGGTCTTGGGCCCTTTTTAACTAATGGATTTAAATGGTACCTTGCTAAGGTGTTTTGAAGTTGTGTAACACACTTTCGCACTTTTCTAAGGTTTTATTAATTAACTGAACCTAATAAGCCTCTTTTTAATCAAACTAAATCTAAATCTTTCCTTATTTCCATGTGTTGTAACACAAATTCACACTTTTCTAGGCTTGGCATTAGTAATTAGGCTTTCTTATGCTTTAATTAGCCTTATTTTACATCCACAAGCCTCATTTAGTGCATCTTTTTGAGGGTAATCCTGACACCAATCATAATTCATGTGTTTTAGGTTTGAATGGCTCAGATTTAGTGATCTAGGATTCATTCACCACCTTGGGCGAATGAGTCCCACCTAGATATTTTGGTCCTAAACCTGATTTCACACATTTCTAGGGATTTTTAAAAATGGTCCCAAAAATTAAGCCCGGTGGGACTCATTCGCCACCTTGGGCGAATGAGTCCCATGTGGCCCAAATTCAAATTTTTGGTGGGATTTTATTCTTCTAGATCTGATGCTAGCTTGTAGTGTTGTAATTTTAGAAATTCTTGCATAATTAAGTATAAATACAAGGTTCTTTCACTTATTTTTCATCTAACAAGGAATCAAGTGATCCCAAGCATTCAACTATTCATCCTTATAGCAAGTTTGAGTTCGCAAAAGAGTTCAAGAATTCACAAGAGCATTCAATGGTAAATTTTCAATCATTTTAGAGCATCATTCAAGCATCAATCATCATGTCAAGGACTCCATGCATCATGTTTCATTTTGAGCTAACAACTATGATGTAGGGTTTATGATTCAAGCAAGCATTACATTCAATATCTATCACCTTCAAGAAAGATTCAAGATCTAAATCCATTGGAGCCACTTCATACATATTTTCACCATCTTATTGCTAGGTTTTGGTGAGTTACAATATTTTATATTGTTCATTCATCATTATCCATTCATATTTCATTCTATTTCAAGGTTTAATTACCAACAAGGGGTTTGGCTTATTCACTAAGTCGACAAAAAATTTCCCTCTCCTTTTTGTGTCATTTGTAGGTATAGGTTGCATATTTCCCAAGGAGAAAGATTGGAGAAAAGTTTTCAAAGTTGTCATCAAGCCTTGGAGAACATTGGAGAAGACCTACAGGTTGTAATTCAAGGTTTTGGATCCAAAAATCACTCAGAAAGAACAAAGTAGATAAAGAAGAGAGAGACAAACCTTTGAAGATTCAGAAAAGCCTAACTGGTCTGATTCACCACTTTTGGTGAATGAGTCCTAGTTTTAGTCAATTTTTTAGATTTTTGTAGATTTAGATAACCATTTGGTAGATTCTTGTTCTCGCACAGAAACCCAGTTTATCGATTGATTCACCCATCCTGGTGAATGAGTCCCAGTCATCATTAAATTTTGATTTTCCATTGTCTCTAACCTCCTTTCAACCATCTCCATATTTCCATGTGCACACCTTCCTTTCTATAGTTTTTTGTATTGTTTCATTCACTTTTCTAGGTCATTTTATATAGTGCATTACATTCAATTAGGGTTTAGTATTGCATCTTGCATTTCATTTATCTTTCCAAGTATAAACTTGGTGTTGAACCCCTTATTAGATCATAGTCAGCCCCTAGAATATCCCTCTTGTAAGATCTCTCTCTTTTGCATCGAGATCTCAGGGGTTTGTTCTTGAGTGAAAGATAGTGAAAATTGTCCTTTCTAGGTCCTAAACCCTAAGAGAGAAAGAAAAAAAAAATTCCACCTTTCCTTTTGATGAACCTACATTTAGAACATCATAATTTTGATTTGGAGTGCATTATCATCCTAGATTTGGCTTGTATTAACTTTGCATTAGATAATAGGCATTATAGGGTTTCAAATTTTCCATTAGTCAAAGCTCATATAGCTTGCTTTTTTACATCTCATTTCACTCAAAATCAAATAAAATCTGCATTTCCATCCAAGATACAGATCATAAAACATAACAAGCATAAAATTCAATTTAAAAATTCTAAACAATTTGAAAAAAAATCCCTATTGGGACTCATTCACCACCTTCGGAAAATTAGTCCCTTTGCATATTTTGCACTGCATTCTTTGTAAAGATTTAGGTGTCATCAACCTTGTAAATCCTTTAATTAATTATTCTCCTAAAGTTTTTTGTAACTTTACCCATAAGAGGTCACACCATTTGACCAACGGTGGTGAAAGAGATAATGTAAATGTAGTGCTACCATTACCGTTTGTCCTTTTGGAAAAGGACAAAATAGCTAGGCCTCCCACTTTGGAATCTTCTAGAATGAGGTTGTTGGGTCAAAATAGGGTGTTGTAAGAGCATCTATGACATGTATGATAGTTTTCATAAGATTCTATGATAGTATGACAGATTCCCTATGACAGAATATGCTATTTTTATACCCCAAGCGCCCATGCATGAGAGATGCCTTATGACAGTTGTAAGAGCATCTGTAAGAGGCTATTTTTGGTATTTTTTTACCATTTCAAGGAGGGAGGCATGGGTTTTTATAGGTGGTATTTATGCCTATTGTTTGGTGAAACCTTGGTGGTTTTCATCCTCACAAATCTCTTTAAATTGGGGCCTTGAGCTAGAGTTATTCAATTCAATTTTGTAGGTTTGCAGGGTAACAAGGTGTTGCCAAATTTTATAGTGATTGATAAGAGAAGTTTATTGTTGCATTTAATATTTCATATTATTAGTAATATACTTTCCTCTCTTTTGGTGGTGGATTTTTTTCCCTTCGGAGTTTCTCCACGTAAATTTATTGTTGCATGTTATTATTCTTCTATTTCTCTCTCATTCTTTCTTCACACTAAGGCTAAAGGTTAATCTATATATTTCAGATTTTCATTCACTTAATTAAATTCATATTGCAAGATTTCTTCACCTTGATAATCAAGATTTGGTATTAGTGCTAACGGTTTTATTAAGGAAGGGATGCTTTCCTTTTAAAGTGTTGAAGTTTTTTACTGTAGTGGGAGCTTTTGTGTTATGGGTTTTGTAGATTTGTGAAATATTGCACATCATGGCCTCCACCTATCATCAAGATATTGAGAATTTCAATGGTGTTTGTTATGAGATGTGGAAGTTGAAAGTAGAGGATCTCCTTGAGGAGAGAGATTAATGGTTACCAGTTTCAATTGATACGAAGCCATCTACTTCAACCTTGTCGGATGAAGATTGGAAGAACTTAGACAAGAAGGTTCAAGGGACCATTTGGTTGTGTCTCACTAACTTTGTCCTCCTGAATGTCTCTTCAAAAGACACAAAATACAAGCTTTGGAGGAAGATAGGTGAAATCTACCAAACTAAGATTTTGTCTAACAAGTTGTATCTCAAAAGGTGTTTATATTCATTGAAGATGAAGGATGGTGATTCTATTTTTGAACATTTGAATGCTTTTAATTTTATTATAATTTAACTTGCATCTATTGATGTTAAAATAGAAGATAAGAATAAATGCATTTTATTGATTTTCTCTTTGTCAGAATATTAAATTGTTGCTATAACAAGTGGTGGTGCTGAACATAAGATGGATAATATTATTCCCATAGTTATTTCAAAGGATATGAGGATAAAGACCATGCATAGTGGCTCCCAAGATGCCTTGCATGTGTGAGGTAGGTCCAAGGAGAAAGAGCTTAAAGGGGATAAGAAGAAGGATAAGTCTAAAGGATGATCTAAGACCCCTAGAAAGAGAAGAGTGAAGTGTTGGAACTATGGTAAGCGGGGACATGTGAAGAAGGAATTTAGAAACAAGAAAAATAATGCAGATTCCTCCACGGAAAAGTCCTCTGATAGTGGCAATTTTGATGCTTTGATTATTTCAGCTAGCACGATTTATAATGATGCTTGGCTTATTGATTTAGGTGCTTCCTTCCATATGAATCCTCATAAGGATTGGTTTTCTACATAAAAATAATATGATGGAGGAGAGGTCTTCATGGGTGATGATAGCTCACAAAAAATTATCAATAAAGGAAAGGTAAATTTGTGTTTCAATGATGGGAGGGTTAAAATCCTTGATGATGTTTTTCATATTCCAAGACTTACAAAAAGTTTAATTTTGGTTTCCAAGTTGAATGATACTAGAATGCATGTGACATTTGACAAGTTTGGTTGCAGGTTGGTAAGGGGAATTTTGGTGGTTGCTAAAGGATCTCAGACAGGGAATTTGTTTATGCTACATGCATCTAATTTTTTTAACTCCTCTTTTGTAACTAGCAATGAAAATGTATGTATGTTGTGGCACCATAGATTGGGTCACATTGGTGAAAAAGGTCTTAGGAGCATACTTGATAAGAAAATAGTAGACAGTATTTCTGATTATTTTGTTGGTAAAAATGATTTATGTGAGGACTGTGTGTTTGGTAAACAAAACAAGTCATCATTTCCTAAGGGAACTAATAAATATAATGGATTATTAGAACTAATTCATTTGTATGTATGTGGTTCAATGGATACAAATTATTTGGGTAGATCTCATTATTATGTTTCCTTCATTGATGATTACATGACATATACTTGGATTTATTTTATGCATACAAAATCTGAAGTTTTCACCAAATTTAAGGAATTTAAGGCATTGGTTGAAAAGCAAATAGATTATAAGATAAAATTATTGAGATCTGACAATGGGGGTGAATATTGTTCTAAGGAATTTGATGATTTTTTCAAACATGCAGGAATTGTTAGGAAAAAGACTACACCTTACACACCACAACAAAATGGGGTAGCAAAAAGAATGAACTGTACATGAATGGAAAGAGCTAGGAGGATGTTAAGTAGTTCTAAGTTAAATAAATACTTTTGGACAGAAGTTATTGGTACTGCTTGTTATTCAATTAATATATCTCCTTGTAAAGCTCTTGTTGATCAAACACCTTATGAAATGTGGTTGGATAAAAATCCTTCAGTTTCACATTTAAGGGTCTTTGGTTGTGAGGATTTTGTTCATGTTCCTAAAGATAAGTGGTCTAAATTTGATCCCAAATCTCATAAATGCATCTTTGTAGGTTATGGTGAAAATGTTAAAGGTTATAAACTTTGGAACCCACTAACACAAAAGATGATACTTTCTAGAGATGTAATTTTCAAGAAAATTAGAGCTAACTTTGAAGATGAGCAACCAAAGGAAAATTCAAAGATAGTGCATTTTGAAACTAAGCAAGAAGATGCACATGTGGAAAAACAGAGATATAGACAAGAAGATGGAGAAGAAGAAGAGAGTTTTGAAGAATCTATTGTAATAGAATAAGTTGAAAAAAGAGGATGAACTTGAGGAGGAACCTCTTACTCCACCTTTGATAAGGTCCACAAGACAACGAAATCTAGTTGACAGGTATAGCCCACCTAATTTTCATCATAAATTTGCTTTGTTATGTACTGATGATGAACCTAGATCCTTCAAGGAGGCTCAATCTTTAGAAGAATGTGAGTCTTGGATTCAGGCCATGTAGGATGAGATGATGTCTTTGGAAAACTATGACACCTGGGATCTTGTTAGTTTTCCCAAAGGAAGAAAGGTCATTGGTTGTAAGTGGGTATATAAAAATAGGTTCGGTGCAAATGGAAAGTTGGAACGATACAAGGCCAGATTAGTGGCCAAGGGCTACTCCCAGAGAGAGGGAGTTGATTTTGGTGAAATATTCTCTCTTGTTTCTAAGTTAATTTCTATTAGATTCCTTGTATCCATTGTTGTTTCTTATGATTTAAAAATAGAACAAATGGATGTTAAAACTGCTTTCTTGTATGGGGATCTTAAGGAAGATATTTACATACAATAGCCTAAAGGTTTTATTGTGAAAGGAAAAGAACACTTGGTTTGTAGGTTAAAATGGTCTCTATATGGTTTAAAACAGTTGCCTAAGATGTGGTACCAAAGGTTTGATGCCTTTGCATTAAGTTTAGGTTTTTTTATAAGTGAAGAGGATCATTGTGTTTATTTTAAAGTTATTGATGATCAAATATTGATTATTGTCTTATATGTGGATGATATGTTGTTCATTGGTAACAATAAGACAATGATTAGGAAACTTAAAACTCAGCTTTCTAGCACATTTGATATGAAAGATTTAGGTGCTACTAAATATATTCTTGGGATGGAAATCATTAGGGATCAGGTTCACAAAAAAATTTGGTTAAGTCAGAGTAAGTATGTTAACACCATTTTGTAGAGGTTTAATACATATGTAGGATTGTAAACCAATAAATATTCCATTTCATGTTGGTACTAAGTTAAGTTTAGATATGTGTCCTGAATCAGATGATGATATTGATGAAATATCTAAAGTTCCTTATGCTAGTGTTATCGGTAGTTTAATGTATGCAATGGTTTGTACTAGACCAGATATAGCCCAAGAAATGGGAGTTCTAAGCAGGTTTATATCTAACCCTGGTAAAGAACATTGGAATTTTGTTAAAAGGGTATTCAGATATTTGCAAAGCACTTTTGATTATTGTTTGGTTTATCATGGTATTGATAATGTTGATAAGTCATTGGCCATATAGGGTTTTGTTGATGTAGATTGGGCAGGTGACTCTGATAGTCGAAGGTCCATTAGTGGCTATGTTTTTAATTTGTTTGGAGGTGCACTGAGTTGGATGAGTAAAAGACAACCTATAGTTGCTTTATCTACCACTAAAGCAGAGTATATGACTACTACACATACTTCTAAGGAGGCATTTTTTTACAGAGACTTGGTAATGGTATTTGTTTTGATTATAGGATAGTGAGGATCGGATGTGATAGTCAGAGTTTCATATGTTTGGCTAAAAATCCTATGTATCATGCTTGTACTAAGCATGTTGATGTTCAATATCACTTTGTGCGAGAAATGGTTGAGAATGGTCAGGTCTTGATTGGAAAAGTTAACACTTTGGATAATGTTGCAAATTCTTTTATGAAACCAATCACCACAGATAAGTTCTCTTGGTGTAGGAAGGCCATGGGCCTTGATCACTGTGCTTGATTATATGTACTTGTATCTCTATGGGTGTAATTTACAATGCATGATCTCAAGTGGGAGAATGTTAGGATTTAGGTGTCATCAACCTTGTAAATCATTTAATTAATTATTCGCCTAAAGTTTTTTGTACATTTACCCATAAGAGGTGAAACCATTTGACCAACGGTGGTGCAAAAGACAATGTAAATGTAGTGTTACTATTACTGTTTGTCCTTTTGGAAAAGGACAAAATAGTTAGGCGTCCCACTTTGAAATATTCTAGAATGAGGTTTTTGGGTCAAAATAGGGTGTTGTAAGAGCATCTATGACATGTATGATATTGTTTATAAGATGCTATGACAGTATGAAAGATTCCCTATGACAAAATATGTTATTTTTAGACCACAAGAGCCCATGCATGAGAGATACCTTATGACAACTGTAAGAGCATTTGTAAGAGGCTATTTTTGGTATTTTCAGACCATTTCAAGGAGGGAGGCATGGGTTTTTCTAGGTGGCATTGCTGCCTATTGTTTGGTGAAACCATGGTGGTTTTCATCCTCACAAATCTCTTTAAATTAAGGCCTTGAGCTAGAGTTTTTAATTCATTTTTGCAAGGTAACAAGGTGTTGCCAAATTTTATAGTGATTGATAAGAGAAGTCTATTACTGCATGTAATTGTTACCTATTTTTCACTACCAACTCAAATAGGTAGAGCTGAATTGAAAATTCAAACCAAAAGGTACACAAGATTTTCAAAATTTTATGCTAAGTACTCATTATTGTGCAATGTTTTATTACAATGTGAATTTTAGTGATATTATGCAAAAACATTTCAAAATGATATCATAAGATTGCATAATTTTTGTTTCTTTATTCATAATATACAAACCAAAGTCCCACACAAGTCATGGGAGTAACTTTATTTTATTTTCATAATCAAAAAGGGGTGCATGAAGTAAAGTAAACTATACAACTAAAAAATAAAGGAGGTATAGGGTAGAAAATGATTCTTCATTGCCTAGAATGACGAATCATTGATAGGTTGAAGCCTTCATTTATGACTCTGGATCGATCCAGCTCCAAGCTTTGATGTACCTGCAAGTATGATAGAAGTGTGGTTAGATAAATGTGAATCAAATCCTACCATATGCCTACATTATCAATAGAAACATAGCATACAATTGATCAGGCATCCATCAGATGATTTCATTGTTCAAAGGCATAAAACTCAAGAGGAAGCTTTCAGCTTAAATTATTTTGCTAACACGTTTGTTCACTGTGTAGGAATAGGGTTATTATGTTTGTGATCATTTTATCAGATATGTGGGGTAAAATGGGCTCCCACAAGGGTTGAGCCCAACATATAAAAAGGACACACTCTCAAGTTACATATGAGAGTTATTTAATACTGTCATAATAGTCATTAAAGAGATGTTGAAACTAGGAATATGATAATATAAGCAGCCTTATTTCAAAGAGATTCAAAAAAATAGTGTGAATAGCTCATCAATTTTGTTAATATTATATTTTAGCTCTGCTTTACATTTTTCACATGCCATTTAAATTAAGTATAGAGCCTCTTTATACTGAAGGGAAACAGAAATAGAATGTCAAGCATCAAGCATCAAGCTATTTCATGGATTTTTCACCAAAGTAATATCACAAGACTGCCCAGAAGAGTGATCTTTAAGCATCACTAAAAAGATACCTTGCAAAATGAACTTAATGCAACTTTGCCAAAGAAAGCATAAAAGATGATTACATTTGAAACAGGATTTTTGTGCCTCAAAAGTTATGTTTAAAGCAACATTATTATCAAATATGAGCATTGTTCATATTTGGATTATCATTTTTTCTCTATCATCTTATTGGCTGCCCTCTTACCTCTTTTGTTACTCCCATATGATATTACTTGTTGTCATTACTATAATGTTATATTAGCTTGAGAATAATTATAGTCATTATAAGATTTTGAAAAGAAGATTGTAGAATAACATGGTGAGTGAGTTTTAAGTACCGAGCAATCTATTTCAATGAGACAGCAAAGCAGTATGGTATAGAATTGAATAGCAATTTCATTCATTCATTTTTATCACCATTTTCAAATGATAAGACACAATCACATCATTTGATGATCTATGAAGATACAGATACACAAAATAGCTCCAAAATGAAGAACAGTAAGAAGCTCTATGGAAAGTCAAACAACAGCAAAGGTGGGAAAGGACAGTCATAAATATATGGAAGCCACAAGTACCATAATGCATGTCTAAAGGATATAGGTAACTATGAGATACAAAGAGTCCTGTGAGAAACATACAGTATGAGAAAGGCATGATTTCATTTTCAGAATAACACCACCATTTTGAGCTACATTTTTACATGGAGAGTAATAGAAAGCCACTGATTTATCCACCAAAATTCAATATTGTGTGATGGTAAAAAGGAAAAATAAATTATCAAAGAGAAGCCTTAAAAGATACATCAAAAATAAGGTGCAATAACAGCCTTAAAATCATCGCTTCAAGTATGACAACCATGAATAGTGAGGTACAATGATGAACTCGGTCATCTTTAAGATTGGGGGCAATTTTTGTAGAATAAATGCTTCTAGGCAGAGACCATAGTCTCTTAATACTTATATCATCAACATAAATCTTTCATCGAGTTAAGGAAAGAAAGAAATTAGCACTATCAATTACACCAAAGTTTGATAGGAACAGTCTTTGTAACTTTCTTACTAGTCTGAGTCAATATGACATGGAGGTGAGTGAACAATAGCTTGCACAAGAACAAGAAGGAGTTAGAGTGTGGAACTTTGTTCAACATTAACAAAAATATATGTAAGAGACCAAGCGCCATCATAATCTCATAAGAACTTTTAGACAATGCACAGTTTTTCAGCTTTAGAGCTCTTCAAAATGAAAATAATTAGAACCCACATTGGTTTTCAATTTAAATATAGTTTTTTCCATTTTTGCAAGTTATCCATGCATGGGTTGTTGTCAGGAAATACAAAAATGAGAAAATCTATCATGGGTCAGGCCCAATACTTTTGAAAATACAAAGAAAACAAACACAGGATACAAAATTTGTGCCAGGCGTGCATGGAGAGCTCCTCTTCTTTAGAAAAATGAAAGTCATGTGGGATTTGAATAAAGAATGTAATAACAAGAAGCAAATACAAGGTCCGCAGTTATGTAATGATGCTAACCCCAAGTCAAGAAACCCAAAAAGCACCAACAAAGAAGGAACAAACTTATTTTTCCAGTATACAGCCATGAAAGAATCAAAATACCCATAAATAATATAGAGGTCGGGGAAAGTAAGAATAAAGGGTTTGTATAAATGGTTATAGGGATGGAGTTCAAAGTACATAATATTATATCTTTGAAGAACCAAAAGGAAACCCATTTTAGATTTGCATAAAGAGATGTGTAGATTTTGAAGTGAATGAGTACAGAGATACAGTGCTTATCTATTGTCAACGAAATGGTAAAGATCCATTTAAGTTTCTATCAAGTCATAAATCTTAAGCAAGAGAAGTGTGCATCACTTTTGTGTTCTACAAAAACCCTGAACGCGAGTTACAAGAAATATATATTTAAGAAGTCCTGGCCTTTAACAGAAAACTTGAGCAGGAGGTTAGAAATTTTCCCGTGCCATGACCTGGGGGTCAGACCCATTTAATGAAAATTCAAAAGAAAAATCTCAAATACATAAGCAATGAAAGGAACCAATGAGGTCGAACTCAACAAGAACTATTTTTCACAAGAAGCCTCATATTTTTCAAGAAAAAAACCAGAATTCATGGCGCGGTTGATGAAGATAGAAACATAGAGATAAAAGATCATGCTGCAAGAAACTTACCCAGGATCACTGCAAAAGCAAAGCTCTCCAAGGTCTTAGGAAGCAACCCTCAAAGGTATTCTAGTGGTGGCCAACTTCTTCATGAAAAATCTCCAGCAAGTGATAGAGTCAGCAAAAGAAATATGGATTAGATTTGTGTAAGTCCGCGGCCTGGAAATTTCACAAGAACTTCAAAGATAAAAGGTGAAATGTCTAAGTTTTGTGCCTGTGAGAAGCTCACCATGCTCCTACGAATTTTCTTTCATAAAATCATCAGAAAATTGTCAAGATTCGAACCTCAAAATCCTTAGAAATCCTAAGCATGGCAGCCAGTGTTGAAGGCTTCACCTTGAAGCTTCTCGAAACTGACAAGTGAAAATGATAATGAGGTTTAGGGTTTCGATGGCCTTTTTGATTTCCCTAAGTCAAGTTGAAGTGATTGTTTGACTTTTATTTAAGGAATAATCATCTCATCTTATCTTTACCATGGTAATGACTTATAAATTTAAGGAACCTAATGATAATTTGATTGACAATAATCAAGTGCCTGATAATGCTAAGTGGTTGGCCAATATTTAGAGATTAATAATGCCATTAGATCAAGTAGTGCATGGTATTTTGGAGTAATAAGAAATTGATTTATCATGCATGTCTTTACAAATTTATAATGATTGTAAATAGATAATAAAGTAATATTCTTCAAATTACTTTATTATTTTTCACAAATTGTAAAGTCAAATGAATAAAGTAATTAATTTAATTAGTTTATTATTTACTCACAATCATTTTTGCAAAGTGCAAAATTATGAAAATTGGTGAGTCAAGTTAGATATGGCTATTTGGAGCCTTTTTGGATAAAGATGGAATTTGACTGAAGCTACAAGTCAAAGTTGATGTAATGTGTTACTTTCATACTATGCATGGAGAGTACAAATATCAAAAATACTAAAAAAATTTAAAAAAATTGTTCATGCGCAAGTGGAGTTCAGATTCAATTGTTCAAATCATGCAGATGAGGCTCTTCTTCAGTTCCACGTCAGTTGACAAGTTATTTTGATCATGCGCATGGAGAGGTGAAGTTTTCTAAGTAGAGAGTGTAGTTTGCTTCTTTTTGGAACTATTTTTATCAGGGTTTCCTCTTTTGCTCAGATTTCAGGTTGGAGTTATCATTTTTACATCAGTTGGCTTTCACTTCTATTATTAGCTACTTTGTGCATGCCTTTTGTATTTATTGAGGAAACTTAGTCATTTTTCCTCCAATTCTTGTTTTTCATCCTTTGCATTCTGCAAAGTGAATTATAATGTAACTCAGCTTTTCAATTTTAATAAAGTTTCAGCAGTATTTAGAGGTTATGTTAGTGTATAATTTGTAGATTTTTCCATTTGTTGTCATTGTGAGTTAGGTATTAGCCTTCTTAGATTCAGGTATTGTGTTTTATGAGTGTTTTGGATACAAATTTAATGTGTTTTCTATCAAAACCTTTAAATTTTTGTCACATTCATGAATGCATGTGCATAGAAAAGACGTTCTTAGTTGTAGGTCATAAATTGTGCTCATAATATATTCATATATTTAAGTTGTGAAAGTATTTTTCCTTCATGAAGAATGAATTATCTATCCTTTCTGTGAATCATTTATGCAGTTGAGTTGTTCGATCTGAGTTGTGAAATTAGGCTCATGAAGAATCAGTTGTGAATTAATTTGGTGTCTTAAATTTCCAATTAAGTGCATCACCATAGTTAATTTTTCTAGCTTTGAATTAAAATATCTCTTTCTCCCTTTCCCAAGCAGGTTCATGTTATTAACCAAAAAATTATATAGGAACCAACCTAGAATTTGGAGGTCTATCTTTGCCATAGGAATACCCACAGTCTAAAGACAGTCCCATGTTTCAACAGATTGTTGAATTTCATCATTCAAGCGTTCGGGTGCAATTTGATTGACAATAGTTTTTGGCACGCCCGTTGGGACTCTGAATCATAATTAAGGACATTATTTTAATAGTTTCAAGCTATTGTTTTGGTATGTACAATAGTATATCAACTTTTCAGAAGATAAATATCAAGTACCTAGTGACTCCATTTTCAAGTTTCAAACCAGATCAGTAGCAAACAGCTTATGAGAAATATTTAGATGAGAAGAAGTTCTTCTCTGTTTGAATATCTGCAATTGTCTTCACCAAAAAGAAGAGGAAGGACGACAAAAAGAATACTTGAAAGGCCTTCAAGAAACCTATTAGTTTCTCTAGTTTTTAGAAAATAACCATTAGTATACACATCAAGAAGCAGAGTTAGATCATCAACAAGGTAGCCAGGTTCACATTTAGCTTCACCAAGTTACAGAGCATTGGTTTCACCTATATCAATTTTACAAGATGTGAATTTCATATTTTTAGCAGCTTCAATGGCCAGAGCACATGCGTTTGTACCATTCAATTGGGGTAGACCATTGAATCTGGCTCAACATGATGATATACTAGTTGCAACACTCAAGATTTTGCCTTTTTTCATTGGTGAAGAGAAAACCATGCCAATAGAGCATATTGGAGATATGGCTTCACTGTGCGGAGTTCATCACATAACTCAAGAGAATGTCATGTTAAGATTGTTAGCAGCATCATTTAAAGGCAAGTCACTTCATTTATTTCATAATTTACTAGTTAATACTATCGTGACATGGGATGATTTAGGAGATAAGTTGAGCAAACATTTTTCTGACAAGTCTGATCATCTATCTCTAGTCGAGTAGATGATGACTATAAAGAGAGTGCCACAAGAATAGATGATGGACTTTAATTTCAAGTTTCAACGAACCTAGAATAGGATTCCAGTAATGGTAAGACCTACTCCTGATCACACTTTTCTGTATTACCTTAGATCTTTAAATAGTGATATTGCTTTGATGATTCAATCGATGGGAGGATTAACATTACCAGTAGCCTATGACATCGCTATTAGAGCAGAAAAAAACCTTATATAGGTTGATAAAATTGCACCAAGGCCACCTATGCCTATATTTCTAGATATCCATCCCTTGATTCCCATCAATTTTCCACCTATTGCCTCAATTCTAGCCAAACTAGCCTTATGCTATCCACCAGTTGTTCAAAACAATTTTTTTCTAGCACAATCAAAGTTTCAAGAACTTAAGGGTAATCAGCAAGAGATGGAAAAATTATTACAAACAGTCAGCAATGATTTAGTCAGTCTTAAGAGGAAACAAAACCAAAAGGCCTTACCAAATACCTTTTCAGCCTAAAAGACCACCCTATCAGGCAGATAATCAAGGACAATGAAGGAATTTTAATCCCAGGCCACCATACAATCAAAATCAAAATGTTGCTAGCTCATCTAAGGAGCTCATGTCTGTTCAAAACAAATTGGCTTAGGATTACGTATGGTGTTACCCATGTAATCAGCCTCATAATCAGGCCATGTGCATGAATGGAGTGATTAATCAGGCTCTGATGGTAAAGATAAATTATGTAGAAAGTATAGCAAAAGAGAGCAATGATTAGAATGATCAAACACAACAAACCAATATGGATGTTTCCATGATGAACTAGCAAGGAAACTAATTTTGCAGAGTAAATCAAATTCAAGGTCAAAATTAGTTAGTAACTTTTGTTGCAGCAAACACAAGGTCTAAGAAAAGAGCAATAGATTTGAGACAGCAAACTATTTCTAACAAACAGCAGCCAGAAAGTGACAAAAAATAAGCAAATAAAGGTAAACAGCAAGTTGTTCATCAAAAGAATCTATTTCCAGTAGCTGATAAAGAGTAGTCACAAATCTCTTCCTCACAAAATGTCCAAATTTTACCAAGAAAACAACCTAAGACTGCTAAAGAACAACAGAAACCAGTTGAACTAGTTAAAGAGCAACAAAGGGCTCAGCCAAATCCAGTGCAAAAGGAGACTGTTGTTCCTAAAACCCAACATAAGGTTAGTTCTCCTACTTTTAACATTGTAGATCATATGAAGAAGGAAATTGTTAGCATTACTATGTTGGATGTGTTACATCTACCTAGGTAGAAAGAAGATGTGCAAGAAGCATTGGCTAAAATATCTATTTCTAACGAAACAACTAAAGAGCAGCCAAGAGTTCTTTCAAACAATCCAGACAACAAAAAGGGGCAGCCAACTCAAGAGGTAAAACCACCACCCCTTTTACGTTAGTCTGATAATTGGTAATAGCATAGTACATAATTGCATGATAGGTTCAAGAGAAAGCATCTCAATTATGCCTAAACAATTGGTAGACAAGTTAGGTCTTGAGTATGAACCATTGTCAAAAGGGGTAGTTCAATTGGATGGCACAGCCATTAAGTCTATAGGAGTGATCAAAAATCTGCCTCTTACATTGCATGCCTGCCCAAACTTTTAAATTCCATAGGACATTTATATCATTTATCTCCCACCTTATTTTGTTGTTTGTATGTTTAGAGATTTCACTGCAAAATTAGGTGGCTATCTGTCATCAGACTGGTCACACATATTTTTCAAAACCAGATATGGTACTAGAGTTACCATTAAGTTAGAACCATGAGCTAAAGACCATATCGAGCCCTATGTGCCAAATCCTATAAATGCAAACCTAGCTTTCCATGATCAGGAGGATCAATCCATGACCCTTGACCCCACTGTACGTATAGAAGGCATACCTAATATTAATTTAGATGAGTGGGTAGCTGAGAATCATGAGGTTGACCTGTTCAATCTCATGGACAAAGTAGGTTTGGGCATTTATATGATTCAGGAGCCCGATGTTACTATTCCAAATCTGGTCAAGGAGGAAAAACAGCTAGAATGGCAAACTGATCAGCTTTGGAAGTTGTACCTGAATGGATCCAGAAGTAAAATAGGTATTGGTGGAGGAGCAATGCTCATATCACCTGAAGGAGACAGGTATTATTCAGATTTTAGATTTTCTCTCAATTTTTCTAATGATGTTGTTGAGTACGAAGCATTAATACATGGTTTAGAGTGGGCCAGAAAAAGGAAAATTCAATGTTTATAGGTGTTTGGCGATTCTGAGTTAATAACAAATTAGGTTAGAAATCTGAATTTAATAAAAAATGATTTGTTGAAATTGTATAAGCACCGTGTTTGGGACTTAATTGAAGATTTTGATGCATTTAATCTACAATTCGTGCCCAGAAAACAGAATAAGCAAGTTGATAAACTTGATGCCATGGGATCACAGTTTTACATCCCAACTAAAATTCATAACGTACAAGTGCAACAATATGTGAAGGTAGTTGTCAAACCTTCGATACCTGATAACAATGTAAGTTGGCAGATTTTCGACAATGATAAACAAATAATTCAATTTATGATGGAAGAAGCATAATTTTCTACTGGAAACCAGCACAAGTTTGATAAGCAATATGGTGATCAGATCATGCAACTAAAATCTAACAAGCTGCCAAAATTTTTGGTGACTCTTGAATCCATCTTCAACATTGATGATCAAGTTAGAAGAGATAAATCCAGCATCACAGTGAAATAGGAACATTATGAACCAATAGAGATATTCAAAGACAAGCTTCTTAAGCTTGGTAAAATTTGTACAAAAGAGGAACATCTAGGTTTTGTCTTGCTTTTGTCTTTCTTTTTCAAGAATTCAGCGACATCTTTGCTTGGGAATATGGAGATCTGAAGGATTTTTACCCTAAGTTAGCTCAACCCACCATTGAGTTGGAACCAAATGTGAAACCAGTCAAACAGAAGAAAAGGCCCTTGTAACAAAAACTAGAACATCTAATAAAAATATAATTGAACAACCTGATTGAAGGCAGTATCATATTTCCAATCAAGCACACTTCCTAGGTATCAAATTTGATGCTCGTCAAAAAGAATAACGAAGAGATAAGATTGTGCATTGATTTTTGTGATCTAAATAGAGCTTCACTTAAAGATCACTATCCATTGCCTTCAATGGAGAAAATACTATAGGTTGTTTCAAGATCAGAAAGGTTCTCATTGTTGGACGGATATTTAGGTTATAACCAGATATTGGTTAAGGAAGAAGACCAGTATAAAATTATGTTTACCACCAAGTGGGGTACTATGGCTTACAGAAATATGTTGTTTGGATTGTCAAACGTAGGAGCAACCTTTCAAAGAGCAATGGATATGGCTCTCCAAGGTTTGATAAACAAGTTTGTTCTTGTATACTTAGATGATATCACTGTTTTCTCAAGAAATGCTAATGAACATTTTGGTCATTTTAGACAATTTTTTGAGAGATACAAAGAATATGGATTTGAATCCAAAGAAAAGTATTTATTTTTTTCACAAAGGTAAGCTTCTAGGTTACATTGTTTCTAAAGATGGCATTTCTATTGACCCAGAACGTATTGCAGCCATTTTGGCTTTACCACTTCCTGCTCACAAAAAGGGTTTGCAGAGATTTTTAGGAAGAATAAACTTCGTTAGGAGATTTATTCCTAACATTTCATCATTGTTGCAGCCTCTCACAACCATGTTGAAGAAAAATATGCAGTTCAGTTGGATGAAGGAGGGTAAGAACAGTTTTGAACAGATTAAAGAGGTACTTGCAGCAGCCCCAACACTAATAAATCCAAACTTTGATAAATATTTTATATTGTATGCATTTGGTAGTGTTGATACAATTTCTACCATGCAATGTTAGCAGAATGATCATGGACCTGAACAACCTATAGTGTTCTTTAGTCAAGGCTTCCATGATTATAAAACAAGATGTTTGTTTGTTGCAAAGCATGTGCTTGTTGTAGTAAGGAGTCTTAAAAAATTTAGACATATGTTGTCTAATAATAAAATACATTTTCTAGTAGCTCACCCAAAAGTTAAGGAGTTTCTTCTAAATAAGGACATTAATGACAAGCGAGCAGGCTGGATAACCAAATTTATCGAGTATGACATCAACATAAAGGTTACCAAGTTGGTTCGAGGTAAGGGTCTATGCGAACAGCTTACAGAAAATGAATAGAGCAGCAATGAAGAAGTCACTACAATTCTGAATAATGAAGAAGAACATGTTGTTTCAACTATTCCACCTGATTGGATTCATCATATGATTCATTAGTTGCATACTAGAGATTTCCCAAAAGGTATGGACAAATATAAACAAAGGTATTACAGATTACAAGAAATTCCATATGCAGTAATAGATGGTGTTTTATAAAAAACATTTCAATGGAATATTACATAGATGTATTAACCCAAATCAGACTAAAAAGATTATGGAGGAATTCCATGATGGACCTATTGGAGGTCACTTTGCACCACATACTATAGCTTTGAAAATTAGGAAAGTAGGGTACTATTGGCCAAATCTTTTCAAAGATGCCTATGTTTATATCAAAAAATGTGTTAAGTGTTCCCTGTTTGCAAGAAAACAAAAGTTAGCAGCTCTGCCCCTGAATCTGATTCAGGTTGAGCAGCCATTTGGAAAGTGGGGAATTGACTTCATCGGTCCTATTAACCCATCATAAAGTGCAGGGAATAAGTGGATCTTGACAGCAACAGATTACTTCACGAAATGGACAAAAGCAGTTGCTCTAAGAGATGCAAATGAAACATCAATTTTAAATTTTTATCAGGACATAGTTTTTAGGTTTGGTACACCTGATTCTATCATTTCAGATAATGCTTTAGCCTTTATTGGCTTAATGTTTTCAAATCTTTTAGTGAAGAATAACATTTATTTGAATACTTCATCCAATTATTACCCCTAGGGTAATGGATAGGCAGAATCAACAAACAAGAATCTGATTAAGATCATTAAAAAGATAATTGAAGATAATCAGAGGTCATGGCATGATAAACTTAAATTATCCCTTTGGGATAATAGAGTTACACCAAAACGATCAACAGGTTTTTCACCGTATGTTTTGGTTTATAGCAAAGAGGCCAAGTTGCCTATTTCAATAGAGTTACCAACTCTGAGCTACATAAAGGAACCAGAGTTACTTGAGGAGCAGCTAATTCAAGTTACGCTTGTTGAATTAATAGAGTTGGAAGAAACCAATAAAGAAGCTTTCGGGAAGCTTCAAATTCATCATCCTCAGATGAAGAAGATATTTGACAGGAAAGCAATAGCAAGAGTCTTCAATGAAGGTGACTTAGTTTTCAAATGGGATGATTTAAAGAGAAAACCTGGCAAACATTCCAAGTTTTATACCATGTGGAATGGCCCGTACATTATAACAACAAAGAAAGAACATAATTCTTTCCAACTCTCAAGGTTGGATGGAGAAGTATTGTCAATTCCCGTTAATGAGATTCATCTCAAGCCGTGCTATTAATAATTTAGTTGTTGTACATAGTAGTATAGTTTTCAGTTTCAGTTATTCCTTCAATAAGTGCTCATTGCACATTAGTTTTCATTCAATATTGTTTCACTTTCAATAAAGTACAATCACTACACATGAGTTTCATATTCTATCATAAACAGAGTTGTAGTAGTTTCTTTCAAATTTTTTGTTTTGAAGTTGAGTTACAAATGTTAAAGAGAAAGGAGTGGACTCCATGCCTAATGGATAAGCTACATAATTGGTCTATGGTGTTTAGCAGGCAAACACTCCATAGAGGTCACCATTTTTTTACCTATTTTTCACTACCAGCTCAAACAAGTAGAGTTGAATTGCAAATTCAAGCCAAAAGGTACACAAGATTTTCAAAAAAAATTGCTAAGTACTCATTATTGTGTAATGTTTTATTACAATGTGAATTTCAGTGATATTATGCAAAACCATTTCAAAATGATATCATAAGATTGCATAATTTTTGTTGCTTTATTCATAATATACAAACCAAAGTCCCACACAAGTCGTGGGAGTAACTTTATTTGATTTTCATAATCAAATAATAGGTGCATGAAGTAAAGTAAACTATACAACTAAAAAATAAAGGAGGTATAAGGTATAAATTTATTCGTCATTGTCTGGAATGACGAATCATTGACAGGTTGAAGCCTTCAGTTGTGACTCTATATTGATCCAACTCCAAGCTCTGATGTACTTGCAATTATAATAGAAGTGTGGTTAGAGAAATGTGAATCAAATCCTACCATATGCCTACATTATCAACATAATTATTTCATACAATTGATCAGGCATCCATAAGATGATTTCATTGTTCAAAGGCATAAAACTCAAGAGGAAGCTTTCAACTTAATTATTTTTCTAACACCTGTGTTCACTATGCAGGAATAGGTTTATTATTTTCATGATCATTTTATCAGATATGTGGGGTACAACGAGCTCCCACAAGGGTTGAGCCCGGAAAATCAAAAGGAAACACTCTCAAGTTATATATGAGATTTCTTTAATATTGTCAGAATAGTCATTAAGAGAGTTGTTGAAACTAGGAATATGATAATATAAGCAGCCTTATTTCAAAGAGATTCAGAAAAATAGTGTGAATAACTCATCAATTTTGTTATTATTATGTTTCAACTCTGCTTTGCATTTTTCACGTGTCATTTTTCAAGTCACAACAACAATGCAACAAACTAGTAATGTGATTCCTTCCTTGGGTATTCTTGCTCAAATCTCTAGTTCCTATGTGGCATCGCATGTCATATCTCATACCACCTTACCACCTATAGGCATTCCATTCAATTGTCCCTCAAACACATACAACCCTTCATCATTTTCACTTCCATCTCATAACACAAACAATGACCCTCTCGTAACTCAACTCTTCCAAACTATTTCATCCCTTTAAAAACATATTTCCATCATCAATCAAAATCAAAATGGTTCACCTACATATTATCTCAAAAGTAGTCCATTTTCCTTGGAGATATTGTGAACATCGATGCCACAATGCGTAGAGGTGCCTAGATTTAAGAAATATGGAGGGAAGGGAGATCCTTCTAAACATGTTAATTCTTATGTTGCCTTATGTAGTGACTTTGTCCTTGATGACAAATTGTTGGCTAAGAATTTTCCCAAATCCTTGAAAGATACTACCTTGGAATGGTTTTCTTCTTTACCGAACAACTCGATACATTCATTCAATGAACTTGTTGAGGCATTTTTTAACCATTTCCAAGTGCATATGACTCATAAGATGACTTTGGCTGATTTGATGAGATATAAGCAAGAAAAAGATAAAAAGATAACTAACTTCATCTCCTGCTATCAATTTCTTTATTCCCAAATCTATCTTAAGGTCCCCGACCCTCACCATCAAAATATGTTCAAAGAAAATTTTCAAAGTAAGATTCAAGACAAGAACACCATGATGAAATTTTCATCCTTCATGCACTTGTGTACTACCCTCTATGATTATCAAAATTCAATTAGTAGTCGAGATACAAAGTCCTCTTCTAAATGAACAGACAAATCTGAGCCTGTAAACCAAAATAATTCCCAACCTTTTAGAAAATAGAAAAAAGGGTTCCTTCAATTTTAATCACCCTCAACAAAAAAAAATATTTAATAACAAAGTAGTTTTTGTTAAAGCCACAATACCCTTTAGCTATGGGGACCCAAAAATACAATTCACTCCCTTACCCAATACCCTTCATAACACAGTGTCCCAAATTTCAGAACAACAAATGATTACCTTTCCTCCCATAAAGACACCTGATCTTAACAAAAATTTACCCCCGAGCTTTAGATCAAATGCCTATTTCCATTATCACCGACAACATGGACACTATATGAAAGATTGCAATCATCTTAAACATCTAGTGCAAGACATCATTGATTCTAGTCATCTTTCCATTAGAGGTGTTAGTGATCAAGGAAATAAATCTATTGCCCCTCCTAACCAAAACCTGCAAATCCTTACCAACCCCATGCCAAAAAAATTAAACTACTAAGACTGATGTAATGAATGTTTACATAGATGATGAGAATATAGAAATAAATCAACAAATTCCCATGAATACTGATCAAAAATAAAAAAATATCCTTTCCATGGTTTGGTTGCATTGGTTGAAACTCAACATCGTAAGGGACAACCTAAAAATCCTCTTGATATTAAATCTCACACAATGACATACTTAAACATGCACCTAATGGTCCTCTTTACATAGCCGGTCATATCTATGATAAGCCCACCAATGGGATGATAATAGATCTCGCCTATGGAGAGAATGTGATCATCAAGACATATATGATAAACCAAAATCATTAATCAAGATGCACAATGGTTTTTCTTTCTCTAAGATAGGATTGATCACCTTACCATTGCAAATAGGATGGAAAACATTAGATGTCTCATTCTCCATCATCTTGTAGTCGGACCAATTTTGTTTGAAGCTAGGCCATCCATGGATTTTCTCTATGAATGCAATCCCTTTAGTCATACATAAATGCTTAAATTTTCCCTTTGACAATGAAATATTCACTATCCACCATAGTAGCTTTAACCCTTTTTCCGCCCGTGGAAACTTTTCCCTAGATTTCTTTTGGCCTAAGCCTATGGAACCTATTAAACCATGACAAGACTTATTTTTCCTATCCGATCAAAATTTTAAGGAAAAGAAAATAGAAAAATTATCCCTCTAAAACATTTATCCACCTACCATTGAGCCTACCATCCTTGACAAAACTAGGATTGAATCTAAAGAAATTCCAAATGACCAAAACCAACCTACGACAAAACCTTCACCTACCTCCTACAAAATAACAAGAGACAATGAAAACAACCCCATCACACCTCCTAGAATAAAATAGATTTACAAAGTCAAAGATAAAGTGGTTGAACAACCTCTCGTGGTTCCTTTTATTCACTACAACAAATCCTTATGATTTGCTCCATTTTTTGCTTCCACCCACTCTTTTAATGTATTTTTTGGTAATTTTTTTAAAATTCGGTGCTATTTATCGAGATGGCACAATTTTTGGTGTTTATTGCATCGATCAGTACAATTCGACGCTAATTTAGGTGCTAATTAGCACCTAAATTAACACCATATTTAGCGTCAATGTTAGCTTCGAGTGTAACGATGCCTTGATCTACACCTTTAGTTCTGATTTCAGCTTTGAATTTAGCGCCATGTTTAGCTCTAACTTTAGCTTTGAGTTTAGCTTTAGTTTTAGCTTCAAGTTTAGCATTAGATTAGACACCCCTATGTTGAACTAACTTATTTATATGTCTCATCGATGATGTAAAACCGTGAAACATGAACAAGTTACAAACATATCGAGGAGAGAATGACTTATTTCACATCGATAAGGTATATCTACAAGTGCTCAGTGAAACACAACTCTTGAATATAACGAAGTAATTTCGATGAGACATTGAGATATCGGTAAGACAGATAAGATTGTCTCATCAACACTCTTCAAGTAATGATCAAAATCATAGACCGCTATATCACCGAGAAGGTGAGCAACATATGTGTTAGAGCGGTGTTCATCGCAACCCCGCAGTAAGAATCCTTGAGTAAGGCGGTAGTTCGGTGAACAACAAAAGGGAAGCGAAAAATACTGCTATACTATAGTGATGATCACAAGTCTCCCTGACATGGCAGAGTTACACCGATATATAAAGAAATCCCGCTGAAGGAAAATATCGATGAGATAATGGCATATCGGCAAGAGATATTAAATTGTCTCATCAACACCAGCAACCAACATCAAAGGAAAATAAGATCTAATTTCGATGAGACATTGAGATATTGGTAAGACAAATAAGATTATCTCATCGACACTCTTCAAGTAATGATAAAAATCATACACTACTATACCGTCGGGAAGATAAGCAACATATGTGATAGAGCGATATACACCACAATCTCATAGCAAGAAGCCTTGAGCAAGGTGGTAGTGTGGTAAATAGCAGAAGGGAAGGGAAAAACACTGCCATACCACAGCGGGTATAATAAGAAATGATGATAGTATGGTATTAATTGTCACACCATTATAATTTACAACACTAAATGTAGAAAATCACATTAGTTGCCAAAATTAAATGCTATTAAATTATTAAGAGTTGGAAAAACTAATATGAATGAATACCACGCCATCCAAAGATAAGTGAGTTATCCCAATATCACACTCAATTACAGTGCACTAGCATGGAAGGAGCTAAGGATACGAGAAGAATAAGTCTTGCAAGAGTGAAATACTCAGGTAACTGCATGAAAAAATCTCTAAAAGAGCTTTGTTAATATAAAAAACATTTCAAGGTTTTTTCATCTAAAGCCATAGTAGAGAGAATTGAAACTTGCCTCCTAAAATAAAATGATCAGAAGTAAAAGAAAGTTGGCCTAAAATTAAAGATGAAGAACCTAAAGTAAAGAATAAAGAACTCCATCCTAAAACAAAACAATCAAAAGTAAAAGCAAGTCAACCTAAAATTAAAGATGAAGAACCTAAAGTAAAGAAGAGACCACTGCATCATTCCATATTAGATATACTTCCAGGGTCTACTAAAGAGGGTAATAAGAAGTTTCTCGTGGACACCGCACAAATTTGTAGGGATGCCCTCATTTCCAAATTTGGATGGGACCTATTTTGGTATTTTTATAGTTAGAGAAATGAGAAGATTCCAGTGTCAAACGCTTGGATGTTGGATATAGAAAGGTTGATTGTGCCAAATGTGTTTGTTTATGTAGAATTTATTAGACTGCTAGCCAAACACTATCACTTAGTTGTCAAAACAATAAGGTTTCCAAATGGCACAGTATTGGTAGAAGTAACTAGAAAAGCCATCATTGAGTGCTTTGGGTTAAACAAGAAGACTATGACCAAGATAAACTTGCAAAAAAGTGAGGAGGATTATGCTAGGTTAAAAAAGACTTATAGAACTGATGAGGTACCCCTATATATGAAAAGATGTATTGGTAACAGAGCATTCCCCATCTCTACTACCACTACTAAACCATTTAATGTGACAGATTTTCAGTATTACTTTTTGAATAAATATTTAGCTCTTTGCCAAGTGTTGGGGATAGATGCTCAAGATAAAATTCCAATAGGCCTAATGATGATGGCCATGAGAATTCAAAACCCTAAAACTAATATTGAATATGACTTTGCTTTATAACTTCAATATGAATTTGATTTATACCTTGAGAAGGTGTTAGATGATGAATTCTCCCAAGTTATAGAGGATAGAGCACCAATTACTTTCAAACACTATTCCCTATTGTGTCATCTAATATTGTAACAGAATAGGAACCATTGGAATAAAAGAATGGAATTGGCTACAATAGATAACTGAGGGAATCCCACACATGTCCAAAAATGGTGCTATATTTGGGACAGTCGATGCAATAATTCAATCTTTTTTGTATTCTATGAAGATTTTGTACACAGAATCCTTCGAGTTCTTGGGTATGCAATACCAATATTGTCAACCAAAATGTTGCAACTAGTGAGACCTTTGGCTTTAAGACCAGAGAAGGGTCATACACATAATTTTGGAGATTGGTTCTTCCTCCCAAAAGTTACAATAATAAGAGTTTATGGATGCCATGTTGCTTCACACATATTGCTAAAATTTGTGCCCCTCATATTAGCATTTCTTGAATTTATGTGGAAAATGATGTGGATGGAGAAAGATGTAATGCACAAGCAAAATAAAGGCACTTTCCTGCTAAACCAAACCAAGTGTGAAGATTGGACTGTAGGCTCAGACACACTATAGGAGTTACAGTATTATTTGAAGACAAGATATGCATTGAAATCTGGAAAAGAAAGAGCCTTTGACCCTGAAAATCATATGAACAACATAAGGCGCAATCTTCTCACCAAAATGATATTGTCACACCAAGTGGATTTTGAAGAATATTTCATAAGGAACTGCATTACTTATAATGATGTATTTAGTAGAAGGAAAAAATTGGAATATATGAAGAAGCTTGAGAAAGGACGAAGAAGAGGTCCAAGGATTTCCTAGGATACTTTGTTGAGGAAAAGGACCCCCTCAAGAGGATAGAATTGATAATTGATATATTTGAAGACTTGTACAGAAAGAAGGAAGCATATCTCAAAGAACATGATGGTGGTTCAACTGCAGAGCATACCCCAGGTGAAAACTCTAAGCCTCCCATGGAGTAGTTACCTCCCAAAAGATAGAAGATAGGAAGCATTAAAAAATTAGCACCTTATGAAGATACTGAAGAGGTGGGTGATAATGAGGAAGTGGCTATAGTACTATAGTCATTGATAGGTGATATTGAAGTTGATTAGCGCATCCTTGAGACTAGCGCCCATAGAAATAAGGAAAGGATGGGTGATGTAGAAAAAAAAGTACAAAGGTGCATGAAGATGAAAGGAAAATTGTAGCCAAGAGATTCATAGAAGATGATGAATTCATCAAGACTCCTGAGTTTAAGGATTTCTAGATGAAGATGAAGATAAAATAATTTCAAGAGAGGATGGAATTAGATGAAGCAAGAATTGAGGAATCAGAGAAAAATGAAATGGTAGCATGAACTTTCCAGGAATTAAGAGTTTTCAACATTGACATTAGCCCCTAGAAGGCTAGAGAAATGGTCTTGAAGAGAAACATGCTCATTTTCCCTGGCTTGGAATTAAAGAAAATGTTTCTGCTTAATCAGGTGCGGGCTCAGGAAGATCCAATGCTAGTTGCATAATTTGACTATGATGAAGGTGTGAGTGGAACTGGGTATAACCCAAAGATTGAAACCCTTTCCATATGGATCAAACATAAAAAATACACAGAAGCCAAATTATTGGATATAATTCAAGAGATGAAAGGGGCAGTGATGGTATCAACAATTCAAGATACCACCCCTTTGGAGGCAGCCACAATGACCATGCATTTGGCCATGTTCACTCAAGCAATTGTTAAGGGATTAGAAGATAGATTGAAGGAGTATGAAAATGAAAAAAGGATCCTAAATGATGAATTTAATAAACTGTTCATGGAGAATGTCAAATTGAAAGAATAATTAAGAGGAGAAGGACCCTCACAAAGCGAGGAGATGGTGTTATAGAGGCCTCCTATTGCTCCAATGGATATTGTGAAGAGAATTTTTGTAGAACAGGTAAAAACTCCAGAGAAGGAAGTGGATGATGTAAAGAAGGCTAGCAATCAAACCTAGGATGAAGTGAAAAGACGAATTTGTGAAAATATGGAAAAGATTCTTGAACACAGGATAAAATCAGCTATGGATAAACTGGAAAATGTGCATGATATTTATAAAAAACTTTAGTGGGAAATGGATCAAATAAAGACACATATGCTTGTATTATATCCTTTTTTCAAAAGGTGGTAGTATATTCACCACACTTTGGCTAAGTTATGCAAAGTTCTACAAAGAAGTCTTGATGCAACCACAACATTAAAGCCAACTGAATAAATTGTGAAGATGATTACTGATGGATTTCAGTATGTACAAGGGTTTGATAGAAATATTGTAACACAAATGGATTTATTCCATACCTAGAAATAGTGGTATATACCTTAAACCATGAGAGATGGTGATCAGTTGAAGGACTTGGATAAGTGGAAGAAATAATTCAATCAGGTTGTTCATAAGTGCGTTACTCATATACAGGAGGATGATTATACCAGTCTTCCCAGGCTAAATCAGATCATGGATGGGTTGATTGTTCTTGATTTGGGATACCTAAATTTGGTCAATGATACAAAGGCATTACTAGATATTCGATGGCCTATTTTTAAATTATCATCATCATATATCATTTCCATGTTGAAAACTTTTATTATTAATATATATCAATTGAAGCAATATCATGGAGAACATCTTATTATCAAAGATTCTCCATGACTGTGTTATCATTCTATATTTTTCTTATGTTTTCCATACTTATTTCTACTTATATTTGAATGAATATTAGTTATTGAGCCTCAATATTGTTTTTATGTGAATGAATATGTTGATACAGTAAAGCATTTATTGTGGATGTTGGTAGAGCTGCTAAATTTTTTGAAATTTTGAGCTTATTTTTCCTTTTTACATGTTCAACATAAAAATGGAAACTATTTAAAAATAATAAATTTAACAAAGTTGCTTATTTAAATAATTGTGAGTTGCATGCATTAATATTTTATTAACTTTTGTGTCTTCATGAACATATGTTTATATAAAATGAATGGAAGAAGGATCCAAATAATCCTATTTTTTTCTGCCAATAATTCATACCAAAGATTGAACAATTTAATGATATTGCAATAGGTAATTAAGGATATGATGATGATGATATATTCTTGTACTTGTATATTCTATGAAAAATTCCTTATTTTCTATGAAACAGTGTATATATTCTTGTACTTGTAAATATTCTTTTATTGTTATGTCTATTAAATAAAATAGATTTTGAATAAAAAATGCTTCACCCTTTTTTTAAGTGAGTATGTGAATTATTGTTTAAGGAAAAATCTTATAGTTTTTACACTTTCAATTTACTAGTTTCAAAGCTTCATTTGCTATTTATAAATTTTGTATGTGCTCTTTATCTCGAATGACAAAACAATAATATCATTAGAATCGGCGTTTTCAATTCCAGCACCATCATTGTCCACACTTTTCATATCATGTTCACTTTTAAGTACAATCATCAAAATTTTATTTTTATTTCTTGTTCCAATTAATCTTTATTCCTTTCAGCACAACACAGTAGGTTATATGTTAAATTTCAAACATTTTCTTTGCATTTTTTGTATATATTATTTTCCCAGTGCATCATTATGTAACAACAATTTCACTAATGAGATATACAGTAAAAATAAATGAAAGCACATGTTTGCTTTGTCAAGGGAAATGTATGGTGAATACCCTATGTCTTTCAGATAAGTGTGCAAGCAAAATAAGACATAACTGATTGAATATGATTTTCTACTGTACAATTGTTTTTTATGTGCTTTTTACTTTTTGCATGTGGATTACCATCAGAAAGAGACTACTTGTCTTTTCTTAAATGAAGCCTTTACATTTTCTATCTACGAAAGGAATTTACTGCTTGAAAATAGGTTCGTGAACTTCATACAAATTAATATTGGTGTAAAAGTCCATCCCCGCAAATGTTGTTTGGTCTACAATTATAATGGAAAATAAAAAATCTTGCTAGGAGAATAAAATAGGTTTTCAATTGTCCAAATAGAACATAATATTACTAAGAATTTCAAATTTTAGGCCATAAGAATCATCCTTTTTTAAACATGGATTGCAAATAATTCTGAAAAAATTTAGAATTCTTGTTCATTAACATTATTGTCTGCTACAATGTCATCCAGTGTATCATTGTCAATGTTCATATGTTCTTTCAAGTATTTAATATTATCAACATCCTCATCTTGACCTGCAACATTTTCATCATCATTGAAATTTGACTATAGATCATCTATATTGTTACCACATGTATTTGGATAATCATTTTCTATACCATCCATATTTTTGTCTTCCATAACATCATCTAACTCTGGATTGTTATCTTCTTGTGCCTGAACATAAACATCTTCAACATCATCATGGATGTCAATTTCTTCAATGCTCTCTAATCCCTCTCTATCATTTTGTTGGCCATCATTATTTTTTTCAATATCCACTAATGCATCTTCAAATACATGCCTTAATCTTAGATCATAATGTATGAAAAATATCCATTTCGGGTCCAAAATATCTTCATAGAAAAATACCTGCACATGAACGACATACATATATTAGACATTATATAAATTGTATGAACATATATACATCAATTCAATAATGGAACATTATTTTATAGACTACCTTTTTTATACAATAATTGCTATACAACACAATTTTGACAACACATTTTATAAAACATCAGTCCACACTCATCTATTATTCTTTGGTTTTCTACCCTTAAGAACATCCTTAGGGAGACCTTGTTCTTCCCTCTTCTTTCGCGCAGGAGTGCATTTTAAGAAGGGTTAATCAATAAATAACTCATCCCCAATGGTAAGGTCCATAATAGCCTCAACCATTATCAATCTATCAACCTCCCTTTCCATATCTCCATCTTTATCATTTATAACCTCAATAAATTGACAATTCGGTCTTACAGTAGGGTCCCTTCCCTTACTACTATTTATAAATCCTGCAATATTTTTGTGTCTGTATGCACGTCCATCTATATACATAAGATGACCTCTATTAATTTCTTTTCCACTTTCTAATTGGAGATGATGTGTATACATATTCGAATTTAGACCATATGTTGACATGCTAGGCTTATATTTTGCTAACTTTATCCATTCACCACTATAATATGATGGACCATAATATGGCATTAATCTCCTAGTGATTTTTTCTGAATTGTTTCTAAGTTTGGATCCCACATATACATTTTGGACAATAAAGAGGCCTAGATTCTCTCCATGAATATTGCACGGTCATATCATGTAGTTGTATCCCCAAAATTGAAACACCTTGTACACTCTAGGTAGTTGTTGATCACTAGGCCAAGCACAATATAGTCGACAATCAAATGTCTCTTTGTAAATTGATCTCAAACTCAGGGGCAAGTCATCATCTCCATTACATTCATTCTCATAGGGTATGTAGTCCACCTTCCCCTTGTCTTTAATAAAATTATGCATCTTCACACCAATTATTGTTCTATTACTTATTTTCATTGATTCCTCATCTTCTGAGCTAGTATATTGGCACATATTTTTATTAGATGTATCATCTGATAAATGATAATTTCCCTCTAGGCTAGAATTCAGTGATCCAGGAAAATTTAAACCAAAAAAATTATCTTACAAGTATCCATTAAGAAAATATTAGTTATCTAAATAATATAAAACAATGTTTAAATGAAGTATACATGATATTTATATCAAATTAGAAAATTCCTCACCATAATTCCTATTGGATTTGAATCGATTGTAGGAGGAATACTAACGACTGGAATCTCATCATATATGTAATGTATTTGTACAATCACTCATTTGAATTTTTTCTTTCCATGACATACAGAACATCCACAAACAACAATTTTCTCAAAGTATTCATCCCATGTACTATAGTCCTGACCTACCTCTTCTTCAGTGCAATCATTTTTTGTTTTTGTAGTATCCATTTTCATATCCTCTTCTACCCATTGTCTTCTACATGATTTAACAGTTTTAGGTCCACGCCCACGTACATATCTTGTTCTTTTGCTAGTTGAGAGCTTAGGCGATGCATTTTCTCCAATCTCCATCTAAAATAATCAACATGCATATTAATTTATGTCAAGATTGGATAATACATTATAAATTTCAATAATACTATGAAAAAAGATGGGAGTATCACAAAATGCCATCAGATCAATTTTTCCAAAAATAAGTCAAAATTTGATTACCTGATCTCCCACTTCATTCATTATGTCCTCATTCGATATGGCACGATCTATTGCCATGGCCTTGTCTCACCCTATAATACACAACATAGTAAATAATTTTTAGCACACAAATTATATCATTTCAACGAATATGATATCCAACACAAAACCTCACTTTAGTCATATATTTGACATATTGATATCATGTTTTGGCTATCCTAATTTTCAAACTTTTCCGTTGATCATAGAATCACATTAAATCACCATTCCTATGCATTTTCAACCAATAAGTTTGACCTCAGAGGCCTCATGGAAAAAAAAATGACTTTATATCCTCTATGTTGTATCATTTGTGAATTCATAAACACCTTCCTCCTTTGGTTGAGGTTGCTTTCTCTTCATACCTCTATTATATTTATAGATTTTGTTGTCTCATCTATTTCCACCCACTTTTGTCTCAGCGATTTAGTATTTCTACATTGTTTGCGTCCTCTCTCCATTGCCTCCTCTATGAATAAAAAATTTGCCACAGAATATTTCACCGCACTACCACCAAGAAGGAAAAATCAAATTGCGGGACCGCGATAAAAACTGCTCTACCACATCGAGTTGATGAAGGAGCCGCGGGATAGCGTGGTCATTGCACGCCAATGGTAGAAGACTTGCGGTACTGCAAGAATCACCACAACACCACCAGGAACAAAAGGAAGACTTGAGTGTTGCTACATAAGATTTCACCGCACTACCACAGAGAAGGATGATGAACCTTGCAGGTACGCAGTAAAAACCGCTCAACCACATCGAGTTGATGAAGGAGCCATGGGACAGTGGTGGTCACAAAAAAAAGGTAGGACTTGGAATTATTTCCAACACTATGGATCCTATGATACACAATAATTAAAATAGTCACTATACAGAAATGATAGGTGCTAAACTAGGTGCACTTGACATTGCCTTATATGTCCCAAACATATTACAATTACAGCCAAGAGTCGACGCTAAATTTGGTGTTAACAAACACCAACTAAAGCATCAAATAATGAATCAAAATTAAAAAAAAAATGAAACTTTCCCGCGTGAAGGAAGAAATCAGATGACAAAAAAAGGGAAAAACTAAAAAATAGAAAAATGTCATGCGAAAAAAGAGAGCAAGGCGCTATCAGCAACTGATGAGAAATTTGATTTAGTTCATGACACGTCGCATGAAGGAAGAGTGCAGGGTGCTACCAGCAACTGATGAGAAATTCGATTTAGTTTGTGACACCATAGGTAAGCTTACAAAAAAAAAATCTTAGTTGAATTCATGATTGTTTACTACTCTTTGTATTGCATTTGAATTCGTGATTGTTTAATGGTTCGTGGCCTAACCAGTCCAGGAAACCTCTAAATTGTCCCATCATTATAAATTGTAAAACCTTTGAGAAACCAACAAATTTTACCCTACCCATTTGAGCTTTGGCTCAAAATATTATAGCACGAAGCGAGGATGCCTCTATATTCTTTCCCTAACCTGGGTATCAAGGACATAGTGAACTGCTTGGAAAATCTAGGAATTGGGTCGATCACTGTTGAGCAACTGCTGAAAATAAACGTAGAAACCGCTTGGTTTTTCCTAGCTATGCCATGAAAAATTTGTGCAAGATTGCATTATGAAATATTTTTTATGATAAGTTTATCAACACTAAACAAACCCAATGAACATATTTTCCCTAGGTTATCAACACTAAGCAAACCTAGCGAACATATTTTCCCATAAAAACAAAACTTGCATACCACAAAATGGACGAAAACTTTCATACCTGACAATGTGTAGTTTGTTTTCCTCCATAGACTGGATGAAAATAATTTTCCCCAGGTCACCTCAAAATCTCAAGCAATGGAGGGAAGCAAGGGGGAAGTCTGAATGATAGATGCTGGGAAAATATTTGTGAATAGGTTGAAGGAATCATGCCTTCAATGGTTCAAACACCATCTACATATTCCATTCTCAAAGATACCCATGCACCTAAAAAAAGTAGTTATCCATGAAATGGAGAATGAATTTGGCACAGGTTGGTCTCTAAAGAAGATAAAGCTATGAATGTCTCAAAACTGCAAGAGATTTTGATGCAACCAAACAAAGAAGACAAAAAAATCCCTCCTAAGCTAAGACAAAAAAAAAGGCCAATTGATGTAAGTGTGAAATTATGGAAAGAGATTTTAAAATCATATGAGAAGTTTGATGCACAGAGGAAGTCCGGTGAGGATAGTACGCAGGTATTTGAATTTTCACATAAGATTATATCAAATTTATTAAATGATATTTAAAATTTATTTGTGCATAGTTAAATTGAAATAGTATATGTTTCAGGACAAGGCCTCCAAGGCTAGGATTGAGAAACTTCATGCCATGCATCATAGTAGCTAGAAAGGTTTATAGGCCTTGATGTGTACATTTCTAAGTATATTTAATATGTTAAATGATATTATTTTTTATTTCCTAGAAAAAAGTAAATGATTGCTTATTAATTAGTTTAACTAGTCCATGTGCCATGTTTTGACAGAAGGAGAAATATGGCCGCCATCCAAAGCAATTTGAAAATAATATGTTACAAAACAAAAAGTGGAATGATTTTGTATTCTAGATGGAGAACGAGGTATCAATAGTTGAGTTTCAATAACTTAGTCGGGTATTGTTGTGTTAATATGTCAATTTGCATCTCTTGTGTTGATTTTTTTATTGATGCATAGGATGAGTAAATAGAGCTCAAATATTATGATTACTAGATGACCATTTATGTGCATGAATAAATAGTAGAAGGATGTAGATGAACTCAATTCATCTGATTTTATGCCTCTTGGTAGGAATTACTCTTGAATTTCTAATATCAGGTGCTCGAGATTTCCTTGTAGTTTTTACCTTTCGTTGTCACATTTCCTCTTCACTATTAGACTCATCTCCTTTTTCCTTATCTAAATTTTTGGATTTGGCTTCTAATTCATCCCATGTTTTACCTTCCTCCTCTTCAAAATCTTCTTCTTCTTCTCCATCCTCCTCTGACTCCGCAAGAGATTCATCTTTTGAACCTTCCTCATCTGATTTTGATTCCTCTTCTACATCAGAGGGTTCATATCCTTGATCTAACTCTTTTGAATTATCATAATCAAAATCACTAGCTTCCATATTCCAAAATTCCCAACCAACATCTTCAATAAATTTATCTGGATCATCAGTAATAGTCTTCAAAATTGGCCAGCAGTTCAAGTTCATTTTTCTTTCATAATACTTTATATCCATGGAGTTAAGCCATTCCTTAATGCCATCAAGAAAATATTGAGGAATGGCGTATATGAAGAGTACATCTCACTTGAACTCTTTGAAAACAATAGCCATATCAAATTCCTTTTTGCCCAAGTTCTACTCTCTCAAGGTTAACAATCTTAATCTCACTAATAACGATTACTAATAAAGGTAATTCCACCGACTCTACCAAAAAAATTATCGTAGGAACAATAAAAGCAGAGTCTTTGAAAGGAAATCCATGAAAACCAAGCTCTCTAAATGTTATATCAAACTCTAGCTCAAAATATTTTAGATGAGGCTGCTCCCATAGCTCTCTTACTCGCTTGACAAATCCTTGAAACTCTGCATTGATATTATTTTTACTGTCCATCTCTTGCTTTTCTTCCTCAATTTCATCAAGATCATACATTGACCTTCTTACCCCTCCTAAAATTTGAACCACATGCATTACCTCCACATAAAACTAGACATCCTTGGTCTTCTTGGTTCCCATGCCATGAGATGGTTATGCAAATGAAAATGAAGCAAATTAATCATCTCCTCCTCTGTTGGTTGGAAGAATGCATGCTTAATATTTTGATACATAATATCATCTCTATCTTCTACTCTCATGGTTGAATATTTAAATTCATTATGGTGGGCCTCTAGAGTTCCAGTCATCTTTCTTCCTCTTCCACTAAATGTTGGCTTGATCCACACATCTGCCAGCCTAATTGCCTTTGTTTTTTAAAGCTGAAGTTTCTCCTGAGTCACCAGTGTATCTCTCTCTTCCTTTTTAGACTCTTTCATTGCTACAGTAAATTAGCACCTAATTTATTAACAATCTCAATCTCACTAACAGTGATTACTAAGAAAGGTAATTCCACCAACTCTACCAAACAGTTTACCATAGGAACAATAAAAGCAAAGGCTTTGAAAGGTACTCCATGAAAACCAATCTCTCTAAATGGTATATCAAACTCTAGTTCAAAATATTTTAGATGAGGCTACTCCCATAGCTCTCTTACTCGCTTGACAAATCCTTGAAACTTTGCATTGATTTTATTTTTTGTGTCCCTCTCTTGTTGATCTTCCTAAATTTCATCAAGATCATACATTGGCCTTCTTGCCCCTCCTAAAGTTTGGACCACATCCATTACCTCCACATAAAATTGGACATCCTTGGTATTCTTGGTTCCCACACCATGGTATGGTTATGCAAATGAAAATGAAGCAAAGTAATCATCTTTCTTCCTCTTCCATGAAAACCAATCTCTCTAAATGTTATATCAAACTCTAGTTCAAAATATTTTAGATGAGGCTACTCCGATAGCTCTCTTACTTGCTTGACAAATCCTTGAAACTCTACATTAATTTTATTTTTCATTTCCATCTCTTGTTGATCTTCCTCAATTTCATTAGGATCGTACATCGACCTTCTTGCCCCTCCAAAATTTTGGACCACATCCATTACCTCAACATAAAACTGGACATCCTTGATCTTCTTGGCTCCCACACCATGATATGGTTATCCAAATCAAAATGAATAAAATTAATCATCTTTCTTCCTCTTCCATGAAAACCAAGCTCTCTAAATGGTATATCAAACTCTAGTTCAAAATATTTTAGATGTGGCTGCTCCCATAGCTCTCTTACTCACTTGACAAATCCTTGAAACTGCATTGATTTTAATTTTCTTGTCCCTCTCTTGTTGTTCTTCCATAATTTCATCAGGATCATACATTGACCTTCTTTCCCATCCTAAATTTTGGACCACATCCATTACCTCCACATAAAATTGTACATCCTTGATCTTCTTTGCTCCCATGCCATGATATGGTTATGCAAATGAAAATGAAGCAAAGTAATCATCTCCTTCTCTGTTTGTTGGAAGAATGCATGCTTAATGTTTTGATACATGATATTAGCTCTCTCTTCTACTCTCATAGTTGAATACTGAAATTCATTTTGATGGGCTTCCAGAGTTCCAGACATATTTCTTCCTCTTCCAAAAATGTTGGCTTGATCCACATGTTTTCCAACCTAATTGCCTTTGTTTTCGAAAGCTGAAATTTATATTGAGTCACCAATGTAGCTCTCTCTATCTTTTCAAACTCTTTCATTGCTATAGGAAATTAGCGCCTAATTGGTTAACAATCTCAATCTCACTAACAGTGATTACCAAGAAAGGAAATTCCACCAACTCTACCAAACAGTTTACCATAGGAACAATAAAATCAAAGGCTTCGAAAGGAACTCCATGAAAACCAAGCTATCTAAATGGTACATCAAACTCTAGTTCAAAATATTTTAGATGAGGCTGCTCCCATAGCTCTCTTACTCGCTTTACAAATCCTTGAAACTCTGCTTTGATTTTATTTTTCATGTCCCTCTCTTGTTTTTCTTCCTCAATTTCATCAAGATCATACATTGACCTTCTTGCCTGTCCTAATGTTTGGACCACATCCATTACCTCCACATAAAACTGGACATCCTTGATCTTCTTGGTTCCCACACCATGGTATGGTTATGCAAATGAGAATGAAGCAAAGTAATCATCTTTCTTCCTCTTCCATGAAAACCAAGCTCTCTAAATGCTATAGCAAACTCTAGTTCAAAATGATTTAGATGAGGTTGCTCCCATAACTCTCTTACTCGTTTGAAAAATCCTTGAAACTCTACATTTATTTTATTTTTCTCGTCCTTCTCTTGTTGTTCTTCCTCCATCAAGATCATGCATTGACCTTCTTTCCCCTCCTAAAGTTTGGACCACATCCATTACCTCCACATAAAACTGGACATCCTTGATCTTCTTGGTTCTCATGCCATGATATGGTTATGCAAATGAAAATGAAGCAAAGTAATCATCTCCTTCTTCGTTGGCTATAAGAAAGAAAGCTTAAGTTTTTGATACATGATATCAAATCTCTCTTCTGCTCTCATGGTTGAATACTGAAATCCAGTATGGCGGGCCTCCAAAGTTCCAATCATCTTTCTTCCTCTTCCACCAAATGTTGTCATGATCCACATGTCTACTATTCTAATTGCCTTTGTTTTTGAAAGTTGAATTTTCTCTTGAGTTACCAATGTAGCTCTCTTTGCCTTTTCAGAATCTTTCATTGCTACAGATCATATTTTCGATTTAATCATTTGTACCACATGGTTGATGTGATTTGAATCCTTGCATCTAAAGGAAATTTCCTTAACATATATACTATTAGGGAATTTAAATTTTTCCATTGTAATTGGCATTAAATTCGGTACTTGCAACATTGAAAATTATCCTTATATAAGAATTCCCTCCATCTTATTAATTGGCTTGTAACACTCTTGATGGTGGCTACATGAAATCTGATTTTGATTCCTCTTCTACATCAAAGGGTTTGTATCCTTGATCTGACTCTTCTGAATTATCAGAATCAGAATCACTAGCTTCCATATTCAAAAATTCTCGGCCAACATCTTCAATAAATTTATTTGGATCATCAGGAATAGTCTTCAAAATTGGTCGCTAGTTCAAGTTGATTTTGCTTTCATAATACTTTATATCCATGGAGTTTAGTCATTCCTTGATATCATCAAGCGAAGATTGAGGAATGGCGTACATGTGGAGTACATCTTTCTTCCTCTTCCACCAAATGCTAGTTTGATCCGCAAGTCTGCCAACCTAATTGGCTTTGTTTTTGAAAGCTGAAGTTTATCCTGACTCACCAGTATTAGCTGTAAATTTTTTGAAATTTTATTATGGTATGTGCACTTTGATATGATGTAATATGATTATTCTTTCATCTCATATGTTGTAATATTAGATATATAACAAAAAGCAAAATTATTGCATGAAATAAATAATAACTTTTCATTCCAAATGTTTTTTTTTGCAAAACACGGGTCTTCCAGAAGATCAAGATGGTCCTCAACATGATATAGTTCCACAAAATATTGGTTATGTTGGTACATATCACATGGAAGAGGATGTTGATGATGCAGATACAGAAGACACCGAGGCCAATGACAATGATGATGATGACGATGATCATGATCATGATGGTGATGATGATGATGAGACAGTTGGTGGTAGTAACCAGTGACATTCATGATCATATAGACTACATCATGGATCATTGTTGATATATCATTATGATAACTCTTTTCATAGTTGTTATCATATGTATCATTTTCACGGCCTTCAATACTATATTATTGAGTTGTATCATATTGATATGTATCATTTTTACTATATCATTTGGACATGTATGATCTTGACTTGTATCAGTTTGAGTTACATAATCTATCAATTTTATTTATATCATTTGTACATGTATCATTTTGACATGTTTTTGATGTAGTGGAATATTTGACTTTCACTTGTTTTAGTTATATATGATGATGATCCTATCAATACTGACTTGTCAATTTATATATATTAAAAGTGGTTGATGATTTTTGGATGGATATTTATTATGTATGATGATTTTAATTTACTGCTCAGGATGGATGTTGTCAAATTCAATTAAATTATAGATATTTGACTCACTTATTTTAATTATAGATGATGATCATGTTACAATAATAGTTTAGGTAGTGATGAAAGGTAAAATTAATGCTTGGCACCTCCATAACGTAATTGAACAAATCAGAGAAGTGTAAAGCTCTTTTGGTTGGTAATGAAATTGAACAATAAATGTACTTTTTATCTTTACAAGAAATTAAAAAAAATTGTGTTATCGACCCAAAAATATATAATTATCTTGTTATTTAATCATGTGAGTTAAATAATTAAATTACTTACTCTATAATCATATGAGTTATTTAAGAGGCATGATATATTTAACTAATTAAATTGAAATAAAACATATTAAATTAATAAATGGAAGAAAAACAAGAAGCTTTTTTAGAATCAAAAAAGGAAGCAACAATGGAAACCAAACTAGAAGCAAACCAAAAGCAATCTTGGAAGCAAAGCTAGAAGAAAAACCAGAATCAAACCTGGAAGAAAACTTGGAAGCAAAATCAGAAGCAAAACTAGAAGCCAACTTGGAAGCAAAATCGGAAGCAAACATGGAAGAAAAACTGGAAGCAAAATTGGAAGAAAAATCAGAAGCAAAATTGGAAGCAAAAGTCAAAGCAAAACCGGAAGAAAAATTGGATGCAAAACTGGAAGCAAAATCGGAAGCAAAACTGGAAGCAAAATTGGAAGCAAAACTAGAAGCAAAAATGGGAGTAGAAATAGAAGCAAAATCGAAAGCTAAATTGGTCGCCAATTTTGACATTATTTTTTATGTTGTTTCAAGTGGCGAAAGAGGTGCTAGTTCCCAACACTATTTTGGGAGCTAACGTGGATGTTGTTATTTCTCGGTGTTAACTATGACACAAGGTCTGATGCAACTAATGGTGCAAAATTTGGTGTGCCAAAGTCGGTGCCGAGAAGACCATGTCTTTTTGCGCCGATCTTAGCACCAGCCAAATCACCTGATTTGTGGACTGAAATACACTAAAATTTGGTGCTATTTTAGGTGTTATTTTCATGTTTTGTTGTAGTGATTCCTCCCCTTAGGGAAGAAAAGAAACATATGGTGATCAACTTAGACAATGATGACAAGGTTGCTAAAATTGACAAAGACCTGCATAATGAATTGAATAAATTATTTTCCTCTTCCATGAGCTTCGATAATAAATCTCATACAAAGAGTGTTGAACTTGGTAGTGATCCTAGTTTAGAACTTGCTATTGTCCATTTAGCTAGTTTTTTGCTTTTGATATACAAGGAACATGATTGGGATGTGGGCGACTTTCTTATAGGTTGACTCACGTGTGCCTTACTAGTCTTTTGTATTATTTCTTTCCTTTTCTTTTGTTTGATTGCATGTGTGTGATGTGATCCCTCGTGATGTTTTGTTTGTTGTTCTCTCTTATTTGTGATATTCCTCTATGTGTACCTTCATTCTTCTCTATGTCATACATTTTTTTCTTTTTTTTCTTTTTTGTTTGTCTTGTGTTTTCATTTTGGGGATGATGCAAGGTGTTAAGACATTTATGTCTCTTCCATGTTGACCCAAAAACTTATTTCTTTACTTTTAATTATCTATTTTTCATTTTTTGTGTGTTTTCCTTTTGGGGATAAGAAAAGGTGTCAAGACATTCATGTCTCTTTCATGTTGACCTGAAAGGTTTTTCTTTATTTTTGCTCTCTTCGAGTCATTCTTCCAGTTCTATGTGTATTTGGGGAATGATGACAGTATTGAGCTCTCTTAAAAACATTGCACCAAGAACATATTGACCCCAAATCCATAGATCCCTTATGTGTTTGGTATTTTCATTTTGGGGGGAACCCCTCTCTTTTATTTTTCTCTTACATGATGTGACTTAATTTGGAAACATATGACTTGGAATATGGTTTTCCAAGTTAGCTCTCATGTCTTCTTTGTTTGCATTTATCATTTGCTACTTTAAAGTAGTTTCTCACAGCATGGTGTTAAGAAATTTCTCTAAAGTGGGATCATACATTGGCATTATTCTTTTGAATTTTTCTTTTTCATGCTTCATGGTGCAGATTTCTTACTTCATACGATGTGTTTCTCGCTTTGTGGATGACATTGGGTGTGATGTCCTTCAAGAGTGTGATCTCTCTTAGCATATTGCATTCCTCTTAGTGGCTTGATGCGACACACTAAATCCCCTAAGTTGTAAATCTTCTATTCTATGATTGGTCCTCTTTTGGAGACATTAGGCACAATTTTCCCTAAGTTAGAGACCTCACATGAACTAAGCAAGACTCCTTTGAACATTCCCTATTTTTCATTTTTCATTTGTAGTTATATGGCCACCTTGTATAACACTGCTTGCATGCCTATAGATCCATCTTGTTTGTTCATGAGCTCCAAGCATACAAAGTTTTGCTTGTCTCATGAAGCTCAAAAATATTTTTTTGTGGCACCTTATTAAAGTTATCAAGAGGTATAACTTTGGTATGGTTTGAGTGGGAAGCTCGACCGAGGCATGACTTTCCCCATAGCAACTCGCATTTGTGTGTGATTACATACCAACCATGGGTGCATGTGTCTCACCTTCTATGACTTCTCACCCAGAAGACATCCAGGAGTTTCATTGCCTCAGAGTGAGTATGAATTTTTTGGACAAACAACCTAGATTTGATCCTCATTGCAATGGAAAAATGGTTGAAATTTATCTAACTTTCTTTTACCATTTACCTTTTCTCCTTTTCATCTCTTAAAGTGTATGCTTGTTCTTTATTGTTTCTCTTTATATCATTCTCATGTGTGTTATTTTGTGCCTATGTTGGTTTGTCATGGGATCTTGATCCTAGGGGCTTGATCACCCCTCTTGATCATTTTCATCCCATCTTATTGGCATTTTTGCACTTGGGCCCCTATTCATCCATGTTTGTCTACTTTAGTGTGAGTTTGAAGCAAGTTCATCCTCTCACTAAAGTGGGGGCTAAGTGTAGTGTCGAAAAATGTCGTCAAGGAAATTTTCACACTTTTTTGGGACCTCCTTGTGAAATTGAGCTTAATTTTACCTTGATTTAATGTTGTAATGTGGTTGAAATAGTCACATTATGTCTTGGGCCCTTGTGAACTAATGGATTTAAATGGTACCTTGCTAAGGTCTTGTGAAGTTTTGTAACACACTTTCACACTTTTCTAAGGTTTTATTAATTAACTAGACCTAATAAACCTCTTTTTAATCAAAATAAATCTTAATCTTGCCTTGTTTTCAAGTTTTGTAAAACACATTCACACTTTTCTAGGGTTTTCATTAATAATTGGATTTTATTATGCTTTAATTGTCCCTATTTTGCATCCACTTTGCATCCACAAGCCTCATTTATTGCATCTTTTTGAAGATAATCTTGACACCAATCATAATTTAGGTGTTTCAGGTTTAAATGGCCCAGATTCAGTGATCTAGGACTCATTCACCACCTTGGTAAAATGATTCCCACCTAGATATTTTTGTCTCAAACCTAGTTTCACACATTTCTAAGTGTTTTTACAAATGGACCCAAAAATTAAGCCTAGTGGGACTCATTCGCCAACTTGGGTGAATGAGTCTCGTATGGACCAAAATCAAAATTAGTTCAAATTTCTGGTGGGATTTTATTCTCCTAGATCTGATGTCAGCTTTTACTATTGTAATTTCAAGAATTCTTGCATAACTGAGTATAAATACAAGGTTCTTTCACTCATTTTTCATCTAACAATAAATAAAGTGATCCCAAGAATTTAAGTATTCATCCTTATAGAAAGTTTGATTTCACAAGAGCATTCAAGGGCAAATTATCAAGAATTTTAGAGCATCATTCAAGCATCAATCATCATTTCAAGGACTTCATGCATCGTGTTTGGTTTTGAGCTAACAATTGTGATGTAGGGTTTATGATTCAAGCAAGCATTACATTCAAGATCTATCACCTTCAAGAAAAATTCAAGTTCTACATCCATTGGAGCCACTTCACACATGTTTGTAGCCTCTTATTGCTATGCTTTGGTGAGTTGCAACATCTTATATTTTTCATTCATAATTATCCATTCATATTTCATTCTATTTCAAGGTTTAATTATCAACAAGGGGTTTGAACAAGGAAAACCCCTATTCACTAACCCAACAACATTTTTTCCTCTCCTTTGTGTGTGATTTACAGGTCTAGGTTGCAGATTTCCTAAAGAACAAGATTGGACAAAAAAATTCAAGAGCTTAAAGTTTTCAAAGTTTTCATCAAGCCTTGAAGAACATTGGAGATGACCTATAGGTTGCAAATCAGGGAATCTGATCTATAAATCACTTAGGAAGAATAGAGCAAAATACAGATGAGGAGGATCAGCCTTTGATGCTGCAAAAAAGCCTAAATGGATTGATTCACCACTTTTGGTGAATGAGTCCCAGTTTTAGTCATTTTTATATTTTTGCATATTCATATACCCATTTGGTAGATTCTTGTTCCTGCACAAAAACTTAGTTTTTGAACTAGTTCTCCCAGCTTGGCAAATGAGTCCCAATCAGCATTCAATTCAAATTTTCTAGTGTTTCAGATCTCCTTCCATCCATCTCTAGATTTTTAGGTGCACAGCTTCCTTTCCCTGGTTTTTGTGTTATTTCATTCACTTTTCTAGGTAATTTATTATAGTGCATTACATTCAATTAGGGTTTAGTATCGCACATTGCATTTTATTGGTATTCCAAGTCTAAACTTGGTGGTGAACCCCTTATTAGATCATATTCAGCCCCTAGAATAGCCCTCTTGCAAGATCTCTCTCTTTTGCATTGAGATCTCAAGGATTTGTTCTTGAGTGAAAGTGAAAATTGTCCTTTCTAGGTCCTAAACCCTAAGAGAGGAAGCAAAACAATTTTCCACCTTTCAAGTTCCAACTCATGCAGTTTGGATTCATGATATTCTTCATCATCAATAAGCCCTTGCATGGACACTCTTAGGGAACATACTCAACCTCAATAGGTAGGATGGCCTTAGAACCAAATACTAAGGAATATGGTGTGGCTCCTATGGGTGTACAAATACTAGTATGATAGGCCCATAAAGCAGGATTGAGTTGGAGGTGTCAATCATGACTAGCATCATTGATAGTCTTTTTTAGGATTTTAATGATGGTTTTGTTGGATGCCTCAACTTGGCCGTTACCTTGTGGGTAGTATGGGGTGGTGAAGTGGTGGTGAATATGAAATTTCTCCCATAATTGGTAGACATATTGGTTCTTAAATGGATGGCCATTATCAGTGATGATGGATTGCAGAACACCATTCTAAAAAATGATGTAATTAAGGATAAATTTAGATATTTTTTTGCCAATAATGTATGCCATGAGAATAACTTTAATCCATTTGGTGAAGTACTCGATTATCGTGATGATGAACTTATGGCCATTAGATGAGGTGGGATGAATTTTACCTATGAGGTTGAGTCCCCATTGAATGAAGAGCCATGGTGATGTGATCGAATAAATATCTTGAGTTGGTGCATGTATAAGGTCACCATGTATCTGACACTATCAACATTTATTGACAAAATGGTATGCATCATGTTCCATTGTGGGCCAATAGTATCCAGTGTGCATGATCTTCTTAGCTAGAGTAGGACCACTAGAGTGGGCTCCACATATTCCTTTATGTACCTCTCGTAAGATCATTTTTGCTTCATCAATATCAAGACATCTCAAGAGGGTGTTGTGTAGGCTTCAATGATAAATAATGTCACCGATGATGGTGTATCTAGAGGTCTTATGGATGAAATTCTTGTATTGATTGGTAGATAGGTTAGGGGGAATAACTTGGTCATGTAGGTATTCATAAACATCTTTATACCAAGGAGGATTCGGACCAACAGGTTCACACACCATCTCAATCTCAGGAATATCGAAGGAAGGGATTAGTAGTTGTTCTACCAAGAACTTGTACTGTGGCACATTATTTGGAATATTTACAAGAGAATTGATTGTTGGCATAGCATCACTTGCTTTGTTTTGGGTTCGGGGAACCTACCAAAATATGATGTCATCAAATTACTTATAATTTTCAACCATTTGTTTGTAAGGATTGAATTCTCATCCTTTGTGTTATAGTCGTTAACTTGTTGGATAACTAGTTGTGTATCACCATATACCTTAAGGCTTTTGATCTTACATTTGATAGCCATGTGAAGTCCTATGAGGAGAGCCTCATATTCAACTATGTTATTGGTACAACAAAAATAAATTATGAATGGCTTTGGTATGGTATCTCCTTGGGGTGTAACAAACAATATGCCTACTCCTGAACCATGACTTGTGTGAGATTCATCAAAATATAACTTCCATGTGGCTGAAGTTTCCAATGAAAATATAGACATTGGGGAAATCTAAAACCAATGAATGATCTACTTTTGTGGGTGCATCTACAATTTGGTCGTCTATAAATTTTCCTTTTATTGCTTTTCGTTCAACATATTGAATGTCATATTCAATTAGTATCTTACCCATTTAGCTAACCAAATTTTCAAGGCTAATTTGCTAAGAATATATTTTAAGGGATCTATTTTGGCTATGAGCTTCATTTGATGGTTCTATACACATCTAAAAATGGTCACGGTTAATCAAACTTGTTAATTAATTAAATATGAATTATTTAATTAGTATTCTTAAATTCATCTACATATAAATAAATTTAATTATTTATTTATATTGTTCATTTTTCCAATTCTTCTAATTTAATTAAATAAATAAGTTTATTTAATAATTGCTATCTTCCTCTTAATTAATTAAATTTGTGATAATTAATTAAATAAATTTCACAATTTATTTATATTAATTATCACAAATTTAAATTCCAAATTTAAATGATATTCTTCTTTTCTCCACAATTAAATATTTCCAATATTTAATTAAATGCCTTCTTTCTAATTTCTTTATTCTTTTCCACATATTCTAAAAATATTTAATTGAAAGCTTTCTTTCCTCCATAATTAAATATTCCAAAAATATTTAATTAGAAAATTTCTTCCTCTCATATTTAATTAAGTATTTTTATATTTAATTAAAGCGCTTTTATCATCTCTCACACATAATTAAATATTATTTATTTAAATTATGGAAACGTCTTTCATCTTCCATCTTTCTTTCTATCTTTTTTTTAACTTCTCGATCTCACACCATTCATCTTAACAGGTTTAATCTCAACCGTTGATCCTCGCCAACTGGATTCTTTCCTTCAAAAATCTATAAATATAGCCCTCTTATGAGCTGAAGAGGACACACCTCGAATCTTAGATTTCATACGCGGTTATTATAGTTGCATTCTAGCATTTATCAGCATTTAGCAATAATCATAGCATTTCAATTTCATAGCTTAAATCATTTAAATCATGCACATCCATATTCAATCAATCTCATTCTCTTAAGTTGCCATTTCAACAAGTTGTTGCTTACACAACTGAGAGCCAGCACCTTTAATCAAATTCTTGGAGATAGAGGATGATGGGATGACTTTGAAGAAGTTGTTAGAGTTTGCATTTATGTTCTTTAATTAGATTTCTTTAATATAATGTCTTATCGATGTGTTAGTTTGCTATTTAATTAGTTCACATTTTCTAACAACACAGGTTCAACATGTAATTCCTTAGTCTTTGAGTGGAAAAAACCACTACAAGGTAGGCATATTCGATGGGACTATAATTGAGCTCATATCCCACAAGTGTACGACTGATATAGTAAATTTCTCTTTCTCTTCCATCATTGTTATTTTATGCAATTAATTCCCTCAGCGCTAATGTGGTTGCTGATATGTAGAGTATAAGATGTCTTCCATCAATAGGAGGAATTAGGACTAGTGATGCTAATAGATAATCTTTTATATTTTGAAAGGCCTCTTGACATCAACCTGTCCACATAAATGGTACTCCTTTCCTTAATAGATGTTGGAATGGCTGACACTTATCTACCAATTGTGTGATGAACCTTCTAATGGATTGTAATCTACCTTGGAGTGTTCATAGTTGACTTATACTTGTGGGTGGTGGCATGTCTATGAAATTTTTGACTTAAGCAAGATCGATCTTAATGCCTCTTTTGGAGACAAAGTACCCTAGGAGCTTGCTTCATGTTACTCCAAACAAAACAAAAAAATTGTATTTAACCATACCTTATATTCTTCTAGCCTCTTGAAAATATTTTCTAACACTCATAGATGATCACCCCTTGTTAATGGTTTGGCTAATAGGCCATCCACATAATCTTCCATGGGGGCATGCATGAGGTCATGAAAGATCATAGTCATGGCGCATTGATACGTAGCCCCAACTTTTTTCAATCCAAATGGCATGACATTCCAACAATATTTTCCCCAAGGACATGTAAAAGTTTTCTTATGTTAGACTTCAAGGGCTATCTTAATTTTATTGTATCCTGAGAAACCATCCATGAGGGATAGCATCTCATATCCTATTATTAAGTCCACTATGATGTTGATATTTGGCAAGGGGAAGTCATCTTTTGGACATGCCTTGTTTAAATCTCAACAATTAGTACATGTGAATTCCTCCCATTGGATTTTTCACTAGTTCTAGATTAGAAGAACACTCTACATAGTCAATAGGTAGAATAAATCCAATATCAAGTAACTTCTTTAGCTCAACATTTACCAATAGGGAAACTTGAGGATGAATTTTTCTTAGTTTTTTATTGACTAGTTTAGCATCGGGAAATAATGGAAAGTGATGTATAACCAACTTAGGATCTAGATCGCACGTGTTGGCATAGGACCAAGAAAATTTTATTTGTCTCTCTTTGAAGAAGGCACGAAACTTTGGCTATTCTATTTTTGTCAATGATGATGTAAAGTGGACAAAATTACGATTTTCATTAGTACTTGTGTTGACTTCCATAGACTTTTAACTAGCATGGGTGATTTCTCTTGGTTTATGGGAAGTAATTCCAACCCTCCATTCTTGGGCACCTCGGAGAGGTTTTCACCCTTGGATGCGTCCCTTCTTTTTAATTTTTCTTGGTCTAGAGATGCCTTTCAATTTTCACCTAGAGACCCTTCTTTTTTTATTTTATCATTTTCACTTTTGTGACTAGAGGGTTGGGTAGACTACCCAAATTAGGTTGTTTTATCAATATCTATGGTAAAGCAAGCTTTATGATCCCCATAAGGAATGCCTTCACATAATCCCATATACTTGGTGATTGCTTCATCAATTTTTAACATGTCCAAGTTTGGTGGTCCTCACCGGTCCTAGTCTATCAATTGCAGGTATACTAGAGGCATGTCATCATCAGTATTTTCAAGGTTCGATGAATGGGCGAATAAGGTAAAAATGAAAGTATAATTGGTGTCCCAAAAGGAATCAATCCAATATTTTCCTTTAGTTGAGGGGTCAAATAGGTCAATTTCCTGAAATATCTCAGCTATTTTATTGTCACTAGATGTGCAAGAGTACCACTCCTACTCATTGGAGTCATTTTCAGTATGGTATTCCTTGGATGTCTCAATATCTTTTGAAGAACTCACTTCCTCACTCGAAATCACCTTAGTACTGGGAGCACTTACTTTCAATGGTTTGTATCCTAGCCCTATGTTCTTTGGTCATTTGGATGATAGCGATTTTTTTGTCATCCCATTCTTGTGCAAACCAATTTTGTTGTGTCCATCATAACCTTTGTGTTTCATGATCTTGAAGCCTTTTCCATATTGTTTTGTTCAGATTTTCTTCAATTCGATGTATTCTCCTTCCTTTTATAAAAATGTGGTGATGTCCTCTTTGTTAATAGATCCCTTACTCAATTCTCCCCATTTCATGAAAGTTGTGGTGGGAGACGCTCGAATAGTGACCTCGGGTTCCTTTTTGACAGTCGATAGCTTACCATAAGATTTTGGTGATGTGGGTAATTTGCTAACATAATAGGATGTCTTCATATGGTACTTTCCACACCCCTTATCTTGGACCTAGATCTTGGGATCAAAAAATGGAACTTTGGAAGTGGATGTTTTGGTTAAAGTGGAGGGATTGATGTAATGGAATGAAATGAATGACGAACCTTCCCAATTTATTGGAACTTGTTGTTCAGGTGTTCATCTTAGGTTGTTACAATATCAAAAAATTATCAGGATCGCTAGCTATTGTGATCTTAGTGTCATTGTGGGGAAACTTTAAGCATTGATGGTAGGTGGATGGAACAGCCTTTATAGCATGAATCCATTGTCGGACAAGGAGAATGTTATAGGGAAGATCCAAGTACAATAATTGGAATGTGGTGTCCAATATAGCAGGCCCAACTCTTATAGGTAGTGATATGACAACCTTTGAAGAGAATTATGCATCATCATAAGCGTTTATTATAATGCTCTTTGAGGATTCCACACAAGCTTTAGAGAAGCCTAATGATGTAACCAATTTTAATTTACAAAAGTTCAATCCAACACCACCATTTACCAAGACTCATCTAATTTTGTGTTTATTGATGTAGACTTCCAGGTGTAGATGGTCATTATGATTGGAATTTTGTGATTAAAAGCCTTGGTCATAAAATGTGACATGGTGGGTGTTGGCTAGGTATCCCACCATTGCCTAGAATTGATTGACATCAAGGTCAGTAGGAACAAAAGTGTCTTGCAATGCTTTATCCAGGATAGCTTTGGACTCGAGAGATATGTGAAGTAACTCAAAGATAGATATCTATGCAGGTGTCTTCCCTAAATGGTCTAAGAGATCATACTAGGATTTTTCTTGTTTTTTAGGAGGATCACCTTGTAAGGTTACCTTGGTTTTCCATGTTGTGATAGCACATTCTAGTGGTTTCTTAATGGTAATGGTATTGGCATGGTTATTCGAAGCTCGAATGTTAATTATAGTATATTCATAGGAAACACGGGTGAAGTTAGTTTGATCATTGTTCTTTGCACCCGAACTAGAGGATTTCCTTGTCCCATGGTCATGTAAAGGATTTTTAAATATGGTAAAGTCACTATTGGAGTTTGTTTGGTTTTTATCTACCTCTATGACACCATTTTCAATAAGGTCCTAGATTATGTTCTTGATTTGTCAACACGATGATTTTTTGTGTTGTTTGGTATGGTGATAGTCGCAAAATGAATTTTCATTCCACCATGAGGGTTTGGAAGGCCATGGCTCATAATTTTTCACCTCTGGAAGTTGTATGGCATTAGATCGTAAAATTTGTTTTAGTACAAATTCAATTGGTTCTCCTAAGGGAGTATATTTTCATCTTGGTGGAGATTTTATTTGAGGTGCACATCCTTGGTTGTTCTAGATGGAATTTTTTGTTTTCTCAAAGACATTTGGTGGGTTATTTGATGTGTTAGGTCCTTTAAGGTTGATTTTGGGGTGATATTTGTGTATTTACTTTGCATTTACAACTCCATCATTCATAACATTCTTATGCAAGCCCAATACTTGTTTTTGTCATTTGAGGTACTTTTGGTGTTATGATTTCAATTGAAAGTTTTAAGTTCCCCTTTTGCAATGAGTTCCTTTTCAAGGGTAGTGAATTTATCATTTAGGTCATAAAATGTGGTACAAAAATGGACTTGTAATTGGTATTTCAATTCTATTACCAAGTTTTCAACAAACATGACAACCCTTTATTTCTTAGGTATCTCGCAAGGACATCAAATAGCCAAACTTCTCCATATTTGGAAGAATAATATAAATGAATCCCCTTCCTCTTGTTTTGTATGACACACTATAGCTATGGTAATTTCATTTTCTATGTTACAAGAAAAATGTATCACAAATTTATCGGCTAGTTCATCCCATGTTCTTATGCTTGTAGGTAAATGGGAAAACCATCTGAGTGCTTGTCCTATGAGAATCCTTGGGAATAATCTCATGAGGTATGTATGTTCAGATGAGATGTTATTATGGTCATGTGAAGTTACCTCACATTTTAAATTGGTCTCCCCTTTCCCCTATACTTGGTAAAATTTGGAATAACATAGTTGTGAGGAAATGGAGGCATGTATATGCTCTTGTCCAAGGGGTATTGAAATAGCTCTTTTTGTGGAGCGGGTTTTCTTTGTCAATATTTGCATGTTGTCCACTTATCTTTGTAGTGCAATAATTTGGTTTATCAAGACATAAACTTGAGTCAATAATGTGTCCACTATGTTTGCAATTGCATTATGATATGGTCCCATGTTTGATTTTTGCAATCCAATATTTTGGATAGATGAATTGGTGTTGATGCCAAATGCATGTGATGGATTTTGGTTTTGAATGTTATATTCAAGGATGGAATTTGGTTTTAGATATTGGGAGTAAAAATTTAAATATGGTTAATGTGTGGAGGATTTATATTGAATTGTGTTTGTAATGGTTTGAAATTGTTTGTCCATGTGGATTTTGGTTGCCATATCGTTGAAAAGGTCATTATGTGTTACTTTACAGGGAAATAATTGTAGTAGGACCTTGTTTTTATGTGTTAATGTTCAAGTTAAAATTGGTATTTGGTGTGGTTTTTGTTTGTGGCTTAGGTCCATTGATGTAAACCTTTCACATTTTGTTTTTTGACTTGTTTTTACCCATTGAAAAAGGATTGGATGATGAAGCCCCTATAGCATTAGATGATGAAACAAATGGATTAAATGTATTGCTAGGGGTTTGTGTCATAGCTTATGAACCTTGTGTTCCAAATAGTGGTGTCGCATTGACCATTGTGGTATTTTTTTATGTCCCTCCTAAGGCATGGTAGTATGTATTTGTGGGATAGTGTGATTAGGAGTAGATGTATTGTGTCCTTGGTTTTGTGTAGTATCATTGATTGGTGTTGCAAAAAGTGTGTTAACATCAAAATCATAGGGAAGTTTAGATCTAATTTGTAACATTTTTTCTAGGAATCGTTGTGGGTCTTGTTCTACCATCTCATCTACAAACCATGGCACACTAGGGTCTTGAGTTGCCTCAATCTCTTCTTCAGTTAGAGGTCTTTCGATGTCTTTTATTGTGAACCTTTCAAAAGGATTAGTAAATTATGATAATGTCTTAGGTGTCTCATTAGAAGAAGACCCAAACTTCATATTGCTAGTAGGATTGAAAAAGGGATATTCATTGGTGTAGTCCATTTCTTTTATTTTCCTTTTTAATCTCATTTGGACCATATAATACTTGTGAATTGATGACGGGATATGAAGTCTAATCAATGAAATGGTAGGACTAGGACTAAAGTATGAAACTATGATATGTTTTTTGTGGTTTTAAATGTCTAAGAAATGCCAAATGATGATGCAAATATGGCCAAGATTAAGGTACAAAGTGACACTAGATGAAATTGAGATGTGATAATATCACTATAATCCAAAATCTATGGTGTGACAAAGACTAAAGTATGTAAATGTGATGTTATGATGAAGGGTATGATATGAATAAAGTTATGATATGAATACTAACCAAACTAAGATAGTCCAAAGTACCAAATCTAATTGTCAAGACCAAAAAAAGGACAAAGACTAAAATGACGATGATTGACAAAGTGGACCCCAAACTAGACTCATGAGTTTAAAGGGCCAACTTAAATGATAAAGGTCGATTGATGAAAAGATAAGGTCAATGCAATCTATAGTTGTGACAATGATCTAATCAAAAGTCTAATAAGTCTTGTAGTCTAAATTTTGAAAAAGTGTATGCAACTAATGAGTGACCTATGGTTCGACTTAAGGTATATGCAACTAATGGATGCAATAAAATGGAATGGAATGACTAGTTTGAAATGAGAAATTATGTATTCTAATGAGATGATTACAATCAGGAATCAATCCAAAATAAGTCTACACCAAAATTTTCCAGAAATTTTGTCAACTAACAAATCTGGTTCTTGGCTTGTCAAATATGATTTACTATCTTGCAAATGTGGTGCACAACTTTCAAATAATGTGGTGCTTTGTCTTTGCAATTACAATTTACAAATGCAGATGTAGTAAACAGTGTGTTTAACCCTAGTTTGAATGTTTTGGATTAATTTTTTGTGTTGGTTTTTTGTGAAATGTGATTTAAAGCACAAAAAACAATCTAAAAACAAGTCTTGGTTGTTGTGTGACCAGATTTTATGAGCATTATGTGTATGTTCAAGTGTTATTCATCTCGATTTCCATCGGTCTAATTACAATTCGAAAACACTTCATACACATAAGACACTTCATATCCCTAAGTTCAACGGTCAATGGCAGAAAATCTCAAGCCCACAACTTAGAATCTCCTTCAACAAGTGTAGGGACACCTTCAATGGGTGTGTTCACTCTTTTCTTTATGAGAGAGGATAGATAGGGGCATCTAGGACTGGAAGGATGGCCTAATCACCCTCTCCTCGAAAAGCTACAAGTAAACAAACAAATTATGCTAGATGCAATGAGTGCTAAGTGGACCATTCATTATCATGAGAGATAGGTTCTTGTGAACCACTACTCATGAATCACGAGTCAATGAGTTTGACTTGAAAACTACACGGTTGAATCCTGATAGCAATATCATAATTTGACATGTTGTGGAAGAAACCTCCTACTTATCAATTGATGAGATAAAGGGGATCTATAATGAATGGTTCATAAGGCATAACACTTGCTGAAGGTTTTGCAAATGGGGTAGCAAGCTAAGTGGGATTAACCTTGGGGGAAACTCTATGGTTAAGCGTGCTTGAGCTGGAGCAGTACTGGGCTGGGTGACCTCCCAGGATAGACCAATGCTTCACCTCTGTGAGTATCACCTAGATGCAATGAGTGCTAAGTGGACCATTCATTATCATGAGATATGGGTTCTTGTGAACCACTACTCATGAATCATGGGTCAATGAGTTTGACTCAAAAACTACGCGATTGAATTTTGATAGCAATATCATAATTTGACACATTGTGGAAGAAACCTCCTACTTATCAACTTATGCTAAGTCGAGGATTTATGTCTCATCTAAAGGGAGCCATATGGTTAGTAACTTCAAGGTTTGATGCTACACCTTTGCACTAAGAATGACACCAAAAATAACTCAATCAATAAGGGTGGGCCACTAACTAATTTTTTTATAGTCATTTCTTGAGGACTTAATGCCTCGTGAGCATCTAGAAAGCTACTTAAGGCTTTAACCAACCCTACTTGGGGCCCTAACTACCTCACAAAAGTTTGGGTATCTCTCCTTTTAGATTAGCATTATACAGCGAAGGCTAACGTCAGTTTGGACTTGGATTTGGCCTTATCCTTTTATATAGTGGCCCGAAGGAAAATCATTTTGGATCATACCCCTTAGAGTGATTACTTCTCCAAAGATAGGCCCTTGTAAAGGGTTATAACAAAATTGATACAAATACACTGCTTTTGATCTCTGAGGTCATATAAAAAATGTGAGGAGAGAGCATACACATGTATTTTCTCATACTATAAAATGTTCATTAAACTTTAGAAAACCAAATGTTGGTGTGAAAATGAAAGTATTGAGAATTTTTTTTATTCCCGAGATCATATAACATGTGAGGGAAGAGCATACACACCTCAAAACACAAACAAGATCACAAGACAAGGAAAACAATGGTTCCTTTAACCCTAAATTGAAAATGTGATAATGCAAAGACACTTGGTTCTTTTTAATTCCCAAGTCCAAATGTTCCTACTTAGAAATCAAAACAAAATAAAGCCCTGCAAGAACATGGATTAGTAGTCTTGATAAAAAATTCTTGTACCCATGAATGCCACAAGCTACCAACCAAATATCAGTAACACAAAAACCTCTATTCTACCAAATGAAAAGGCATAAAATGAAAAACTCCTAATTAACAATAATAGGAAAATATGGCTTAGAATGTCATAGATGTGGCTTGTTGTTCTAGAAAAAATGTGGTGAACCAAACATCAAATACGGTGAACCAAAAATGGACCACAACGAACTAGAAAGTGAATGTGGCTCATGGTCAAAAAAGACACTGTGCATGTCCTGAAAGCTACAAAAACACTAAAATCTGGCAAAATCTAGAAAATCTTGAAATGAAAATGCAATTATTCTGTCGAGATAGGAAAATTAAAACTAGAAACCTAAGAAATGATATAAAATCATGAAAATAGACTAATAAGATGATTTTCCCTATATTCAAACAAATGTGGTTCCTAGTGCCATGAATGTGGTGTATTGTCCTCACAAATGCATTGTTTTGTCTCTCAAATGTATCGTTCGACTTTATGGATGCGTTGTAGACTTGAAACTAAAAAAATCTTTCAAATTTGATTACTTCACATCGGGTTCACTAATGTAGAATAGGGTAAAAATTAAGGTAAAATTCATGAATCAATAAAACTCAAATCCTAAAGCCCTAAACCAATAATGAAGCACAAATGAACATAGAAAGATAAAATATGGAGCAATATTACCAATATTCTTATGCCATGGTTGATTCACCTCCATTTTCCTTCTCCATCTTTCTTTATATGCTTGATTGCCCTCAGATTTTGAGTATGCAACAATAAGCCTAGTGATAATGATAGCAAAATATTGAATATTGTACTTCTCTCCTTGAATAGCATGTACCTAAATTCTTATTTTTATTAGGAATAAAATGACAACGATAGGTATCTTTTATAGAAAACCAAATTTGAAAGAAAGGTTGGGATTGAAAGCCAATATGACATGAAAATCAATGGTCAAGATTGTTTGAGAAGCAATGGAATAGGGTTAAGGTAAAATTAGGGCAAAGATAGGGCTTGGTTAAGGATGGATGGTTGAGATTAAATTATAAAATAATTCAATCAAGGGTGGAAATTAAATGAGATGTGAAAAGATAAGAATGTCACAAATAAAAAATTGGCATAGAAAAGGAGGTTGTTGGAGTAAATTAAATAATTATAAAATTATTTAATTTAGGAAGGAAAGTGAATAATTGAATAATTATAGAAGGGAAAAAGTTGAATCTTTAATTAAATAATGATTTAATTCAAAAATAGAGGAAAATGACAAATTAGTAAATAATTAAACAAATAAAATTTATGATCAGTTGCTAGAAGGATGGAATTCTCCCCAAGGCCAAATCTTTCCTTTGGATAGCCTTGCACCAACAGATATGGTTCATGCAACCCTCTTTACTAGTTTGGCAGTGCTAGAAAGAGCATAACATAAGGATATTCAATAATTTGAGTCTCTTGTTTTTGGATGTCATCAAAAGGATAGAAAATGGAATTGTTGAGGTTTTGAACATGAAAAATCATCGCGATAAGGTTACATGTTTCACCAACTAGGATAATTTTCTTATAAAGGTTTGGTCATCCTTAAAGCCTTCTAGTGTACTAGCTATGGACAAGGTCAAGCAAAGAGGTTTGGCTAGGTGGATTCCGCCCAGAGTTGGCTATTATAAGTTAAGTTATGATGGCTCTTCTAAAGGGAACCCAGGCAGGTCCATGGCTGGATGTGTTATCTATGATGGTGTCAGACGATGCACCTGGGCGCTATCTAGATGGCTCGAGGTGGCAACAAATAACAAAGCAAAATTTGAAGCCTCGACATGTGGGGTGTGGCTATGTCTCACCAAGGGAATTAAAATGGTTGAGATTGAAGGGGACTCTCAGGTTTGCGTCAACATTGTATCAAAGCGGAGCTCCCCGAACGGGAGATTGAAAGGATGGATAGCTAAAATTTGGGAGGTGTTAGGAGAAGTTAGATGGTTTCACATTAAAGCATGTGTACAGGGAAGGGAATGGGATGGATGATTGGTTGGTGTATCATGTTGGAGTTGAGAAGATACAACTTCATAGGAGCCCAAAGATCTTTGCAAGCAAATAACCTGTTACAAGGAGAAGCAAAGAGAAGCAACAAAAGAAATGCTCAAGAATGTGGAGCAATTGTATTCACCTAAAAATTTCAAATGAATAATGATACAAAAGATAGTTTTCAACCATATATAGATGAAAACCCTAAAAAAGGAAAACCCTAGGCTTGCACAATAATAATTAATAAAGTAATTAATTATTATGCACCTAATGTTAGCTTAAGTGAAAAAGAGGTAAAAGGGAACTTTACGTAATTAAACAAATATTGTTTAATTAATAAAGTAAATGTCCAATTACTCTAACACCCCCCCTTAAGATAGACATAGGGAGAAGCTAAAACCTAGAAGAAGCTACTGAAAGCAAAAGCAATGGGTCCCGACAACAAGGCCAATCAGGTACCCAAGTACAAAGAAATCTCTATGAAACGGAGAAAAGGAGAAAACCCAGTGGGAAAAACTCCTCTCCAAAAAGAGATAGAAGAACATGCTGAAAGAAACATGAAGGAAGGAAGGCCTCATAAAGACCCCCCAAGGACAACTTCCTTCACCCCAAGCATAGAGTGCAACTGAAGATAGCGCGGAGATGCAAAAGGTTTCGTGAAGATGTCTGCAACCTGCTCGGCAGTGGGAATATACTCCAAGATGAGAGAACCATCCTGAATCAACTGTCTGATGAAATGCATATGAAGCTCAATGTGCTTCATCCGCTGATGCTCCACCGGTTGCGTGAAATGTGTATAGCACTCTGATTGTCACACCAAAGAATAGTGGGACTATCAGGAGGAAAACCAAACTCAGTCATCAACTGACGAAGCCATAAAATCTCCTACTAGCGAGCACAGCAGCTCGGTACTCAGCCTCTATAGATGATAATGCATGAGCAGTCTGCTTCTTGCACGACCATGTGATAGGACCAGAGCCAAGACAAAAACAAAGCCAGAAGTAGACTTTCAATCATTGACATCACCAGCCCAATCTGAGTCAGTGTAGCCAACAATGTGAGGATCCCCTGATGTGTAGTGAATGCCATATGAAGTGGTGCCCTGAATGTACCTCAAAATACGCTTGGCAGCTTGCCAATGACTCTCATGAGGATCATGTGAGAATCAAGAGACAAGACCAACCGCAAAGGAAAGATCAGGATGAGTGTGAGTCAGGTACAACAAACTGCCAACCAACTGCCTGTAAAGTGTAGAATCTACTAAAGGAGTGGGGCAAGTAGTAGTCAAAACAACCCCTGACTGAAAAGGTGTGGGGGCAGGCTTGCAATCAAGCATGCCAAAGCGCTGAAGCATATCAAGAGAATACTTCTGCTAGTAAATGGAGATCCCCTCTGAAGACTGAATCACCTGAAGACCAAGAAAATAGTGCAGAAGGCCAAGATCTGTCATCTCAAACTGCTCCATCAAGGCTAGCTGAGAATTATGAATCATAGAGGATGAGCTACCTGTGATGAGAAGATCATCAACATATAGCACAAGAATCAGGATCTCACCCTCAAGATGCTGAATATAGACCGTGTGATCAGAAATGACAGCGAGTGAAACCAGTGGAGAGCAAAAAAGAGTCCATCTTCTCATACCAAGCCCGAGGGGCCTGTTTGAGACCATATAATGAATGCTGAAGTCTGCAAACCAAAGAAGCATCATGAACAAATCCCTGAGGCTGCTCCATATAGATCTCCTCCTGTAGGTCACCATGCAAGAAGGCACACTTCACATCCATCTGAAAAATGAGCCATCCTCTAGAAGCTGCAAGTGATATACAAAATGAATAGAATTCATCTTGGCGACAAGGGGCAAATGTCTCAGAGTAATCAATACCCTCAACTGTGAGAAACCCTTCACAACAAGACATGCTTTGTACTTATCAATAGAACCATCAGTAGCATACTTGGTGTGATACAACCATCGGCACCGAACCATCTTTCTGCCCTTAGGAAGAGGACAGAGATCCCATGTACTATTCCTCATCAAAGAAGAATACTCCTCCTCCATGGCACTATCCCACTCAGGGTGACCTGTCACCTCTAAAAATCTCTGAGGATCCTCTGAAAGAGCATGAGTCAAAAGACTAGAACCCGTAGTATGAGAACGGGTGCGACGAGTGTCTGAAGGATCACCGGCCATAGATCCTGCTGCCTCAATAGTAAAGCAAGCCCATTTGGGCCTCTGAGGTGGAGCAAGTGGAGGTGGAGATGGGGGATCATCAATATCCTCATCAGAATCATCCTCAAAATAATCTTGAAGAGTTGCAATGGGTGGAGTAGGTAGTGAAGTGGACACTAGAGACAGGGTATCAACTAGAGGAAGGCGCTCATCAAACTGAACATCCCGTCAAAACAGGACCTCTCTCGAATCAAGATCAAACAACCTGTACACCTTAACATCCTCACAGTAGCTGACAAAAATGAGGCGTCAACTCTTCTGCTCCATAGCTCTCCTCTAAGCATCAGGAATAAAAACCCATGCATCACTACCAAATACTCGAAATGATGAAATATCAGGTTTGTCATGAGACCAAGCCTCCTCAGGAGTCATATGTCGAATCGCCTTTTCAGGCATCTGATTCTTAATATAGTTGGCACAGTTGACTGCCTCAGGCTAAAAAGATGAATCCATGGACCTGGACTGAATCATACAATTAGCCATCTCCCGTAAAGTCTCGTTCTTTCACTCAGCGATACCATTCTGCTGAGGGGTGTAGGGAACAGAAAACTGATGCTATAAACCATGCTCAGTACAAAAATCTCTGAAGGCCTGATTCACATACTCCCCCCCATTATCTGTATGTATCCACCAGATAGAAATACCAGACTGCTTCTCTACAAATGTCTTGAAGACACGAAAGGAATCAAAGACATCAGACTTGTACTTAAGAAAGTACAACCATGTGCATCTGGAGAAGTCATCAATAAATGTGAGTACATACTTGGCCCCTAAAAAAGGAGTGGGAAATGATATGAGGTCACTATGAATCAACTCCAAGGGTGCCAAAGTACGAGTGTTACTTCCCTTTGGAAAGGGATCCCTGTGATGCTTGCCAAGCACACAACCATGACAAACATCGTCAGTGCAGGAAATCTGTGGAAGACCAAGAACAAGTGACTATGTACTCATTTGCTGAATATATCTATAATTGACATGGCCCAAATGCTCATGCTAAAGCATACTCACTAAATTTGCATGTGCTATAAGAGATGAACCTGTACCCTCAAAAGGCGCAAATCCATCAAATCTGTAAAGATGAGATGCAGTATCAACACTACCAGTAGCCACAACCAAATCAGACTCATGGAGGTCCCGAATAACCACATCATGTGGTGAGAACTCAAATGTCTTACTAGAGCCAGTGTGGCAAATCTAATAAATGGACAAGAGGTTCATCGAGATGTCAGGAACAACCCAAACATCCTGTAAAATGCCCCCATCCAAAGAGACAGAACCTGAACCCAAGATAGAAAGTTGTGAAGAGTCACCCACTGCAATCTGTGAAGTACCACAAGAGGCAAGAGAAGTGACCAACTGTTGAGTGTAAATCATATGGTGAGAAGCACCAGAGTCTAAAATCCAAGTGGACCCATTGGTTGATGCTCTAGCAGTGAGAGCATGACCTTTCCCTATGGTGGAGGAAGAAGAAGACTGAGGTGAGGAGATATATTGCTGCTGCATAACGTCCTCTAAAGCCTCTAATCATTTCCAACACCTGGAAACTGGATGACCTTGCTTGCCACAGAAACTGCAAGTGTCTCCTGATTTCTCCTTAGTCTTGGAGGAAGACTCACTAGACTTCGAAGATTTCCCATGTTTTGGATTAAATGGTGGTTTAGAATCAGACTTAGGAGGTGGTTTGGAGGAATGCTCACTGCCTGCAAAATCTTTCTTGGGCCTCGGTTTCTGCTTCTGTTGCCCCTTCGGTGACTGAGCAACCAATGTTTTGCTCTTTGAACCTAAGAGCATATCCATCTGAGAAAGGTGAGATTGTTCCCGAGACAAACACTCACAAAATAAATCAAAGGTAGGCATGGTAAAACTGGCACCCAAACCATCCATGGTGGAGTAGAAGGAGGAAGCAAATATCTGAAATGGACCACGAAGCTTCGAAAGAATCAAGTAAATGCACTCTGTGTCTGTCTTGTTCTTTCCACAACCCTGTAAAATAGTGTGAATATTTGTTCAAAAAATCCTCAATAGTGGGAAATGAATTAGGTAACAATGAAGTTAGCTCTGCCTCAATCTATAATGCATGAAACTCATTAATGGCCCCAAAAAGTGTCTCAAACTTCAGCCACATGGCTCGATGAGTGAGCAAAGCATCAAGGTGAAACAAAAGACTGTCTGAAACATGCATGCATAACAAACCCATAGCCTCATCCATCTTTTTCATGTGCTACATAATCTCAAAAGGATGTTGCAACTAAGGTTGAACCTCATCTAAACAAGATCATAACCCTCATGACCTAAGTAGCCTCATCATGCAAGACTTCCAAGTGTGATAGTTATGTGATGTGAGTAGCTCAACTGAAGAGTATTCCATAAAACCTTGCACCTGTACCTGCTTGTGTTTTTTTATTATTATGTGATCTTTCAGAATAGACAAAAGATGTAGAAGAGTTTGTATTTTTGAGAGTTTTGGTATTCTAGTTTTCTGATATAAATGACAAAAAGCAAGAGAAAAACACCCCCCATAAAAGATAAACCCAAACCCTAGTACAAACTGAGAAGAAGGAAGCAATGCATAAATAAAAAATACTTCAAAAAAAATTCTCATGTACCTAGTGAAAATTCTGATAAAATAGATCATGTCACTGAATAGAGCATATTGAGAGCTTTCCAATGCCTATTCAAGTTTGAAAAACGGAGTCCGTTTGCACCTTCTATGACCCCGAAAGTGAAGAAAGAAGACCTCACTTTGACTGGTAAAAAATTTATGAAAATACATGCACCATCATATTGGTGCTGAAACCAGTTTTCCAACACTTCTTCCTGTTCGAAAAATGGAGCTAAAATGCCCGAGTTATGCCCGATTTCGTGAGAGAGCAAAAACAATTCCCTATTAGACCCCTTTAGCACCTGGGGGCTAAAAAAAATGGCCCCTAGTCGTCTGGGCGGACCAAGGGGCTAGGGCGAAAGACCCATGGTCACCCATGTGACCGGGCGGTGGGGGTGTTAAGCCCACGGGGGCTGGAGGAGCTGACTCGAGTCGGCGAGCCCACGGGGTCGGCGAACTCGGTGGCGGCGAGCTCAGCGGGTTCGGCTGAACTGAGCAAGCGCGGAGTGGCCGAGCGTGGAGCGGGCAAGCACAGCGGGCGAAGTGGGTGGAGCGTCCAATGGACAGAGCTGGTGGAGCACGAGGCGGAGGTAGGGTGGTCGAGCGGAGCGTGGACGGTGGCCACCAGGTGGTGGAGCCGGTGGCTGGTGGCCACTTGGTGGTGGGTGGGTGCCGACTGAATTTGCAACGGGCCGCCAAAAAATAAAATAAAACCTTATGTTTTATTATTTTTTTAATTTATTTTTTTTTGCGAATTTTTTCTGAGGGGCTCCTACGGCCAAACCCTAAAAAAAATTTTGCAACCCTGGTTGACTGTAACCAAAATTGATGATTTGACAGTCAATTTAGGGGTTTTTGGGCATTACGAATCCAATGGCACTGTCCGTTTGGGCCCAAAGTGAACCTAAAATTCAAAGTATGCTGAATCCACAAGAAGCAACCTTAGAACCCTAGATATGCTTCCAATGCAAAATCTCAAAACAAGAACATGCAGCTGCAAATTTGAAGCTCTGATACCATGTTGGAGTTGAGAAGATACAACTTCATAGGAGCCCAAAGATCTTTGCAAGCAAATAACTTGTTACAAGGAGAAGCAAAGAGAAGCAACAAAGGAAATGCTCAAGAATGTGGAGCAATTGTATTCACCTGAAAATGTAAAATAAATAATGATACAAAATATAGTTTTCAACTATATATAGATGAAAACCCTAAAAGAGGAAAACCCTAGGCTTGCACAATAATAATTAATAAAGTAATTAATTATTATGCACCTAATATTAGCTTAAGTGGAAAAGAAGTAAAAGGGAACTTTACGTAATTAAACAAATATTGTTTAATTAATAAAGTAAATGTCCAATTACTCTAACATATCAGGGGGATGTGCAAGATGATTTGAAAAAAAAATTATGATATTTCTCTTCTAGGTGTAGAGATTTTAAAAAACAAATGCAAAACACAAAGCACAAAGTTGTTGCTCTATTTTCCAGTCAAGCTGGAAATACCCAAATCTCAAATGCGAAAAACAACAAGAGACATGCAACTTATTCTCTTCATTTAATCAACTGAAAATAAACAAAACAGAAAACAAACTAGAAAAAGAAACTATTACAACTTTATGGGAGCGAACAGAAGCTACTCAACCAGACTTGTAGTGATCAGGAACTATCAACAGCTCTTTGTCAAGAGCTACGTAGAGCTCTACCTGGAGCAATCACTGCTCTTACAAATAAAAAATAGTTGATGTTGTTTAGGAGCTATTGGGAGTTCAGAGAGAATGTTCTTCTCACAGTCTGCTACTGCAAACTTTTTCTCTGACTTCTTCTCTCAACTTTTTTCCAACTTTTTCTCCATCTGACAGAATAATCTGCCTTCTATCCATTTTTTCCAAGACAAACATTCCCTCCTAAATTTTGAAATCACCTACCTAAGTAAATGTTGAATTCAAAAACAGCTACCTTAATCAATTATGGAGTTTTTAGGAGCTGCAGGGAGGATCCCCAAAACTGGCAAAGATAAAAACTTCTCCTGACAAGTAGGTGAGGGAATGACTGGCTCAGGGACAATTAATATTTCCAACACTTCCCCTTTGTCTTGAGCTGACAAAACAACAAGATCAAATCTGATCTAGATCAACAATGCCCAATCTTCTCCTTAGGCTCACAAAATTGTTAATGCTCAAAGGCTTGGTGAATATGTCTGCTAGCTGCTGCTCAGACCTACCAAACTTCATTTTAATTTCACCATTTTCAACCATTTCATGAATAAAATGATACCTGATTTCAATGTTCTTGCTTCTTCCATGAAACACATGATTTTTTGTCAATTCTATCGATGAAACATTGTCACAATAGATCATTGTTCCATCCTCTTGTTCTTCTTTCAAATCTGCCAAGATTCTTCTCAACCAAATATTCAGGCATGTTGTTGCATTTGTTGCTATATACTCAACTTTAGCTATTGATAGGGAAACAACAGGTTGCTTCTTAGAAGACCAAGAGATAACACCTGAACCCAAATTAAATACATAGCTTGAAGTGCTTTTCCTATCATCCAAACTTCCTGCCTAATCACTGTCAGTGTAACCAACCAGCCCATATTCTTTTGTTGTTGTGTAAAACACACCATATCCTTTGGTACCATTCACATACCTTGGGATTCTCTTACCCACTTGCCAATGGGTGTCTCTTGGAGTCTCCATGAATCTGGAAATCAGACTCACTCCATGCATTATATCCGACCTAGTTATTTTTAAATACATCAAACTTCCAACCAAGCTTTTGTACATGGTCAGATCCACATTGTTGTTGCAATCTTCTTTGTTCAACATAAGACCTATGGCTGTTGGTGTTGGGGCAGGCTTGTTCTCAAGCATTCTAAATCTCTTCAAGATTTCATTTGCATACTTCTCTTAAGAGATAAAAATATAGTCATGCATTTGTTTTACTTTTATGCCTAGAAAATAACTCAAGAGACCTAAATCTGTCATTTCAAATTCTCTTTTCATGGCCTCTTTAAAATCAGCAATGAGGAAATCATCATCCCTAGTAAAAATTAAATCATCTACATACAAAACAACAATTAAAATATTACCATTTTCTGCCTTGATGTAGAGAGTGGGCTCACCATCACTTTTGCTAAATCCATTGCTCATTAAATATGAGTCAATCCTACTGTACCATGCCCATGGAGCTTGCTTCAGCCCATAAAGAGTCTTCTTCAGCCTATACACCTTGTGTTCTTGCCCTGGAACTTTATATCCAAAAGGTTGCTCCACATAAACCTCTTCTTTCAATACTCCATTAAGGAAGGCGGACTTCACATCCATTTGAAATACCTTCCATTTGTGTTGGGTAGCAATAGCTGACTGTCCTCATAGTCTCCATCCTAGCAACAGGGGCAAATTTCTCATCATAGTCTCTTCCAAACTGCTATTTGTACCCCTTGACAACTAATCTTGCCTTGTGTCGGTCTATTCTTCTTTCAGTATTGCTTTTGGTCTTATAGACCCATTTTACTCCAATAGCTTACTTGTTTGGAGGCAAGTCAATTAGCTCTCATGTATTGTTTCTTTCCAATGCATCTATTTCCTCATCCATGACTTCACACCATTTATCCTCTTTTACAGCTTGTTCAAAATAAATTGGATCATTGTGAGAAAATAGTGCAAAATTCACACTCTCATCAAATTCATCATCATACCTTTCATTTTGGTAGATCTCCCTTAGACTCTTGGTCTTTCTTGGTATTATGGAGGCGAGAGTGGGGTCTGAATTTCCAGTGTTGTTGTTCTACTAAACAAGTTGAATCTGGAGCGATCAGGAGTTGTCAGGAGCTCGTCTAAAACTGTCAAAAGCTCGTCGGGAGCTGTCAGGAGCCGAATTTTTGGTTGTCTGTGGCTACTTCCCTTTCTGTCTATTTTGATCAGGAGCAATCAGGAGCTGCCAGGATCCATCATTTTTTGCTGTTGCAAAAATTTTTTGATCTTCATTTTCATCTTCTTCATCAATCGGAGTTGTCGGGAGCTGTCAGAATTTGTCGTGCCATCCCATGACTGATATTCTAAGAACTCCACATCTCTACTAATGATAATTTTTTTGGTGACTAGATTATATAGCCTATAGGCTTTGGACTCTTCATTGTAGCCCATGAAAATGCACTTTTCACCCTTGTCATCCATTTTTTGCCTTTTTTCTTTAGGCACGTGTGCATAAGCCACACATCCAAACACTCTCAAGTGTTCAACCGTCCATCTTCATTTTTTCCATGCCTCTTGAGGTATCTTGTCACGGACTGCCTTAGTTGGACTTCTATTAATCAAATGCATGGTTGTTGCAACAGCCTCTCCCCAATATTTTGTAGGAAGTCCTTTTGCTTTTAGCATGCTTCTTTCCATCTGTACGATGGTTCTATTTTTCCTTTCAGCCATTCCATTTTGTTGTGGAGTGTAACTAGTTGTAAGCTCCTTTTTTATGCCATTCTACCTGTAAAAATTCACAAAATAATTGGAGGTATACTCTCCTCCTCTATCTGACCTTAGGACTTTAATAAAATGTCCACTCTCTTTTTCAGCCTGGGCTTTAAACAATAAAAACTTATTAAAGGCATCAGATTTGTGCTGCAAAAAATAAACCCATGTCTTATGGCAGAAATCATCAATAAAGGTCATAAAAAATCTGCTATTACCAATGGAAGTGATTTGCATAGGGCCTATCAAATCCGTGTGCACCAACTTCAATGGTGCTCTTGCCCTTGTAGAGTTTCCCGATTAAAAGGGTTGTCTATGTTGTTTGCCCAAAATGCAAGCCTCACATCTAACATTAGGCTCTACTATCCTTGGCAAACCATCAACCATCTTGATTTTGGACAAAAGACTTAAACTAGCATAGCTTAGATGTCCATACCTGAGATGCCATAGCTTGGAGGGGTCTTCAATGGTGCTCTTGAAGGCTAAAAGTTTTACTGTTGTAAATTTTCCATCCATGAGAGGTGTTGAAACAGACTAAGATGAGAAGCATGTCTCAATCTTCAACAAAAACATCTGGTTCTTTGTCATTTGTATTGCTGCAAACACCTTTTTCCTCTCATTCTTTCCATAAATGACACATTTTCCCTTCTCCATCAGCACTTTGTATCCATTCTAGATCAGATATCCTACACTCATGAGGTTATTCTTTAACCCCGGTGCAAAGAACACATTTTGAACCTCCTTCTCTTCACCCTGCTTGGTGTGGATCATGATAGATCCTTTTCCTTTGATAGGAACAACTTCATTGTTCCCCATTCTAATTTTTGATGTAACTTTTTTGTCAATGAAAGAAAAAATACTTTCATTACCACTCATGTGGTTGTTGCAACCACTGTCCAAGTACCAAACTTCAAGGCTGCCTTCTTCACCAACATTGCACATCATGAAGGTTGTGGACTGATTTCGTTCAGCCACATCTGAATCAACAATTTTTGCATTATGTCTTTGTTCATTACCATGCTTTTTCCAGCACTCACTAGCATAGTGTCCAAACTTGTGATAGTAGTAGCACTCAATGTTGCTCTTGTCACTTCTCCCACTCGAACTATTGTTCTTTGTGCCTCTTCTAGAGTTGTTCTGAGAGCTGCTTGCTCCCTCTTGGCTGCTTGCTCATCCTGAGCTTTCTCCACCAGCATTTCTTTGACTGGATCTGCCTCTACCTCTTTGAGAGCCATTTTTACCTCTCCCTCTTCCTCTTGCATTCGACTGAGCTTTGAAAGCTTAATCATGGGAAGTAGTAGCGGACCTTTTTAAACGTTGCTCATGGGTATGGAGAGAACCCATTAACTCATCCACTGTCAAAGTAGAAAGGTTTGTCGTTGCTTCAATAGCAATGGCAAGAGGATCATACCTCGTGAGTAGACATCGAAGAATTTTTTCAACAATCTTCAGCTCCTCTAACACATATCCATTTGCTCTCAGCTGGTTCAACAAACTGGAGAACCTTATTTTAAAGTCTACAACAGACTCACTTTCTTTCATCTCAATAACTTCGAACTCTCTTCGAAGTAGCTAAAGCTTCACACCTCTAACTTTATCAGTCCCTTTGTAGCCACTCTCAAGGATTTCCCAAGCTTCTTTTGCATACTCAGCTGCTACTATTCTGGGAAAAATGGCCTCTGTCAAGGCTGCTTCGATCATACTCAAAGCTTTTGCATCCTTCTTCCTCTACTCCTTCAGCTAGGTCTTCTAGTTATTTGTGAGAGCTACAAATACAGTTGGGTCAGTGATATCCACAAACCCATTTATGAGAAAATCCCACAAATCATTTTCCACCATGATGGTCCTCATCTTCTTGGCCCAAATGTCATAGTTTTGTCCATTAAAGGATGGTGGTTGCTGCCAACTCCTTTCTTCATCTCTAGCCATGTATCCTACAACAAAAAACTCAACACCCAGAAAATACAAATGGCCAAACTCACAAGGAAATGGGGCCTATGGCTCTGATACCATGTAGAGATTTGAAAAAATAAATGCAAAATACAAAGCACAAAGTTGTTTCTCTATTTTTTAGTCAAGCTGAAAATACCCAAATCTCAAATGCAGAAAACAACAAGAGACATGCAACTTCTTATCTTCATTTAATCAACTAGAAATAAACAAAATAGAAAATAAACTATTACAACTTTCTCGGAGCAATCAGAAGTTGCTCAACCAAACTTGTAGTGATCAGGAGCTATCAACAGCTCTTTGTCAAGAGCTATGTAAAGCTCTACCTGGAGCAATCACTGCTCTTACAAATAACAAATAGATGTTGTTGTTCAAGAGCTATTGGGAGTTCAGCAAGAATGTTCTTCTCACAGTCTGTTGCTGCAATCTTTTTCACTGACTTCTTCTCTCAAATTTTTCCTAACTTTTCCTCCAACTCACAGAATAATCTGCCTTCTATCCATTTTTTCCAAGACAAACATTCCCTCATAAATTTTGAAATCACCTACCTTAGTAAATGTTGAATTCAAAAATAGCTACATTAAACAATTATGGAGCTATCAGGAGCTGCAAGGAGGATCCCCAAAACTGGCAAAGATAAAAACTGATCCTGACAGGTAGGTGAGGGAACGGCTGGCTCAGGGGCAATTAATATTTCCAACACTAGGTGCACTAGATGACATGGAAAAAGTGGACATATTGGGGATCTAAGTTGAGTACTCTAGCTTATCCTTGATTGTATTATTGTATCTCCTTGATCTCTAGTTGTTCTAGGATAGATTGGAATGCTTTATTATAGTAGTATTAGAGGCTACTCCTTCCACGGTCATGCGGCATGGGTGGTCAAGAATGACCGGTCGGTGGCATGTGGTTGGACATTGGTTGTTCAAGCATCTGCAATTGCAGGCCTCACATGTGGGATTTGTATCAGATTGATGGCAAGTATCTCTTTTGTGTTGGGCATAACGGTATAGAGGGGTCCAAATGGCATTCTCTATGTGGTCGAGTAGTCTCTTTGGGGCAGAGTCTAGAGATACAAATGATATGAAAAATATAATTTTGGATTCTTGTTGGTCGTTTGAATTTGTGCAAGGCATATATGGGAGAGCTCATTATCAAATTAAACAGTAGGAGAACAACACTTCGTAATGCTAAAATTGTTTGAGTCACTATCCCATAAGCCTTCTTTTGATCTTGTGGATGTTAAAAGTCTTCTATTCTATTATATGGAGGGATGGAAGCTATATACCTTTTCAACATAAATATGGCTATATATTTTGGTGTTCATTGCAGGTTTTTGGGTGGTAGCAAGGTGGGCCAACTAGAAACAATTGGCAAGCAACTTCATTTCGTGTTCCCAAAATCTCAGGAGAAGGAGATTACAGTGATCAAGAAGGTGGTTGGCAAGTATTTTTGGAGCGGTCCCCATACCCACAACATCCAGGTGTCGGAAAGCTTCTATAAAAATTAGATTCAGGTGTCAAAGGCCGAGTTGTGGGGCATGCGAGTTGCGTTGTGTTACGGGCATGAGGAAACATATTTGGCGGTTTTTGATGCCATCGATGGGGTGCCTATCGAACCTGAGTATCAGTCGACAGTGGGTGTGCTAAGTCTTAATCAGTACCACAAGAAGGTGAAGTTGTATAGGGCCTAGAAACTGTTCAAGAAAGGAGTGGAGCAAAAAAATAACATAGGGGATTTCATGCAACTCGTTGAAGCCAATCTCGACTTAATTGAAGAAGGTATTGTGGCTAGGATAGTTGATATCATTGATGGTGTTGGTTATATGTATCACTAATGTCATATGGTTGTTGTACTTTCCTTTTTAATCAACTGAGGGAGATATCCTTTTGGTAGCACGCACTTAGAAAAAAAAAAATTATTTAATTATCGAAGAAGAGGCCAAGGATTAATTAAATAATTAAAATAATTATTTAATTATAATAAAAAATGGCAGTAATTAAATAAACGAGCATTTATTTAATTATAAAGAGAAAAGGACTAATTGGTGGCATAATTAAATAAATAAATAAAATTAATTAATAGAAGAATGTGACTTTAGACAATAATCAAATAATTAAAATTATTTAATTATATAGGAAAGAAAAGGGAATTGATGAGGAACAATGGTATTAACGGGCTTAGGACATTTTTCAGTGTCTATAGATACATTTATTAGTACACTTTTTATGTTCTACTTTTCCATTACCTTTTAGGTTAAATTTGATGCCCTCATTTTCTTTGTAAATTTCAAGCAATTTGCACTTCACAAGCATATGCATGCATTTTTTGAATGTCATAGGCCTTTTTCAATTAATCAAAGGAGAATAAAAGGAAAGAAAAGAATTAATTAAATAATTAAAAAATAATAATTAATAGAAGAATGTGACTTTAGACAATAATCAAATAATTAAATTTATTTAATTATATAGGAAAAAAAAGGAAATTGATGAGGAAAAATGGTATTCACGGGTTTAGGACATTTTTCAATGTCTACAGATACATTTAGTAGTACACTTTTTATGTTCTACTTTTCCATTACCTTTTAGGTTAAATTTGATGCCCTCATATTCTTTGTAAATGTCAAGCAATTTGCACTTCACAAGCCTATGCATGCATTTTTTGAATGTCATAGGCCTTTTGGAATTCTTTCGAGGATTTTTAGGGTTTACAAAAATGATTTTGCTCTATTTTTTACCTGATCCGCCTATGTTAGCTAGGTACACATGCCTAGGTGATGAACCTCCATATTTTGGGGGTCATGGCATCCATTTTTGGGTTTTTGAACTTGCATGAAAAATCCTTTAATTTATTTATTGTAGATCCATATTTAGCTTAGATTTACCCTTGATTCTGGTCATTCAAGTTATAAATGAGAAGATTACATAGAAAGAAGGTGAGAAAGACAAATAATTACATGAGAAATTAAGAGTTCTAAAGATTTCATTTCAAAATGATATATGTTTCTATCTTACAACTTGACAAGATCTTATTGTTCATGATCTAGGATTTAAGAGGAAGGACATTATTGTAGTCTTATAAGCATGATTGTGTGACCTTATAGGTATGAATATGGTATATTAAACTTGTTTTAGGTAACTAAGGGTTTTAAATTTACTTTTTTTGTGGGATATCATTATTTGTAGAAGAATTCAATATTTCATGTCTTTCTTTGTAGAACCTAATGATCTATGGAGTTTTATAGCCTCCTCTAATGATGATATTTCTATTTTCATAATTTAATGTCAATATAAAGAGGAGATATGTTATGATATTCTCTAAGAATCCTTGGATCTTGAATTATTTCATAGTTACATGGTCCTAGGAGAATATCATAGTTAGGGGAATGAAGATCAAGTAGCAAGACATCATAACCTTGTTAAATATTTTGAGTGGACTATCCTCAACTTACCATAACATGCCACAAGAGTGTCAAAATATTATTGTAATGGTAGATATATTTCATGGAAATACAAAGGATTACTATGACAACAAGAAGGATAATACTTTCCATTAAACTTGCTTGAGTAGTCACGAGGCAACACCAAGGATAGTTAAGAGCATTGTGAATATAAGATTCATAAAGATTCATGGATAACAAAATAAGATCACCAGAAAATTATCATATACTAGAGGGTTGTTTAACAACCATTAGCACATTCCAAAATTTTATAGAGAATCATGGATAGTTGGGACATTAAATTAATAGTCATTAACAACATATTTTTTTCAGAATTCATAATTTTTTCAGACTTGATAGGATTGTCATGAGCTTGAAGAGTTCTACCAAAGTCATAAAGGGGGATATTAAATCAAATAGAATGAAGTTCTAACCCCAAAAAGGTCTATCCTTTTTCCAAAATATTGTAATGATAGTCAAATTATCCATCCTACTATGCAAACCAAAATACTATGACACTATCATTGGCCCTAAATGAATATCATTATTCTTCTAGTGGACTATCACCTAAGGATGAAGGAATGTTATAAGGTCTAGGAGAGTCTTTTTATTAGAAACATTGTTCCAAATCATTGAGATAATCATTTCGATGACTATCATGAACCATAAATGGAGTTCCATTAGACAAGTTTAGCCATAATTGTGTCAAGGACATTCATGTAAGGAAAAATACACCTAAATATTCTTAAGGAGAGTCACAACCAAAGATAAGATTCATGGATGTGATGAAATTTTGTATAGATGTGTATTTGTACTATCATGAGTCTTAAAATGTGATGCAAAAAGTTGTTAGGAGTTGATAGAAGATGATAATTGGACTGTATGGATTTTGATCTATAAAGGTAACCTTCCCTATTCATAACATTTAATTTGTGTGATATAGTTGTTTCCATTGATGTATCATTTACCCTTATTGCTACTAGCATGATATAAATAGATAATATTTTAACAAATTTGATACTCATTTGTACTCACTTGGTTGTAGGGATAGCTGGGAAGTCAAGTATCTTTATTTTTTTAAGCAACTAGAAGTCATCAAACATATTACTAATCTATAGGCCTTATTCTTGCTACCATAAAGGATGCCCCTAATTTTCTATTATACCTACTTAGTTAAGGCAAGATAATAGTCATTAAGAGGAAAATTTATATTTATAAATGAATTGTAAATCAAGAAGATGAGAAAAGATGCATATTACAACCTTTTGAGGAGGAAATTGTCATTGTTTTGAGATAGAAGATAGAAATATTGGAGTATAATTGGAAATTTTGATAGAGAGGAACATTAATTTATGATTATATATGATTTATTTTAGGATGATCTATGAGAGTCATATTATACTATTTTTATGATGAAGAGACATGCCACATGATATGAAGACTTTTCTAGAACAACATTTGCATTATCAACAAAAGTGCACTACTGAATTTGACCCCAATTTTTTATGGACGTTCGTCAAACTTTCGATGATCTATTGTCGGCCGACCAATGAATCACAAAAATCAGCATCGTCGCTCACTTTTCATCCACATCCTGATGGACTGTAAAACGTCGAACGCACGATGCACGTTCGTCAGAACCGTGATGCGCCCTTCGTCGATCGTGCGATGAACAATGGTTGGACCACGAGTGGCATACCGTCAATGAAGCATCAGAGCAGCGACATTCATTCATTGGAACCGGGACACCAGTTTCATCACTCTAGTAATGAATAAAACCCAGAGAACGTGTGGTGTACCGTTGATGAAGCGTCGGAGTAGTGGCATTCATTCGTCGGAATCAGGATGCTAGTTTCATCGCTCTAGTGATGAACAGTACCCAGAGCATGTGCGACGTACCATCGATGAAGCATCGGAGTAGCGAAATTCATTCATCAAAATCGAGACACCAGTTTCATCGCTCTAGTGATGAATCATACCCAAAGCACGTGCGGTGTACCGTCGATGAAGCGTCGAAGCAATGACATTCATTCGTCAGAACCGAGATGCCAGTTTCATTGCTCTAGCAACGAACACTATCCGGAGCACGTGCAGCATACCGTTGATGAACCGTCAGATTAATAACATAAGTTTGTCAAACTCACGATGAAATAGGCAATTCATCATGGCAAAATTTTGTTGGATACATTGCAGATTCATCAGACGCTTTTTGCAGTTCGTCACAATTTCGACAGAACAATGCAATTTAAAAAAAAAAAAACTGATCTTTGAAATATAGACATATCGGTGAAAGATCAATACTGTTACAGCAATCAAAATTGCCTAAGAAGATATATCGGGATGACTGGATCAAAATACTTATTGCGGTGACTTTGGGTGATATATAAAAGTAGTAGGAGGCTCCAAAGTGCATCCATAGGGATAATGATAGGACATAAGGACAAGTCAATCAAAGAGAGAAAGTTGATGTGCCAAGACCATGAGAATTTAATAGGGGTAGTAAAAGACAATATGGATTGTCATCAATGCTCAGATTTAAAGGATAGATTGGAAGACTTCATTATGAAAATTTAGATCACAATATGATTAACCCTGTTTGGACAAATGCAATGACATTAGTTTCAAGAGTTAAGAGGCCATTCAACTTTGCATTTCAATAAATTATTGTATGCATTGAGTAACTAGTGTTTAAAAGGTAGAAAAAGGACAATCATATGACTATATAAAATATCAAACAACATGTCAATTTTTGTGTTTAATTAGGCTTATAGAAGCAGTGATTTATCAATTTTTGCATACATCTGCAGTCCAAGCTCTAGGCCTGCATTATTTGGTTACTATGTATGAGAAATGAGCAATGAATAATTGTAGAATATGGAGGCTATGGATGATATTATGATGGCCACATTTGATGTTGATCAACAATTGGAGCAAAATATAAAACCTATGATGAGTCATGAGATCAAGGGGATTGTCATGGACAGCAAGCACAACCTACGAACTGGATTCTAATTTTGCTAAAAAGGAAAAAATCAAACTAGTGAATATTAAACTACACACTAGAATCTAAATTTGTGGAAAATGAGAAATTTGTTGAGAAAAAGTACCTGCACTATGTCTTGGATACTTAGCTAGTGTACTAAAAAATAGGATTGCAAACCCAAAATTATTCTCTATAGAAATTCAATAGAAAAATACAAAATGTTATCCTAGATACTTAGCTCTTAGACAGTCAATAAAACACTATGAGCATGATTATGAATGGTTTTACCTGGTCCCACTCTTGATCTCCATGTTTGAGAGCCTTCTCTTTAAGACCCCATGAATCCACTATGATCCATTTGTGCCAAAAGAGATATTAATGTGTAAACAAGGAGAAACATTTAGACAAACTGGTTGTTGATTTCTTCTAAGAAATTTAGACACTACAAAAAGAAATACCTGATGGGGATCATGTGGGCTTCCTAGAGAAAGCACTGCAATATGGCCTTGAGCAGCAATGAAAAACTTTGGATTAGCTTCACAGTAAATCCTAACAGCATGACATTGCAAGTTGCTCGGGTACTGGGTCCTCTCCCCTAGATTAAATTAAGGAAAACATTATTGTAAACACAATATGTATAGAAGAATATGAATGTAAAGTAAAATAGATATTAGCAAAACATAAATGTAAATAAAAGTAGTGTGAGTAGAAAATGAATCGAAATTGGTCTTGAAAAAATAAAATCATACCCAATTAGCATTAAGTTATACTCATTGCCATTGTCAATCTTCAAGGTTACTTTGATGCCTTGTGCAGAAAGATGTGTAATGCCATATTTGAAGTTATGCAGATTATTTTTTTAATTCTTCTCCATTTTGATATTTTCTTTAAAAAATTCATAGAAAGATATGTAATGCCATATTTGAAACTTACATATTTTAATTTTACTAGTTCTATAATTATAGGATATGATTCCAACAATTGTGAAACACATTGGAAATATGTTGTATGAACGAAGTAAACTTTGCAATTGGCAGGTGTAAATCTAAATTCCTTAACCCTTGCCAGCATCCTTCTTGCCTGTTTTAAAATATGTGCTTTGGAACAGGGCATGAAAATCCATCTAAGTATAATGAAAAGGATATTTTTGTCAAATATTATATTACAGTAAGTTGAATGAATGTAAGTAGAGATATTTTAGCATACCTGCATATGGTACAAAATTTCATGGTTAATTGGAAGCCTCCCATTAACAACAAGATCCAAATATCTGTGTATCTATCTCAATCGAGCCTCTAAACCCTTCAGAGCTATCAAATTTTCCACTAACATGTTATGCACAAAATTCAAATTTTAGAGACCACTTAAATAAAAATAAAAAATAGAGCTTTGAAACCAAATCCACACACAACACAATGTTCATAGTGAAAATTTATCACTTTCTTTCATCTTTGCATATTGGTTTGATGCTTTAAACGATGCATTTCTTATATTGAAAAGTGCATTACTTACCTTATTGAGCTTCTCTTTGTTTTGAGAATAGTTTAATATTCTCTACTTAACAGGGCCAACCACGTGAAGGTGGAAGCTCATTTGGCCCCTCCCCCCCCCTCAAATCACTCTCAATTCCCCATACCCGATCATATAACATTAATCACTCATTCATCCATTAATAGCATATAACATTCATTCATTTATCCTGCATTAATAACATATAACATTCATTCATTAACATATAAAATTCATTCATTAACATATTCACATTCATTCATTCATCCATTAATAACATATAACATTCATTCATTAACATATAGCATTTATTCATTAACATATTCACATTCATTCATTAACATATTTCATTTTTTCAGTTTTTACATATTATCAAAAATATGGCTGTCATAATATGATTACAATCATTTATTTTTTTCTTTTTTGCAGTTAAAAAAAGCTGAAGTGGAGTATTGTTTTCAAAATCATTTGTCCCCCCTTGAGTTGTTTTGAGCTCTGCTCATGATCTTAATGTATGCCTATTCGTGTAATCACAACGTGGACGCAACTGCAAGGGGGGGGGTCTACTGCAATAGAAAAGAAATTTTAAATTGATATGTTTTATTATTATTGTTACACGTATTTAATTAATTAAAAGAACATCAAAGTGATGCTCTTTACTTGATTGGGCCACATCATGTTAGTGATATTGTCTTATAGCCTCATGCTCAACATGTTGAACACCCTCTAAATCCTGATCTGGAGTTGAAACGTGAAAGATTACATAAATTAATACACCAATTGCAATTAAATATGTTTAAAATAACATTAGAGTGGTCCTCTTTACTTGATGGAGCCACATCATGTTCCTAATCTTCTCTAGCCTGATCATGCTCAACATGTTGATCACGCTCTACATGCTTTAAAGTTGAAACATGAAAGGTTACATTGATTAATACACCAAATGCAATTAAAGATGTTTAATTGTATTAATCTATACTATGTTTTGTATAGCACATGAATACATCCAGTACCGAGATGCACGCCATGGCCTTCATCGGCAGGTTGTGTTCCACCCTCACCATGTCATGTGCAGTATTATCATTGCTTGTCTGTGTAAAACAAATAGGCACATTATTATGGTGGAAATTAATATTTAATAGATTGCACAAGTATTCAATTTGAAATAAACTTTATTGAGTTTATTTACCTGTGTGTTGGATGCAATGGAAGATTGTGTTTGCCCAGTCGAGAGTCTTAGTTGTTCAGTCAGGGCTCCATGGCCTTGGTGGAAGGCAATCTTCAGGTCCTCTTCTGTGGGCACTCTGTTGAAATCACATCCCTACATTTTTGCATACGATCATGAAATTTGCTTCTCTGCTGTGATAAAACCAAAATTATTTGCAATTTATTATTTGGATGCAATATTTCATTTATTGATACTTACAAATCGTGCGGCTATTTTCATATAACCACTAGAGCCAAGTTTGTGTTGCCCATGTTTTTCTAGTCTTGCCTTCGTTGCCTTCGATGTGTCGAGCAGCGTATGAAAAATTTGAAATACATTAGATTATGTAAAAATAAAAATTAATCAGTATATATTTAAATTTTTGATTGTTTCACATACCTTCCTTGGCCCGGTGGTGTCTTTCATTTTTTATTTTTAGCCTTCTCCTTTCCATCTGACACCAAGTCCTTCCACTCCCTCTCCGAAATCATAGGGGGACACTCATACTTTATGTTCTTCTGTAAATGTGACCTATATTGGTCCCTCATATACTTTAGATAAGTACCAGCTTTCTTAAGGACCTTGGTTTGGTTGAATGTTTTATCACCAAACAACACAACTAAACGGTTAATGAGCTCATCTTTTAAATCTTGATTTTGGGCATTCCATCGTGTATGCACATGGTGGACCCGAAGAGCTCCAATGTAAGATCACTTAGATGTTTATAAAAAACATAATTTCCTACAAAATGATCATGGGATCATTAGTCTATAAAGAGTGATCAATAAGTAAATTTCAATTGGATTATATATAATAATAATTAAAACATTTTAAAGTACTTGGGACCTTCTCTATCCTTATGGGAAGGAAATCCTCGGTCACCACAAATGTGACCGAAAATGTTCCCATACTAGTAATACGGGAAGATCCAGGAAATTCTGCTAAAACATCACCAGTACTAGCGGCCTCTATATCCACAGGTACTTAAACATGTAGTGGCATGTGTTCGCTGCCACACGATGCACTACCGAATGCCTACATGGTATGTGTTGCCGACATTTCAGTCGACAATATAGGCATGGATGATGGGGTCAGTTGATGTGTTGTATGCGTAGGAAGATCAAGATTGACACTTGTACTGACCCCTACTTCTTGGGCAACACGTGCAATACCTTGATCATGGCCAGCAGCACGATGAGGACGCAAATAATCCTGTAAAAACAACACATATTTTAGTTCATGACATAAAAGAGTACAAAATATAAAACCATGAATGAACTTATGTTATAATTAAAGATCTCATGACAGATTACTTTCAAGTTTTGTGCTCTCTCAGACAATATTTTAACCCTTTCTCTTATCTCATCTGTTTGAGGCACTATGAATACCAACCTAATGATTTCTTCATTGCATTTTTTTTGGGCCTTCCTCATCATATCCATAGGGTTTGTGGAAAATGTGATGACATCATCGCATAATAATGATTACACCTCCATATGGATGCTCTCTTGTATTGTTGGTTCCTTTCCTCGATTAGCCAACTGCAACAAGAATATTAAAAACATTATCGAAATTAACCCAATAAACTCATGAAAAAAACATAATAATAAAACATTTTGCTCGTATCTAATTTGTACAATTACAATGAGGTAAACCTATCAAATAGAAGCACTTGAAGATGGATCGCATTCTACGCTCTGGGCCAGAGCCTTCCTCATATGATCAATGCCTTGCTTATTTTTTGACCCAGGTCGTGTACTATTTATAAACCCTGCAATATTCCCTGGTGCTTTTGGCCTCCCCTCAATGTACCTAACGACTCCTTTATTTTGATCCTTATCTTTTAGTTGTATATAATTTTTTGATAGTGCATACCTACGCATACTTCATGTATATCGAACCAGCTGCATCTAATCTTTGTAACTGTAACAGGGTCCAACATACTTCATCAACTCAGTAACTTTTTCGTAACAAAAATTTATGTCGTCCATGCAAAATAGGCCCAAACCATGTAATGACGATGGTGCTATGCGATATATCCTCTCGTTGACACAAATATCAGTGTTTATTGGAGGAATTACCTTGGGTACCCATTGTTTTCGTAGATGTTTGTACCTCAAGGGCACCTTGATGTTGTGTATTCTCTCATCATCATAAGAACATGATCCCCCTTCAGCAAGAAAATATTCCATGCATTTACGGAATTTTTTTCTAATATTTTGACCTCTAGTTGATCTCCCTCTTTTAGACCTACTATATGTCTCGCTTTCCTCTTCTCATCCTGAATTTCCCTCGCTCGAGGAAGACAAATCTGAAAAATACCTATTTGGTGGTACCTGCACTCATAAGGATGTTGGATGAATTTATTTCATGGTAATGTGATCCAAAGGTGACATTATGATTAATCTATCATTTCATCGCTAGAATTTGATAGGTTATAAGGTAATCAAGTCTTGATAGATTGCGAGTTATTGTTACTACCGTCCAAATGTGTCCATCACAAATCAAATCTACTTAACATTTAAACTCCCAAACTTTGTAACAAGTGTTAAATGTGACTATGGTCCACCAGTTACACAACCAAGGCGTCAAATGTATTCTCTATTTGTAATCAAAGGACTTTTTCTCTTCATTCAAGTAAATAAACTGTAAGGGAAACACCACCAAGTGGTTTATTGGACACCTACATGACTAAAAATAGCAGAAAATTTACATTTAATTTCTATATTTCTAAGTGGTTAACGGGGAGCGAGTGTGTACTAGGCCTGGTAAAGTCATCATAAGTTTATGCTTTGGCAAAAAAAAATATTTAAGTCATCTTAAATCTTCCTATGTCTAATTGCTAGGAGACTTTTGGTATGTTTTAAGGTAGGATGAGTGGTCGCATCAATGTTCTAATTCTCTATGACAAGGTTTCAACATCTAAAAATAGTGAAAGTTAGTGCTCATAGTCATTTGAAACAACGACATTTTGATTATATATGATGGTAGGATTTGATAACTTAAAAGAATTGGCTACCCAACAAACTTAAAGTTAAAAGAAACTTTTTCAGTTTAAGGGGTTAGCACTTTCTTTCATCTTTGGATATTGGTTTGATTCTTCAAACGATGCATTTTTTATCCCACTTCTATCATATTGTATTCCCATCCCATTGCAATTGTTGGAGGAGTTGATACCAAAATTTCAGATCAGATACCACGTTCTTGAAGCAATTTTCTGTGTTTTTACAAAAAATTTGAAGTTCTTTTGTGTTGTATAGATCCATACAAGATTGAAATGCTCTGTGATCATTGGTGTAGATAAATATATGTGTTCCCTTTCATTTGCATTTGTTTTGAAGTTCTCAATCACTATTTTGTGGGATTAAAAAATCAAATACAGGGACTACCCTGTTGTGCCTGTGTAACAGTTTGAGGGCTAAATAGAAATGGCATCCACCAATCCACCCACTATCTTGGAACTATAACTCGGTGGATTGGTGTGCATCATGGTGGATTTTATGGAGTTTCAAATCTTGTTCTTTGAATTCCATTTATGTTTTTCCCTTGTCTTGGCTTGTTACATTTTTTGGGAGGAACCTAAGGTTGGGTTTAAACTTGGCTTTCATAAAAAATCCTAATGTTCCATGTAAAACCTTGGGTGAGATATATTCGGCCGTTACCTTTCTGGAGTGGGTATTAAAATGATTTATGTCTCATTGTTTCATCTAGGTCAGGCCTCTTTTTATAAATTGAGTTAAATATTTCGCCTAACTTTATTACTTCATAAGTTTAGGTTGGCTCGTGCCCTATGTTACTGATATTATCCCAAACCTAAGGGGAGGGTTAATAATCAAAAGAGCTTCTAAAACTTCAACTACATAAGCTACAAACTTGACTGTAAATGTGGCCAAATTGGCCCAAAAGACAGCTGAAAGAGAAGAAGCTAAGAAGAAAATTTTGATGGAGAAGTATAACACCATTATTGGAGAGTATAGTAGAATGCAGCAAAGGAATGTTGAGCTGAAAATTGAGGTAGATAGGTTTAAGTACAGACATGTGGGGGAGTCTTCTAGTGCTCCTGGTACCCTGGCCATTCCTTCTACATCAAGATCAGTACCTCCAACTTCTCCAATTGTTTCTACTCCTGGGTCCCCCATCCAGACTCCTACTCCTATTCCTTCATTAGAGCCAATTGAAGAGGAGGTTGAGTACTCTGTAGATCCCACCAAAAATAAGATGCTTAATAAGATTAGAGAGTTATAGGAAACTCTAAAAGCAAGTGAGAAGGGAGCAGTTGCAAAGCAAAATGAAGTTGTAGACACAATTTTTAGGCATTTGAATTAGGGATTTGATGGTAGATTACCATCAGTTTATTCTTTATATTCTTTATTCTTAGATTCAATAAGAAACATTACTAGGGATCAGGAATTATTTTTGCCTTTAGTTGAGAAGTGGATCCCTAGGGCCAATGACCTAGATGTTATGTATAAGGCCTCTAGATTTGATGCAGACAGCAGGCCCCAATCATTAAGGCCTACTCAATTTTTTGTAAAATCACTGCAAGGTTTTCAAGCCTTACCTAATGATTTGAGTAGGAATATTAAGGAACTGGTAAAGAATTTTGATGACTGGAGTGGCACGTCTTTACCATATTTACAGGGACTACCCTGTTTTGCGTATGTAAGGGTTTGAGGGCTAAATAGAAATGACATCCACCAATCCACCCATTGTCTTGGAACTATAACTCGGTGGATTGGTGTGCATCATGGTATGATAGAGGTTCATTGCATTTAGGGGTCTTTTAAAGCAAGAAACTTGATGGATATCTTGGTAGAGTCATGGTGACACTATTTGATGGTCTAATCTCTACTTCAAAACAAAAATATCTCTAACAACTATAAGAGCTATAATAGGATGGCATTAAAGGAACCTTCATATGAAGGATCTTCTAATGAAGGACCTTTGAATTAATTTCTTCATTTGAAGGTCCTTCATGCCAAGGTTCCTTTTATAAAGCATTTTGGACATGAAATATTTAAAATAAAAAATACCTTCATTTGAAATTCTTGACATGGCATCGTTTTTCAATGAAGGTTCTTCATTAAAAGTTCATGACGACATCACCTTCAAATGAAGGATCTTCATTAACTGGTATTTTGTAATTTTGAATGTATGATAATAATTTAGGGTTGAAAACAAATCTATTTAATCCTTTTATAAATGAAAGGACGTTTGATGCAATCATATGCCTTGTCAAACTTTTAACTTAATATTAAGGGCATCATGAGTAGTTTGTTGGGCCCATTCAACAATCTTCGATGCAAGGATTGAATTTTCTAGAATGTATCTACTATCAAGAAATCCAATTTTTTTACCTCTATGACTATATCTCAAGCAATAGGTTTAATTGTGATGGCAATGATATTGACAAGGATTTTGTGATCTAGGTGTTGAGAAGCATAATTGGCCACCATCCTAGGAAAGATTCTTCATTCTCACTTTTACGTGTTAAAATTTAACAATACATAGATTGATGAAAGAGCCCAAAGAGCCTTTCTCCATGTTATCCAAGTACACATAGCAGCGGTCTTCTCTGACGATTGGACATGATTTCAAGAACTTATCTAGGAATTATTCATTTAACTTAAGGTTTTCTCATAATTCCATGATTGGAAAAGTATGATCAAATTCTTCTATTATGAATAATTGGTCTATGTGCCTCTAGTAATCAGTATAAAAATGTGAAAGACTAGGCTATTTTATTTTTTCTTTCTTATCTTATACCATTTTACGAGAATGTGGGGGCCAATGTACGAGAAGATCTTTGGAAAGTAGGCATGAAAATTGCAGGTTAAAGAGAATGGGGGTGCCAAACTTACAGTACTCATTGTCCCTTGGTCGTCAATTTTCCCTGAGTGTCCTCAACCTCGTCCTTGGTGCTGGTATTGACCTTGTTTTAGCTCTAAACTCTTCGTCGACGCTGGTATTGACCTTGTTTTCACTCCTCCAAACTCTTCCTCAGCGCTGGTATTGACCTTTCACTTGTCCAATTTGATGAGCTACAACATGTTTTAGTTAGGTTTTAGAGTATGTTAATTAAATTTAAAATTATGGCGCCATTTAGAGTAGTGAATATAAAGCAAGAAAAGCCTATTATGGCGCTATTTAGAGTAGTGAATATAAAGTAAGCCAAGCCTATTACAGTCATGAGGGAAATAATAGAACTCTTAGGATACTTTGTGAAACCATTTTCCTTGGTTAAAGGGAGGCCATAAAATATACCTTTGGATTTTTTCAATCTTCAAATATGAGGATTTTCAAGGTTCTTAGCAACATGAGTAATGGAAATGTGTGCAAAAAGAATTTTTGAACACGCATGGAATCTCCTTGCCAAAGAAAGGGGCTTCATAATTTAATATGATAATTTTTCTCAGCTGTAGAAATGATATTTTTCCTTAAAGAGGAAGGAGAAACCTAAAAGTTAAAAAAGATGCTTAGGAATCTCAACACTTCCTTATAATCAAGCCCCTTCTATCCATAGGAATTGAACCAATTGGGCTTGGCTAAGAATGATTTCCTATAGCATTGAGTTTTATGCCACTATATATTTGACCTTAAAGCTTTCCAAAAAATATCGAGGCATTGAATATCCTAAATAATGTCACATTTTTCCTCCAAGAGAGTGAGAAAGGAGTCATTATAAAAATTACCATTGAATATTTGGGCTATAGAGTTACAAAAGCAACATCTAATCATCAATTGTGGGATTCACATCCTTAATGTTTGTTAGAATTTGAGGAAATATTTGTTGTTCTTCCTTTTGTCCATCTTGTCAAAAAACACAACTTAATGTAATGACCATTTTGAATTCTTCCCATAGTAGCTTTTCTCACCTTTTTCTTTCATATGGAGCCATGTCATTTACTAGAGGTAATTGTGCCAAGTCTCCAACTAAAATCATGTAGATATGCCTGAATATAAAATATTTAATTAAATTCATAAGTATTAATTTGTATAGAAGGAACTATAATAGAATTGAATAAAAAATATTGTAATGTAAAGTTATCAAAGTTCGCAATTTCAATCCAGAACTCACCTCCAAAAATTTGGTTACTATGTTTTGGGAATGCTTATCGAAGCCTGGATCTATGTTTTCAAGCAACCTCTCCCCAATAAAACTCATTTCATCTATCACTATGTATCTGACATGTGATATTTCTTCTTGTAAAGTTGTAAGTCTTGTCCCTTCTAGTTCATTGAAATCTCTTATTGGAATTCTTAGCTTTGAATGAATGGTTGAAGCACCAATGTTGAATGTTGCAACTCCAGTAGGCGTGAATAGAAGTAGAGGATATTGTTTGGGAGAAGAATTTTTTTCAAGTGCTAGGTTATGTGTTAGGTTATATAGTGTTTGATCCTAGCCTCAAACACTACAATTAGGGTTAGGTTATGTGTTTTATTTAGGGTTAGTTTTGGGATTAGGTTTATGGTTATGGTTAGAGTTTAGGGTAATCTCTAAATTTAAGTTTAAGTCGTAGTTGATTATTTTCCCACAAAATGAAATTAGATCCATTTTTTCTCATGTTCATTATAGCCAACTATGGCTTAATCTTAAATTTAAACCTTTTCTTGAAACCTAACATCATATCCCTAATCTAACCATAACCCTAACCCTAATCATAAGATTGACTCATACCCTGACCTTAACCCTAGTCCTGACAATAAACCTAATCCTAACCCTTACTTGGAAAGTAAACCATCATTTTCTCATTAATGTAACCCTGGCCATACCTTTAACCCTAACACTATTTCTCAAAACCATAATCTTAACCATAACCCAAATCCTTTTTATCACAACCCTAAACATAAGCATAACTCTAACCCTAAACCCTAAACCAATTGTAACCCTAAAAATAAACACAACCCTAAACCATGATCCTAACTCTAATATAACCCTAACACTAACCTTAACTTACACCCTAACCTTAACCCTAATTGTAACCCTAAACTAAATATAAATGCTGCACCCTAAACTATAATCCAAATATTAAACCTAGCCCTAACCCTAATCATAACCTAACCCTTTTTCTCAAAACCTTAACCTTTACCCTAACCCTCACCTTTATCATATCTTTATAACCCTAACCACAACCAAAACTCTAACCCCAACCCTAACCCTAATTACCTAACCCTAAATATTTTTTCTTTTATTAATTAGTTGTATTTACTCTAATAACCCTAAACCTATCCCTAAACCTAACCCTATCCCTATCCCTGGCCCTAATCCTAACCCCAACTCTAAGCCAAATATAAAAACAACCCTTAATCACAACCCTAACCCTAAAACTTAATTCTAAATATAACCCTAATACTATAATCCCTAATTGTAATGCTAAACCCTAACCCTAATTTCATATCTAATACCAACCATAACCAAAACTCTAAATCTAACCCTAACCATAAAACATAAACCCTAATCTAACCCTAGTCCTAACATTATTTTTCCTAACCCTAACCCTAACTCTAAACCTTACACTAACCTGAACAGTAAATCCTAACCCTAATTAAATACCCAATCATAACCCTAAATTGTAACATGATCCTTTGAATTGGATACTACATAAAAAAATTTATGTGTTACAATCATTGCTTCCATTGTTGGCATTTTTACATTGGGATGCATATATTTTTAAAATCAACAAAATCATTTAATGTCTTGCCAAAATTAATATTATTAATTGTAATATCAAACTTATAAACATGTATGCAAAATAAGAACATAAATAAGAAATATATGGTAATATTTTCTTCAAAAAACAAAGTGATGTGGACTACAAGGACTATAAGATATCCACAAAAGAGATCTACATTGAAAATATTGTAGGGAAATTCAAGAAAATACAATTGGTAGATGCAAAGCCAAGTAAATGTGAAATTGTGTACTATAATGATTTTAGAATATACACATAATGGATTTGTTGAAAAGGTTTTAGAAACTTTCAAACAAATTCAATTGGTAGATACAAAGAAAAATTCCACAACCTTCACCAAAATCCTTATTGGTTTCCTTAATATGGGAGATTTGGAACAAGGTATAGACATCCATCAAAGCATAATATGAAGATGAATTTTTTCAAATGTTGTGGTTGTAGATGCCCTTTTAAAATTTATACCGAATGTGGAAGGATAGAAAAAGCTTGTGAACTATTTGACAAAATGTCTCAAAGAATTGTAATCTCTCAATTTATTTTAGTGTCTATTTTGTTATACCCCATGTCCCAAATCGGGTATAACACAATAGACACAAACAAATTCATATATTGTTATGAGGGCAGTGATGAGACTTTTCTAATAAGAGTGTATTCCATGAGATTACAATTATTCGAGGCATTGTGTCAAATAGTTCATGAGCTTTGTCTATCCTCCCACATTTTGCATAGATTTCAAAAGGGAATCTACAACCACAAGATTTGAGAAAATTCATCTTCATATTATGTTCTCCTTATGATTGGTTGCCTCTTATACTAAACTGAGTGTTTTTTATGTTTTGACAAGAGTAGATTAATATTTTTTTAATTTTTTCTATCAAGATAAAAATTACATGCACATAGAATGAACCATAGTTAAGTTACAACACTTGGTCTCTTCAAAATAATCAGAGAAGATTAGGGAGAGGAAGGAATGCACACCAAACTACAAAATAGGGGTAGTTGTGGCTTTGTTAGTTTTCTTTATATACTCTACTTGTTTCCTATAGGGATAAAATAATCACTATACAAATGAAAGATGGTTTATTATCTACTGAATATTGTTTTGTGTGTTTTGAAATGGAAGATATCTATGTTGGAAAACAAGGATAGACAACTGAGAGGGGGGTGAATCAGTTGAATTGAAACTTATTTAACCTTATTAACCTTTAATCTCAGATCTGATGATCAACATTGAAAGCATGAATCAACAACACATCAGAAACACACATAACACCAATATTTTTGTGTACAAACCCTGTTAGGGGAAAAACCATGGTGGAGGTTAATACATAATTTATACCCTATTAAAAGTATAAAAGAAATGAATAAGGAATGCACATGCATTCAGCAACACTACCTAGAGCTCACTTCTCAAAGGGAAGGCTCACTACCTTACATAATATAATCAAATTAAATCCATCTGATGAGGTTGAACTGATACATTAGCTTCTTCAAAAGCCTAATGACAGTTTCAGTTAGGCACATAGATACTTCTTCATACTTTGCTTAAACTTATTCACACTCTTCTCTGCATTCGAATGATCTAATTTGTATTCACACATATCTCGCATACACTTCACATACATTCTCTCTAAATGAATAAAACAATCGCTCTTATATATCCACTTCATGAATTGACATTAACAACTCTGTCGGCCAAACATAAATAATAGATGAATTCAAATTGTCGGCCCAATTCATGAAAAAATCTCAATGCGCACCAACCTAAATTGGTCACAACATAATGAAGACCTAAATCAACATCCTCAAACATTCTAGACATTCAAAAATTAATCCACAAGGATCTACAACATGTTACCACCATCATGTCAACCAAGAACATGAAAACTCGAACATGCAAAGGAAAAATCTTTGATCACGAGCACACTGATCAACATGGACATACCACAATAATAGAGTATGAGATCAATAAACATCAATGAACATCTCAAGAGCATACACAACAATTCAATTCACCAGAATTACATTCTCTTCTTTCAGAAACACCAACTATAGCAACAAAATAACTGTAGGAACACAAAAACTCATAACTCGCTCCAATCTTGATGCACACCTCTGAAACTTCCAGAGGATATACTAGATAGGCTCAGCAACAAACCCTTTAATACATGACTTCAAAATACCAACGTACAAAAATTTCCACCACTCTGATCTCCACAACTTCATAGACTATCTACAACATATTTATTCTAATTTTCCCAATATCCTCGACATATACAACCTTTAAGACATTAATGCTAATAGTGTTGACATCAATGACAACCACATATCATGAGAAACACAACCACAACATCCAACAATCTACATCTCTATGAAAATTGGTATATGCTAATAGTCAACTTATTATCTTATTTATAGTATCTCCTTAGCTTTTTATACTAAAAAAATCAAGGTAGAGGGTAACATGATTCTTTGAATTGGATACTACATAAAAATTTATGTGTTATAGTCATTGCTTCCATTGTTTGCATTTTCACATTAGGATGCATATTTTTTACAATCAACACTCTTTTAATGTCTTGCCAAAATTAATATTATTAATAATTTCAAACTTTTCTAAACATGTATGGAAAATAAGTACATAAATAAGAAATATATTGTAATAGTATCTTCAAAAAAGGATAAGAAAATCATGTGGACCGTACAAGGATTGTGGTGGGAATTAAAATTTACATGGATGGAGGCTAGGATTTTGGGGTTTAAGGTGGGTATTTTCTACTTGTGGGGTATTAACGAGGGAGATCAATGATAATCCTTCCTCGCGGATCTCGCACGATCAAATTAAAGGCCCCTGAGGGTATTGCGAGGTCTACGAAGAGGTGACACGTTGCCTAGTTCTTGAAGCGACGGGGCTAGGTGGGACCCATTGTCCAGTTGCAACCTCTTGTTTTCTTGGGTTGTGATTGGGCATGGTTCTCCCAAGATGCTGATGTGGATTTTCAAAAAATTGTTGACTCAATCTGAGTCGTCTGACTTGCCATGTTCGATCTGCATTAACGGTTCAATTTTTGTTGGGTTCTTGTTCATTCGCGTTGGGAGTTCTTGCTCTCTGCAAGTTGTTCTCATTAATGGCGCGGGTTTTTTCAGTGGATCCTCACCTGATTTTCCTGTGTACGAACAGTGTTCTCTAGATAAATGCAATGGTGGGTTGTACGCCATGCCTTTTCAAGCCAAGAATAATTTGGGTTGGCTACATCAGCCACTAAAATGCTCGTGTTGGATTCGAGCAATTAATATTCTCACACCAATTAATTCTATAAATTCTCATTGTGTTATTTGGTATTATCATCGTATTTTGAGTTGTCTTATTTGCAGGTGGTCAAGTCTCTCCTATATTTTGCAAGGTGTTCTTTGCAATCGACCATTCGATTGTGTGCAGAAGTACCAGACTCGGGGTGAGAAATTTGCAGCCTGACGGGGTACAACCTATCCTTAGCAAGCCCAAGGTTTTCCATCATGCTTATAAAGGGATGGGGAGCTCCAAGTCCCCACTTGTGTTGTCTTATGATTCTGATGGTGATGGGTGTGAAACTGACTTGGACTACCAACGTTACTTGGCATCCATGACCAAGTTGTTGGAGGTCAATGAAGAGCCCCTCGCAGTTGCCCCAATAACTACGATGGCATCGTGCCATGCTACCAAATCATGTGTTAAAGCGGATAAAAGGAAGTTGGTCTCGCTTCTTACTGAAGTGAGGACCAAGAGCGGTCACCTCTACTGGGGCCATGTGTCTTGCAAGTAGTTGCAGTTTTTGGGTGTGTTACTTTTGGGTGGTGTGTTGATGTGGATGTACACATGCCTTTCACGCTCTTTTGTCTATAGCTCCAGTTGGTTACAATGGTATAACTATTTTGATTCCTCAAACTGATTATGGTTTTTTCTAATGATGAGGAATGTGAATTTGAATTTCGTTCTAAATGAAATTCAATTTTGGAATGAACAATGTAGCCTATTGCTTTGTTGCTCTCCTGTCCTATAAAGGATATTTGACGGCTCATTGTTAAGGGTTGTTTTTTTTGGGTCTGAAGGCTTAGAATAGGTACAGTTAGTGGTAATGCAGGATTTTGAAGGTATTATGTAGGAAATCATGTTGGTTTGGGAATACTATGAAATAATTATACTATACTTTTGTAATTACTGATATCGAAAGAAATCTTAAAAAATTAAGACATTTTGCTCTCCTGTGTATGGGCCATGGATTATGAATGGATTTTTCAAGGGTTTGTTCATTTAGTTTCAAAGGTGTAGTTGAAAGTGTAATTTTTTCTCTTCCTTTAACTTAATGATTTAATCAAATTCTTGAACACAAATTGCATTTTTATGGTTATATGATTAGGATTCACTAAGGATTATTGTTTTAATATACTAGAAAATCTCATGGTAGCAAAGCACTATGCTAATAAGCTCATTTTCATCTGAATTAAATTTTAAATGACTCCCACCCAATGGATGAGGCACTAGATAGTATTGTTAAATTCCTTTCAGGTATAGAACCGTGACTCTAAGCATGGTGATTCAATACCCGAACATTTTAACAAATATCAACTGCTATCTCTTTTTGGGATATAGATCTTATGATAATTTTCAGTCTCCTTGCTTTGGGATATTTATTATTATTCTTTGGTTTTGCCACAACCAAGGTAATGATTGTTTGTTAGTGTTAGTGGGGACTACATCTGTAAGAAGAAGTGTTATCACCAATCATAAAACATTCTTATGAACACACTTGGGTTTACCCACCTTCGTTTCACAGAGCCAAAAGTGTAGGAGATATCAGTCCTTGACTGAATCTTGTTAGTTGGCAACTAGCCTTTGCAGTTCTTTATAACAGAGGTTGGATACCTCTTAGAGAATTGCAAATCCTATGTGGGAAAAAACACCAACAGATTGTAAGATATACACAAAATGGATCTACATTGAAAATTCGGTAGGAAAATTCAAGCAAATACAATTGGTAGATGAAAAACCAAATAAATGTGAAATTGTGGACTATAATGATTGTAGAATATACATAATGGACTTTTTAAAAAGGTTTTAGAAACTTTCAATCAAATTCAATTGGTAGATGCATAGACAAATTTCACAACCTTCACCAAAATCCTTGTCGATTTCCTTAATATGGGAGATTTGGAACAAGGTATGGACATCCATCAAAGCATAATATGAAGATGAATTTTATCAAATGTTGTGGTTGTAGACTCCATTTTCAAATCTATGTAAAATGTGGGAGGATAGACAAATCTTGTGAACAATTTGACAAAATATCTCAAAGAATTGTAATCTCATGGAATACAGTCTAATTAGAAAAGTTGTATCACTACCCTCATAACAATCTCTCAGTTTGTTTTAGTTTCTATTGTGTTACTCAATTTGAAACTTAATTGTGATACATTAAGTTCATTGTCAAATTTTCATTTGTGTGTCAAGTTTGTCAAAATCCAAAATGATCAATTATTAATAAAATCATGGATAATGTAATATTGGGATGGGTGACCTCCTAGGAAGGCCTAGTGCTTCATCACTTTGAGAATCATTTAGATGCAATGAGTGCTAAGTGGACCATTCATTATCATGAGAGATGGGTTCTTGTGAAACACTACTCATGAAACATGGTTCAATGAGTTTGACTTGTAAAACTACAGAATTCAATCCTGATAACAATATCAAAATTTGACACAATGTGAAAAACACTTCCTACTTGTCAATGGATCATGTTGTCAAAATCTAGAATTTCAAATTATGAATTCTTTGTAATTACTCAATAGATCATGTTGTCAATTGAACCTGTTGGCATTTTTTTACTGCAAACCACACATGTTTCCTAGAAGCTCCTATGAACTCGCCACATTCAATAATAAAAGACTAGGAACAGTATGGCCAACTTAATGAGAATAGCAATAAGGCTAATTCTCTTACACTTCGGACTCTGTAAAATCTAGGAGGGTATTCCCTAACATGTTCTCTTAACATACAACATTTAAAAAATTCATTTGCACATAGGTAAGCAACAGATAGATCCCCAATTAATGTTAAAGGATGAAATCCTTCAAGAAATTGACTATTCCTTAAAAAATACCCATGTCCATTCAACAGAGAATTGCAAACTTCACATAAAGTAAATTGATAGGAAATGTTTGAGTAAAATATTTGGATTCCATAACACAAAACATACGAGAATAAAACGTAATCAGAATTATAGTGCCATAACCCAACGCACAGAGTCAAAAGAGAAAACTGAACTACAGGGTAAATTTCATTTTGAACACTTATGATCTATTATGAATTGCATTGCAACCCATATATCTATACCTGAGTTTATTACTCCTTTATGAATCCTATTTGTTATATTGCATGAATTTACTGGTTAACTGAAGCATTTAATCGATCCTTTGAACCGGAGTTGTAGTTAAACATAATTCACAGTAAAGAACAAATTAAAATCATCTTTGATCAATATTTCATTAATAATCCATGTAACATAACACAATAGGAAAGAAAATAAACTCCAAATATTCATGAGTTTGATACAAACATGCTCAAAAACCCCTTGATTAACAAAGTTCTCCAATCTGACTCAAAACTTTTTAAAACCTAGACTTACAATTCATACTCTCTATATTACTAGACTCTTATTTCTCACATTTTGGATATTTCAACCGACCACTCTCTCGGCCCAGAATTCCCTTTTATAAAACAAGGGAGCCAACAAGCTTTGGGTCAGAGAGTACACATGTCCATTTGCAATCAGACCGCTAACTCTTGATTCCGAGTGGAATATATAAGACAAAGATAATCATTATTTGATAAGGAGGAAAGAAAACATTGCTCCAAAGGCCGCTCCCCATACATCGAAGGCATGCTTAGTTGTTATAGTATTAACTCCACCTCAGCACCATGTAATTGGATTCAAAAGGACAATGCAATTTTAGAATATAATATCTAAGGCCAGACTTGTATTATACATGACCAAGTTGAAATTCTCGACTATAACACTCATAATTCTAATTCATCAATGAACACCTTTTTCCATAATTCAAACTCCTCCTCGGAAGGCCACTGGAAAGCCACAACCTGATCAACCTTGTTTCGATAGGGAGCATACTTTACCATTATCGATGTGGCCCTTTATCAAAGTTCTCTGAGAAACTTATAATAAAATACAATGTTTCCAATGTATTCTCTAGCATGCAGATGTCAGCATTTTTGCATATCTCATGTGTTTGAGACATCATTATATTGTTCATTTTCTCCTTTCAAACCTGGAGGGGTTTGACTTCATCCTGACTATGTAAAATATGAGGCAATGGGGTCAGGTCCTTTCCATCATACACATCTTTCAGCAATTTAATCTTGGATTTCATTGGCATGGAAAATCCCTGAAACTTCTACTCAACAATTGCCTTGACCAATTGATATGTTGCAATAACAGTAGGATATTTATCACTATGTTGTTTTGCCCCTACTGCCATGAATTTCAACTTCTCCATTCTAGGGCTCCATTTTTTTAGCAATGGGATGGCCAATTCTTTATCCCTTGGAAACATTTTTAATTCTTGCAACATTCGGACATAATTTGCATGAACACTGTTTATCTTACTCTGGACCCTTTTGTTTAAATGTTTCAAAATAGTGTCCACTATCACTGCATTGCTTCTCCCTGCTGCATCCCGGATTTTCTTTACCATCTCCTTATATTCTTCAACCTAATGAATCAGTTTCTCCCTAGAAATTCCCCCTCCAGGGCTAGTATCCCTCTCAATAGCGATAGGAACTTGTCCCATATTATATGGAACAATAGTCAAAGACTGTGCTTGTGCAGGAGGTTGAGACTGCTCTACAAGTGGGTCGGGAATAGTGTGGCTAGAATTGGATTTCTTTTGAGATCTCATGGTATCCATTTGTTTCCTCAATAAATCCAATTCAGTTTTTAACTCTTCTACCTTTTGTTGACTCTTATTATATTCAATAATAATGTCATTATATTGGCCTCTCAGAGTATTTTTGGTCCTTGGTCAAATCTTCAACAGTTGCTCTGGTGAATTTGGCAACATTCACAACCATATCAACAGCTTCCAATGTTGGGGTGTCAACAACTCTCCTCACAACCAAGTGACCACTGAAGTCAGAAGGTTCTGCAACAATTAACTTTCTAGAGCCAATGGATAGGGACCAGATTCCCAATGCATCCCATTCCTCACTAAAGGTCGATCCCTTGAGTATCAATATAGCCTCCTCTTCAATAGCAAGAAGTGTCTTATTAGCCCTTCTTATTGTTTCAAACACCATAGCATCAGCGATATCCCATTCAGGGAGTAGCAATACTCCACTTTTTTGTACCAATTCCCAGCCCTGCTCTGGTGTTATTGCTTTGAATTTGTCTCTCATCTATTCCCTGACCTTAGATTGAATTACCCTCTTTGGGAACTCTGGATGCAGACTTCTCTCATGTGCCACCTTCTCAGCATATAATGTAGAATGTTCTCTCCACACAAAATATTTAAAAGCACCGTTTTGAATAAAAGATTCATCCATCATGAACTCTCTGTAGGCTTCTATTCTCAAGTCATCATTGCTTGATATTCCTTTGATTTCATATTTTCCTAACCTCAAAGAAACTGTACCTAAACTTGTTGCAATGTCAACTGGTTCCAATGGCATCTCTGGATGCATTTCATCCAGGGTGACATTAATGTCATCATCCTCGTCACCATCACAATCAACAATCTTTACTCTTTCAACCCTTTGCCTCTTTGGTGATGGTGGGCAAGCATGTCCTGAAAAACTTGGAGGAGAATCCAAATCATCAACATTTGGTACTGACTACCTTGAAGAAGATGGTGCAATATTTTTAACATCTTCAGCCCTACTTCCCTTTCTTCTAGAAAAAAACCTTATCTTATTTTGGGGCTGATAATAGGCCTCTCCTCTTCCTTTACCTCAGGTTACTCCTCGATGGTTTGTGATTTTCCCCTTTCTTCCACAACCCTTTCATCTTTCAAAACCCCAACCAAGCTCTCAAAATTATCAATAGCATACATTGCCCTGCTAAACTCATCTTTAGCATTAGGTATAAGATTGAAAATTAGTATTTTCTCTTGCTTAATTTTTACCATTTTAGAGTAGGCAATGTATAGTGCCTTTCTCTCATCTTGTAATTCCAAATCAAAAATATTCTTGATGGTGTCTTCAAGAAAGTAGAAATTGTGGAAAAAAGCTCTTGTCCAATTTTTTGCCTTCATTTGAGAGATAAAACCCTCAGGATCATGATTCCTGGGGTGCACAGTCCTTAGCCTATAAGGCCCAAGTAATTTATGCAACTCCTTCCATCCTCCCTTTGCCATAACAAAATTGGCAAATGTTGTATATTCAGGGAAGAAAGAACCTTTCTTCTATTCAGCTGGCAAGTGTAGTTCCTAAGCACCCCCCAACTGCCTCATGATTTCCAAAAATCCAATTCTAAGGGGCACCTCCCTTGGCAGAACCTTTGGATTGACATTAGTGCCAAAAACCCTGAAAAATTGTGGTATTATGATAGGGGATAATGTCTCCCCAATTGTGTATTATGTTCAATTCAGGCCTTCTCTCCATTGGCCTCAAGAAGTCATGAATTTATTTTGGGATCCTTGGGGGGTCACGAACCAGAGCCTCCCTTAATTTAGATCCAAAGACATTATGGAAAGTGACACAATCAAACTTATGATCATGCATTTTAAGAATCCTAGTCCCATATTGGACAGGCATTTCAATGTTTCCTTCCTTCTTCTTTAATTCCATATTTTTTTGAACACAGCCTAACCCCTATACAGAAACATGTGGATTAATAATGCATACCATTTGAATCCAACCCAATTATTCCCCTCCTTTAGGGCTACCAGACCCGTGTGCATCATCTCTGCCAAATAAGTGGCAAAATCATATATTACATTAAAACCTGGGTGTTGGAGATTTACTGCCATATACATAATATCGGTAGGCAAGGTTTTTTTTAAGTTGACTCCCAGAACTTAACATAAAGCACAAACAGTCTTATTGAAATAACTAGAGAAATAGTCCATAGGAAAAGGTTCAGGCTCATTCCTGCCAATTACCACCTTCTTCTGATTTTTTCCTCTTCCTAAGACTACTAAATGAGGTATTAAAAAGGATGTTCTGAAAAAACCCCTAGTATTTCTATATTCTTGTCTCAAAACCTTCAAGTCGACGGGAACCATATCCTTACTCCATTTGTGCAATTTGAAAATTTCTGCAATTTCTTCTTTGGTTATCTTAATCATCTACACACCAGCATGTTTTCTGACAATTCAGGCCACAGGGTCATATCTAGAAGCAATGTCCTTTAAAAGATCTACATCCATATAAAGATTAGGAACCACCAATTTACCCAGGTCTAACCTCTAGGGGTTACACAAAGGAACCGACAAATTCATGTTCCCAAACCAATTGAAGAACAACTGCCACCCGGTGTATGGTAACTCGGCATCTTGAATTGCACATTGCTTATCTATCAATCCTTCCAAGATTCGAGGCCCATAGAGCAGAACCTTTCCCTCATGCTTCTTGCTAGTAGAGCGTTGTAACAAATCAATAATATCTTGGGATAAAGACCTGATAGTGGTTTCAAAACCAGAACTTCGGGCCTTGGATGCCATTTATACTAGACTAATGATAATTCAAACTAGGGTTTGCATATTTTCAGATAGAAAATAATTACAATTTTCTCCTTTAGCCTTTACAGAAAATTCTTCAATATTCAAAAATCCCTAGCAATTATCTAGACAATCTCTAAAAGCGAATCTATTCAATCAATTCTTCAAAAATAGAAACAGGAAACAATCACAAATTGCCCAATAAGCAACCATAAAATATTCTAAATTTACAAGAAAAGGTGTATGTGCTACTTACGGTTTCAATCACAGAACATCTAGGGTAGTAAAATTGAGAAATCGCAACCACAACTTGCTTCACTCAATACCAAGCAATTCTTCCTCAATGTAGAGATGCATCACGGAAATAGTAATTCGGTTATTTTAGCATTTAATTATGCAGGGAGAGTCGAACTCAGCCATTACTATTCACTCACGCGAGATAAAATGACTATAGTACAATAACAGTTTATTTTTAAATACGAGTCGTTGATCAATCACAATGTTGGCTAGGAGAACGGCTCAAATTTAGTCAAAATAGTTTTAAAATGCCACGTTCTCCCTCCAGTCACCAAACGGATAGGATATTCACCTACCAGGCATCACATCAACATGGAAATGGGCCCCACCTTTGTTATCAGCACACAGCATTAGATTCCACACATCACCAAATCGCACACCTTGCAGCATTATTGAAACTACAGTTTTAATTGCGCGAGGTTAGCGAGGAATGGCCACGATGCGTCGGTACAAAAATAGTTGTCGACGTCAGCCTTCATCATTGATCAGCGAGAAAAACTAGTCCCCACCATTAAATGTGACATATGACAGCATCTCGCACACCTCGCACCATATTTGTGACATTAGCAAAAACCTTGCAAGGTCTGTGAGCAACGGTCAAGATTGAAATCACTTCATCTGACGGTCGCACAATCTGCACATGCAAAAAGGTTATTTCGCTTGACTTTATTATTTCTTAAGTCTGGGTCAGCATCAGCTGTCATCATTGATCAGTGAACAAAATTGGTCCCCATCATCAAATGTGACAGATGGCAGCATCTCGCATGTCTCACAACATATTTGTGATGTTAGCAGAAACCTTGTGAGGTCTGCGAGCAATGGTCAAGATTGAAATCGCTTCATCCGACGGCCGCGCAATCTACACATGCAAAAAGGTTATTTCGCCTGACTTTATTATTTCTTAAGTCTGGGTCAGTTCGTGCCCCATGCTTTAAGAACAACTTTGAGAAATTGTTTGTCATTGTCCTAGGTGATGTCCCCTTCTCCCTTATAATAGTTGTTTTATTTTGTAGGGGGTGTTTCTAATGACCGTCGATCTTCCTACGATTGATCTTGACCACTCCCCGCGATCTCGCGATAACATCACAGCTGGTTGTTTGGTGATTGCGATATCACGGGCGAACGCCACGTGTCCCAAGCTGTCGATGTCGAAAAGGGATTAATAAAGCGTTTAATATTTTTGTCGGACTTAAATATGTTATAAAGTGGGTTACTAAAACAGCTGCGAGATGCACGTGCTCAAGATCGATGGTGATGTTATAATCTTGGTAAAAATTTGCTCGATGGTTATGTTTGGTATTGTTGACTGTTATGTTTTTAATGACCGTCGATCTTCCTACGATTGATCATGGATGCTCCCCGCAATCTCGCGATGACATCACTGTTGGTTGTTTGGTGATTGTGATATCACAGGTGAGCACCATATGTCCCAAGTTGCCGATGCCGAAAAGGGATTAATAAAGCGTTTAATTTTGTGTCAGACTTAAATACGTTATAAAGTGGGTTACTAATATAACTGCAAGATGCACGTGCTCGAGATCGATGGTGATGTTATAATCTTGGTAAAAAAATTCTCGACGGTTATGTTTGGTGTTGCTGACTGCTATGAGTGAACACGATCGCCGATGGTAGGAATCAACGGTTGCCCACCATCGCATGATCCAAATATGTTGGATGTTAAGTGATCCTGATATCACGAGCAGGCACCACGTGTATTCCTTTAGCATTTCCTTCTGTGGTGGGCCCTCAATGCTAACATGGATATTTCATCAGCCCTTTTGAAGATGGTTTTTCGATGATCTGACAAAAATAAAAGTTTGATGGTTAAAGTTTAAATTCGCATCAAATGTGATTGGAGCCATTGGCACAGCATGCAAATGAGCTTTAATGGTGGATGACACATCTACTAGCTCAATTCAATCAACATAAATTATCTGCTCTTTTTCGATCTTCATCACAAAAGCATTCAAGTATTTTCCAAGCAATTTAGAGCCAAAGATTAAAAAAATCGAGCGATCACTATGAAGTTTGGTTCTTTACAAGGCGCGAAATCCCGTGAGTTATTTTCTAAACTGTTGGGTTAATTTGGCTGTGTCTTTACCAAGGGTTCTATTGTGTTGTTCAAGGGGTTTTTTTAATTATTGTCATAGGGTTACTGGTTCGTTTGAATTATTGAAATTGCACAGTTGTGTTGTATTTTTGTGTTCTGGGTACCCCTAGTTTCTTCGAGGATTTGTTTTTTTTAAAGAAGCCCTAGTTTTTTTAGATGGCACCACCGAAGCAGCACTCTGGTCATGTTGATTATTTGAAGAGGAATTTGTATGATGACTTCTTGGATCAACTCCCGTTGTCAACAAATGACAGGAAGAGTGGTTTGGTTTTAATGAATGGAAAGACCATATGCGAAGGTCTAGTGTGCAAAAATTATAACATTGTGGATGCCAAGATTCATATGACTAGTCTTGAAATGTTTAGGTTGTGGTATGGACAGTGAAACTTACCTCACCCCTTCTCTAATGTCTGGAGATACGACATGGGGAAACTAACAGTGCTAAATGTATTCCCTAATGCTAACTTTCTCAGAGCAGTAGCAGCATGGTATGATCCTATGACAAGGGTCATAAGGGATAATGATGGTGGAATTATACTAAGCATAAATGCAGATGAAATTCGGCAGATTTTGATTTGACTAAGTATAGCCCTTTATTAGTCCAAATAGATTTTAAAGAGATGAAGGAGGAGTACAAAAGTTCAAAGTCTCTTTTCAGATCGAGGTTGCTTCCTCCTCACCTAGCCAAGGTGAGCAGTTCAACAATTCTTATCAGCCCAAATGACCAAGAGCCTTTTAGGCTGAGCTATTTTGCCAGTCACTTCCTGGCAACATTTTATTCATTGTGCCAGATTTTAGGGTTCAGCCCTAATACTGTGATGTCAGTTGCATACATGTTTATGGGAGCTCAGATTCAGCATCCCAACTTCTCTGTGGTATATGACTTTGCATCATTCCTGTCAGAGAAGATGCATGAGGGTTTGATGAAGCTGCATGTGGGGGATATTGGAACTCCTTTTTTCTAGTACTCCCTGTTGATGCATATGTTCCTATACAAGAATGTTGTTTTCTTCTCAAAAAAAATGGAGTTGAGGCAAGAGCTGAATGGAGAAAGGTTACCAGTACAGGTGTGGAGTGCAGATTTTTCTTACAACAGGGGAGGTGCTAGCTTTGTGCAGTTTGATAACTGCTTTGCCTCCAGACTCAAGGGTCGGTTGGTGGTAAATGTGCCAAGAGCCCCTGAAGATTTGCATGACTTCCTCCGACCGAAGGTGAGGAAGCCTAGTTTAAAATTGTGTCACAATTGAGGTGATATCATCTTGTACCCTATAAGCACTGGCTTGAGGGTTTATGGTTTCCAGGGAACCCCTCATATCCTCCCCTTTAATGTACCATCAAGGATGGGGTTTGCCAAAGTTATGTGGCAACTAGGTTGTATTCATGAGGACAACCTAACAAAGAAAGGAAAAGGTACTTTGTTCCCTGACTACACTGTTGTTTCTGATTTTTTTTGTTCCAAGGAAGGATGGGTTCACTTTGGAAGGTATTTTGATGACTTCAATTTGAGGAATGGTCTTAGGAGACAGCATGACCCTGAGTGATTCTTTGCATTGTTCAGACAATGAATTAAAGGTGGAAAATTTGCACATAAATTCAACTTTCCTGAGGACCTAATCAGAAATGAGTTTGATTTGAATAGGCAAGAGTTGAATAAAAAAAAATGGATTGCATATAAAAATTAGTTGGCTATAATACATAAAATGGATCCAAAATATGATCCATTAATGGATTTCACTCCATTTCACAAGAGAATAGACTTCTTAATGGCTAATTTCAAAAATATCATGGGCACCTTGATGACCAAGAGGGTCAGTTTGGAATTAGATTTTGGTATAGAAAGACCGAATGTGAGGCCTGAAGAAACAAGGCCAGCTTATCAGCCACCAGTTGACAGGCCTCTATATAAGAGAAAGAGGAATGTGAGCAATGATGAGGATGAAGGGGATAAGAAGGGAAAAAAATTCATGCAAGCATCATCACAGTTGGGTCCAAGGACCAGAGCACCCAGAGGGATAAGGATTGTGGATCTAGATTCACCACCAAGAGGTGATCCTGCAGTGTTACCATCAGAGCCAAGCCTTAAGAGGCAGAGAGTTGAGGAAACGTAGGAAACTTTGATGGATGAGATAATTGTGACTGATCAAGATATGCAGGTTGGTATCCCTTCCCCTCCTAGATCAACACAATTGGTGATTTTTGACATGGATGTAAAGGGGCGATGTGTACAAGATGCCAGGATGGAGGCCTACAAGGCATTCTTGGATGATGATGAATTTGTGAAGACTCTTGTATTCTTGCAACTAGTTTGGAGGATGAAACTAGAAGAGTACCAGAACAAATTCAAGAGTATGAGAGAATCGAGACCTGATAGGTCTGAGCAGGAGAATGATGATGAGGTCAAGGCCGAATTAATGGAAAAATTCAAAGGCATCACTCTTGAGGAGGGAAGAAGACTTGTGACTCGAGCTGGTGTATTACTTTTTCCTGAATGGGACATAGATGATGCAGTTGCATTCAATGCTATCTTACAGTCCAAGCACCCTATACAAAATAGTGAAGAAGAGGTTAAGGCATCTCTATAGGACTTTGCCTTCAGTGAGGAGTATGAAACTCTGGCCATATGGGCATTGGCACCCCAGGTCAGAAATCCAAATGTAATTGATATTAGCCCACACCTAATGGGAGGGCTAATCATCAAGAGAGCTTCTAAAACTTCAACAACATAAGCTACAAGCCTGACAGTAAATGTGTCCAAATTGGCCCAAAAGATAGTTGAGAGAGAAGAGGCTGAAAAGAAGAGTCTGATGGAGAAATACAATATGATAATTGCAGAATATAGTAGGATGCAGCAAAGGAATGTTGAGCTGCAATTTGAAGTAGATAGGTTGAAATATGGGCAGGTGGGAGAATCCTCCAGTGCTCCTGGTATCATAGCATTACTTTCTATTGCAGGATCAATCCCCCCTACTACTCCAATTGTTTCCACTCCAGGGTCCCCCATCCAGGCACCTGCTCTCAGTCCTACACCAGGTCCAGTTGAAGAAGTTGAATATTCTATGGATCCCACCAAGAAGCAAATGTTGAATAGGATCACAGAATTGTAGGTTGCCTTAAAGGCAAGTGAGGATGATGCAATTGCCAAACAAAGTGAGGTGGTTGACACAATTTTGAGGCATCTTAATGAAAAGGTTCATGGTAAATTACCATCTGTACATTCTTTCTATTCTTTATTCTTGGATGGAATAAAAAATATCAATGGGGATCGGGAAATATTTTTGCCTTTGGCTGAGAAATGGATCCCTAGGGGCAATGATCTGGATATTATGTACAAATATTCTAGGTTTGATGCAGACAACAGGCCCCAGTCATTGAAGCCTAAAATATTTGTAAAATCATTGAACGGATTCCAAGACCCGCCTGATGATTTGAGTAGAAGAATTAGGGAGCTGATAAAGAGCTTTGATGACTGGAATGATACATTTTTACCAGACATTATTGATGCAAAAAGAAATGTTAAGACATTGCAACAGTGGTAGGATGGGGCAGAGGAAGTTATCAATACACAAATTAAATCGATTTGTGATGATTCAAACTATGATTTGTTGGTAAATAGAATGGATAAGATAATTAACACCAGCACATTCTTAGAGTTTTTTGAAAGGGAAGCCAATCAAGTTGTAGTGAAGTACACACCTTAGAATACTAAGGTGAATGAGGTGGTGAATTTTGGATGGCCAACGGATGAAGAGTATCAAAGATGGGTGAACAATTATTTAATCAAAGAGGAGTAAAACAGTGTCTATTACCATAGGATGGATGAAGGAATGTGAGACGATGATGCAAACAATTCTGGAGATAGCCACGGGAAATGACATAACAATGGACAGGGCATGTGAACAGAATGAGAAGATGTTCAGAATGGAAATAGTCATAAGGAATGCACTGGAGGATGTTGATACACACAAGCAGCCAGCTTACCGAGATTATCTGCCAAACATCTATTTATAGCTTAATAGAGCATAATTTCTAGTTTGTTATTGTTGTTAAGCAAAAGACATTTCTCAAAGGACGCACCCTTTCACAATTTTGATATATTTATATCTGTTTCATAATGTAAAATAGATATAGGCGGATAGGAGAAAGATACAGTAGATAGTTTGCAATGAAACTTTCCTTTAAAAGACTCAGATGCATGTATGAATTTTGATGAAGTTAATTAAGATGTATGAACTTGTGGCTTAATCTTGATATCAGTTGTTTGTGGAATTATACAGTTATCTGGTTGTCTCCATTTTGATGCTTTTCTGTTGTTTAAATTGATATATCAAGCATATATATATATATATATATATATATATATATATATATATATATATATATATTCAGTTTACTGATACACATTTGTTGTATTTGTGTGATGTGATTATTTGGTTCTTTCAAGTAAAGATTAAACCCTTCTAGTCAATCACAGTAACTAAAGAGTATTAATTGGATCAATAAGAAGAATCACATAACTAGGATTGTCATTCTATCTCAAGTAGAGTTTGTCAGTCATTTACTTGCACATTTATACAAGTTATAAACTACATTTGTGTGCCAAACACTTTGAATTATTGCCATCATAGATTACACTTTTATAGATCTTCATTAGACTCCATACACCCAACAAGGCAGTGGTCTCACGCTTTCATCTTTTGGTTTATCCATTTTATTTTTTACATTTGTTAACTAAACATATTCTAATATAATTCAAATATAATTAAAATTGAAAACATCATAAATTAATTATGTAACCACATAAGTCAAATATAATTCTATCAAGAAATTAATATCAAATAGATAATACAATCACATAACTCATACATTTCAATGTCATTGATCTTCTTCTTCATCCAACTCTTTGTCTATATCATCCGATCCAGATTCAACGTTGTAAGGATTGGTCATATCATCATCACTATCATTGATATCAGTTTCGATAATGTCATCATCCACATGGATATCATCTTCATGAACATTAACTCCTACATCATCATGATCTAGTCCTCCTCTTTGACATCTTCATCAGGCACATCATCAACTAATTGTTGATCATGATCATCATCTACATCATCTTCTATTTCTTCAGTATCTTCTTCTTCCACCACATTATACTTTACCGGCCTTCCTCTTGGATCATGTCTAATGACATATGACCAACCCACTTTACCTGGAACCTCTGAGTAAAATACCTGCTCACATTGGCTTGGAAGAACATAGGGCTCATTTTCAGCTCACTCAAAATATGTTGTATTAACCATGGTAAATCCATTATCATGTTCAATAACAGTTCTCTCTTGATCATTTTCATTCAATCGTAGCCTACACCATAGGACGACAAATAGAACTAATTTGAAGGACTTAAAGTCACACTCAAGTATATCATCCAAAATCCCATAGTATTGATTTTTTGAGACTTTTGGATGTATGTCGCTTCTAGATGAAACATTAGTCACCTAGGAGACTGTAGTTATCCCAGAATCACAAGTTTTCTTCATGTCATCCAAATTTTTTATTCGCAATTTACGACCATTACACCACATAGCCATGTGGTGTTTCACCTGCAATATGTCAAACATGTAAAACTTATTGCAATATCGTCAGTCGATAAACATATTTATTCTTGGCCAAATGTATGCAAAGAAAAAAATATCAACATATATATACATCAATATAATTGAAAATAATTAAATAATATGGGTGATTAATATATTTATACATACCTGTTTAACTCTTAAACCATATGCTAAATCAATTTCCCTTGGTGTAACATTGGAATCTCCATTATGATGAGCTTCTTTAACCAATGAAACCACACCTTCCCATGTTAATGTGTGACCAGATTGTTGACACCGTTCAATCCATACCGTCATCCAATCAAAATTGTTTGCGACGTATAGATGTAGTGCATCCCACTCTCGACCAACTGTATCAAAAAAATTGAAATTCATAAATGATGTATAATTAGTTAATTACCACGGTATACGACCTTAATTTATAATTGATGAATATTGAAGATTAATAATTAAATAAGTACAATATACATAAAAACCAAATGTAAAATGTATTATACTTAATCCCCATGACCATCTTATAATTACCTGTCACTTTCTTCAATCTACACTCCCCTTCGAATTTGTTAATGGAGTTGGGATCCCAAATGCGATCTACATGGATCTTTGCTGCAAACTTAGGAAGATATTCAATAATGTACACCATGGTCTGGTATACCATGTATCCCTCCACCATAGAACCCTCGGGATGTGCTCTTTGTCTAACCAAAGCCTTCAAAAATTTTGAGTGCCTCTCAACCATCCACATTGACCTTGTGTGTACAGGTCCACACAATTCAATCTCCTCAACTTGGTGTATGAGGTAGTGTTCTTGTGCATTGAAAAATGTCAAAGGTAGACACTTTATCATTTCACCCATTAGACAAGGAATTCTTCTCATCTAATAATTTATATCTTCTTTATGGATTGCTTTAGATGACAACCATCTACAAGTGATTCAAGGAACAAATATATTAACGAGATTTAACAAAAATATACAACAAATTGAACAAATATCACTACTTACCTCATGTATTTTCCAAGATCATATATAACTTGCTTGAAATTGTTGTCGAAGTTGTCTAGGAAAGATAGAGGTAGAACGTACTGCAACAATTATAAAATGATCTTTTCATTAATATTTTTCCAAAAGTAGTAAACATAATACACTGAAAAATACATGCAATATACAAATATATATAATATACCAGAATAATTACCTTAATGAAGGTATGTCAATCATGCATTTTCATCCCTGACCCAAATTCACCTTTCTTTGTTATGATATTGTTTATGTTCGTAGCAAATCCTATGGGAAATCGAATTTTTCGTATGACTTGTTTTATAGCATTGTTTTGTTGCTCCGTTAATAACCAAGGAAGGGCACTTATATTAATTTGGTCTCTATCGCTATTCAATTGAATGACATTTTTCATTCCATGACTAGCTTCCTGAATGTCACTACAAATTTTGACATTTTTTTCTTCGTCATGCCTTCCATCCAATATTGTCCATAACATTTTTATCATATTCTTTCCAATATGCATTGTATCAAACAAATGCACAATTTGTAGCTGCTCATAGTAGGGCAACCTACTAAATTGTCTGGGATAACTTTTTAGTCCCTGTGGAAGCCGACCATTAATGCCTTCTTCATGAAGCATATAAGTTAAACAAATTAACAACGACAATCATTGTCAATTACAGCATGAGTAAACACAACACAATATAAAAATATAAATTCAAAACATATCATAAATGATAGATAAATAATTTGATCTGATGTATAACCTTGATGATTAATTCTATTATATTCCAACTTCCATAGGCGAGGTGTCATTCTTCGAGGTTTTGATGTAGTCTCTTCTTTCCCATTGAAAAGATGTTTTTCAGTAGTTCAATACTTATGATTTTTGTGGAGGAAGTGTCTATACTCATTAAACACCTACTTTCCTAAACTTGTTGAACGACGAGATTTCATCTTTGGACCACAAATTGGACATGCAAATTTTCCCTTTGTTTAAAGACCTGCGAATCATATATAATTGGATTAAATATGTCATTTTTTAGAATTATATATAATGAATAGGTTATTTAAAAACCATGCATGATATCTACTTCATTAAATTAAATATCGTTAAAGTCATGCAGTTGAACGTTATAACATACCAGAAAAATGTGTTAGCCCTGGGGCATCATGAATTTTCCATACAAGCATTGCATGGAACTGAAATTGGCTTTGTCCTATTGGTCTAGATACGTCATACATAGTAATGTCATTCCATAACTTTAATAACTCGTCGATAAGAGGCTCAATATATACATTCATATCTTTAACTTGGTACTTACCTAGTTGAATGAACATAAACATTACATAATTATTATAACCATTTTACTGCAATATATATAAATTCATGTACATGACTATTAAATGAAAAAACATATAAGTCATTATGCAACAACTAAGACAAATGAGATGCTACTACGTTAAAAAAAATTGATGTAAACAAATACTTGAAATAATCATTGCCAACATTATGTGCTCCCTCTTTATTAACATCCATGGAGGAATGTTACTGTTGATAACAAAAATAGGCCACACCGAGTAAATAGATCTCAGCTCTCCAAATGGATTGACACCGTCTGCTACCAATGAAAGCTTGATATTACGAGGTTCTTCTTTAAAGTGTGGCCATTTTTCCTCCATATCCCTAAATGCAGAACCATCCGCAAGCATTCAAAGAATTTCATCTCCACTTCTATTTCGTGCATGGTAATCCATAAATTGCGCTAAGCTTTCGCACCTAAATAATTGTTGCATACGTGGAATAATGGGAATATAACGAAGAACCTTGCGAGGCAGCTTTTTTGTTAGTTGATCTGTTCGATATCTACTGATATGACATTCTGGGCATTTTGTTGCAAATTCATGTTGTTTATGATATATAATATGATCTTTGGTACATGCATTTATTGCTTGATACTCCATTCCAATATCTTTCATAATGCTAGATAAATCTCAGTATGAGCGAGGTAAAATATTTGATGGTGGTAACAAAAATTCACCAATCAATCTAAAACAAAAAATAATTTCTTAATATAAAAAATATTAATGGTACATACTTCATCCTTTATTTACTAGCGATGAACTAACAACAATTAAAATAGATGAAAAAAGATGACATAGATGACATACCTTAACATTTGTGAGATTGTTATGTTGAATAAACCATTCATAACCTTCAAGTTCACCAGCAACAATACAGTAGAGAGAAGAGTTGTTTGGGAGCCTTCATAAAGGGGCTTGTATGCCTTCTCAAGTACAAGTAAATCATGAACATCATCAAAGTCATCTCGATCAACATGATCAGATGTGCCACTATATGTGTCATGGATCAATGTATTTGTACCATCATCTTCAATTGTATTTTTTGGCGCATGATCATCTTCTTCTATAGGATCATTAACTTCATCTTCGATATTCACAGCTCCATGTTCCTTCGCTTGCAAAACCACATTCTTCGGACCGTGATAATCCATATCATGTGCCCTAGGGTGCCCCACCTTTATAATAATGACAGACACAAATAAACCATGATCATGATCAAATGATTTTATATATATATCAAATTTTAAAACAATATAAACATTTACAAATTCAATCAATATAAACACATATAATAAACAACTTACCAATGGACGATAACCATGCCCCCCTTCAACGTGACCATGCTACGTACAATGTTTCTCAGCTGTTGTAATTAAAAGTCTTCTCGTCTTTAAGCCCTTGCAATTATTGCAAGGACAATAACATTTCCCATCACCCTTTCTTATGAATCTAGCCCACAATCTATCAAGTGACTCTTCATTTTGTTCTGGACTAATATTATCTGACATGATTTTTCTTTACCAAGCTTGAATATTTAGATCTTCAAAAAATATCAAAATCACACTCCAATAATTTTTAATCATACACAGATAACAAAATATAATAATTATGATATTTTACACCAAAAAAATTTGGCATGCAACCACCCCTGTAAAAGAGAATATAGTTTGAAGTTAATGACCCCAAAAAACACTTTCAAATGCTAATTCCAAAAATTATTAAATTTTGATTTTACTATGATTTCCAACTGTTAAACTCCTAAAATTAGACTATTGAACTTGCACAGTAAAATCTGGAAATGAATTTCTCAAAATGCAGCTAATAGGCCTACTCAAGACTTTGTGAAGTCACTGCAAGGTTTTCAGGCCTTACCTGATGATTTCAGCAGGAGGATTAAAGAGTTGGTAAAGAGTTTTGATGACTGGAGTGACACATCTTTACAAGATATTGTAGATGCCCAAGGAAATGTAAGATCACTGCAGCAATGGCAAGACAGGGTAGATGAAATCATCAATGAACAAATCAAATTGATTTGTGATGACTCAGATTATGACATGCTGATGAGTAGTATGGATAAAATCATTAACACTAGCACATTTTCGGAATCTTTTGAAAGGGAGGCGAATCAAGTAGCAGTAAAGTATACACCTTACAGTGCCAAGGTAAATGAGGTGATAAATTTTAATTGGCCAACGGATGAGGAATATCAAGGATGGGTAGAAAAGTACTTAACTGAACAAGAATAGGATAGAGTCTACAACCAGCAGTTAACAGGTCAATGGTTATGGTTATAACAAATTTTGGCTATGTCTTGGTGGCAGTTTTGGTGCAAGTTTTTGAAGTTTGGCAAATGCAACAGTTATTCTCCAGTGGACGGGATGAACAAGAAGAATCTCCAGAGACTCAGGTGTTGTAACCAATTTTTGAAATGTCATAAGGTTGTCCAAGTGACCAGTGATAAGTGTATTTCTGGTTTGATGCTTGTTGCTCCTTCATTTTCCCTATAAGAAGGATTTCAGGACCAGAAATACGGGTTACCAAGTTAGATATATTTAGGTCGAGTCTAAGTGAAGTTGCAGAGCAAATTTGTAAAGAGCTTGATATTAGTGAAGATAGTATTCTTAGGTTTGGTGTCATTCTGTTGTAGGTTTTAGTTTCATGGGTACTTAATTTTCAAGACAGTACTAGCATCTGAATGAAAATTACTCATTTCAAGGTCATGTATCTCCACTGTATGAATATATTATTATCTTGAATAAAATAATCAAGGGTTATTTTGTTCATCTCACTGTTATGGTGTGTGTAATTCTCATTTTGGCTTTAATTCAAGGAATTAATTAAAATGCTTGAGTGAGGTTATAGGTGACTATGTTCATATAAGGATTTGATAAGTAGTATTGGGTTAGAATATAGATTGATGGTATTGTAAGGCAGTATTATCTGAGATTTTATATGTTGTGTGTCTAGAAGATAAACTTGGTTACAGTAAAAAACAACCAATACCTTTGATATTATCTAGCTATGGCTCCCAAATCTATTGAAAATTGATCATTAGGGTTAAAATTGAAACTTTGCAAATATAATCTTTGTCCAAATCCATCAAGAATTTTCCATCAGTTATAAACAATTCCCTTATAAAGAATTTGTGAAGTCGAGTCTAAAATCTGGAAATGAAATTCTAAAAATGCACAAGATTAAAAATGAAATCTGATGAGATGTTGCTTTAAAATATGATTTTCAAACCTGGAAGTACAAATCTAACTTCACAAATGAATTCTGGAAAAAGACAATGACTACCCTCAACCTGGCGTTATCTTCTTGAGTTTCTTTTGATTTTCCCCAAGAAAACCGTCGAGCAAAACACTATCACAATAAATATTCAAGCTCTTTTTTATTTATGCCCGCCACAATTTAACTTTGCAGGTTCGTCGAAATTTTGGCGAAAGATCTTCGTCGAAACGTGGACGAAAAAAATGGTTCGTCGAAATTTCGACGAACGTTGGGGATAAAATTTATAAAAAAATGAAAATTCGCACAAGTGCTCGACGATACATCTGATTATGTAGCTTTCATCGGAAGGTTTCATCAGATTTTGCAATCAAATGAGTTAGTGGTGGATGCCTTGGAAATTATACCTAACTACCTAGACAAAGGAGAGGGAACTTATTCAAGGAGATCCATTAAAGAAAACTTCAAATTACCTTGGAGATAATGCTACCACCTTTCCCAAATGTTGTTTTACATCTAAGAAGATATTTTAAAATTTCTAATAATCCATGTTTGGACTATTAGAAATTTTAAAATATTAAGGTAACTAGTTAAACACCTAATTTTGATTATCCAATTAAAGGATGAAACCTATGAGTATTTTTAAGTTAGAATATCCCTTCAAATTCTTGATGTTGTTAGTGATCTATAGGGTTTCCCCTTCATGGGTGTTTGGTTTGTTAGTTGATTACCATATGTTAGAAGGGGTGGATGGATATGATCATGACAAATGATTATTGTGAGTTGAGTGGAATAAAAAATCTTTGACCAAGGAGCTAGTAGAGCACCTCCTACTAGAATCTACAATTATTCTCAAATTATTGATCAAGCTAGACCTATCCCAAAAATATTTATGTGTCTCCTTTTCTCTTTCTGCCTCTTTTCTAGCTTGCACTTCCTCTTGTTGTGATCCTCCTACAGATAAGCCATAGAACTCATAGAGAATTCCATGAGGTCTTTGGCAATAGAGAGTAGCTTGACCAAATATTCTATAAATTGAGAAACTTTGTTATCCAATAAGTTTATTATCTCCTCAACATTGCCCCATTTGTTCTCCTTCTCATAATCACTATTATCCTCATCATTTTTCTTTACACTCTTGTTGCTCTGTAACGTTTTAGAGGGTTGGATGGTGTCTAGGACCATAAAAGATGAATTGGTTTCCATAAGTAGTTGAGACCATCTCATGTGGTGATTTGGAAGTAGTTTTCACTCATGCAAATTTATCCAATGATTGACATGATTAGAAGTTTGAAAAGGTCTTCAAAGTCATGTATTGCTCATCAATACTAATATTATTAAAGTACTAAATGAGATTAAAAGATAGAATTGTAGCTAATAGCATTACCAATAAATATATATATATAATTTAATCACATAATATTTTAAAAAATATAGTTTATATTTTCTATAATTTGTATGTTGTAGCTAAAGCATCACTACATATTATAATTTTTCTTAAACCTTTTTTTTTGGTAGGATCTAATATCTATGATCTAATCAATGATCCATAATTGATCATAAGATATTCTATACTCAATACAATGGAGCAAATTACAAATACTTAAATGCAAGTATATACCTCTTAGACGTACGAGTCAAGAATGACATATATCCAAGATATCACGAGTTAACTAGATCAATCACTCTTAATCAAGAGGTGATTTAACTCAATCTAACTAAGATATAGGTGACAATGATTAAATAAAGGTGACACTTAACTGTCATAGATCAAGGATTAATAAGGAATTTGTGGCATTGGGCCATCTCAAGCCAAAATGTACACATGTCACTATTAGCTACCTAGGTGAGATAATCTAAATATTCATAATATCCCAAGTAAAATTAATAACTAGGTGCAATATTACACTTAGGAGGAGTCATTTGTGCTCTTAGATCTAAAAGTAGCTTGATAAGTAATGAAATACTTAATATTTTTGATATGTGACTAGATAGAATAAGTGACTTATAAGAATATCAAACTTGAAGAACATAAGATTAAGTTTGACATGGATTATTATAATATTAGTTAATAATAATTATACACAATTAATTATGTTATCTCTCCTAGTATCATGAAATTTCCCAACGTTTGGTTTTTGGTTAGTTATTTAAAAAACATCTAAATTGATGATTGAAGGGTAGTTGGAGGAAGTTGAAATTTTTATTAGGTGTTTATGGATTGGCCAAACTAGTAGCCCAACTGAAACCCGAACATGTTAAGACTATCAAACATTTACACTATTGAGGTACCTAATTAAACACCCAAGTTTGATCATCCAATCAATGGATGTAACCTAAGATTATTTTTAAGGCTAGAACTTTCCTCTAAATCCATGATGTTGTAAGTAATCTATAATATTTTTCCTCCAAGAGTATTATGTTTGTTATTTTATGACCATCTTGTAAAAGAGATGGATGAATGTGATAATGCCACATGATTGTGGTGAGATTAGAGGAATAAAAAATATTAGATCAAGGATTCAGTAGAGCACCTCCCACTTGAAACTAGCGAAGAATTATTTTATTGTACTCAAAATCAACCAATCAAATTACAAATGATTTTTACAAATCATTTGCTCATCAATATTTTACAAATATTTATTCTGATAAACAAACTTAACTTGATTATGTCAGTCATAGTTGTGTCTAGTATGATTCAAGCTCGAGGTCAAAACCAACCCTAATAATATTCTTAAACCTAGTAAACCATGATACATTCAACTTGCAGCAATTGTTGATCTTAAACCATTATGTAGCCTACCTTTAAATTGTTGCCATAACTCATCCATCAATTACACAACAAATATTTGTATTATAATCCTACAAAAATAAGTACTTGTTATGTGGCTACAATACATATGACTTACAAGAATCTATTATTTCAAACTATCATCTGCCTTGCTCCTAAATTGAAATTTCACAAATAATTTATTGACTAACCAACAAATACAATTACTACAATACTATATAGACAAATATTGACCACTACATGAAACTTGTTTTTTTAATAAATTAAAGATAAACAAAATAATGCTATTTATTTCACAACGATTTAGAATAGCTCCATCTCTCTACAGTGGCTCTTATGTGACAGCCGTGTCTACACTTACATACATATGCATGTTTCCTTGCTGTGACATTCTGAAAGCCAAGTCCCTCTCACCATCTCAATCTTTGGATGGCAAACTGAGCTGGCATTTCCACCCCCTCAATTGCTGAGACAAATCTGCTGAAAATTTCAGCGCAGTTAAATCATTCTCCTCTCGAACACAAAAATGTCTACTCCAGAAAAGTCTAAATGAATTCAACTCCGTGCCATTTCCAACTTGCATAATTCTTTGAGGACGTAACTTGAATAACTTCAGTTGATCTCCACAATGGAGGAAACGATGTAATCCTCTCAAGGATTCCCCACTACAGTCATCTCTGAATACCAACAAACATATAAGAGCTTCCACATTATATTGCAGAAATTTTGCATCACACGCAGTAAATCTCTTGTACAGATGTCTTAAACGGGTGTGTTGCTCAAATATATCAAGGAAGAGAGGAGGCTTGGTTTGATCATCTTGCTGGTTTTGCAGAGTCCTAAGAAGAGGAACAGAGGAAATCTTGTGCCATTGGGCTTCTCCTCCATGGAGAAGCTGCCAAACAGAGCAGTCTTTTCCTTGTATCGAAAAACAGGATTGTGTTGTATTTTGTGAAGGCGTCGATAAGAATGGAATGCATGAAGGAGAGGGTATGAAGGAGTGCATGTACATGCAGGTGGAGTTTCCATCAGGGCCAGTGGTGGCATAGATAAAATCTATAAGATTTCTCTTAGCTAATGCCAATCGAGGGAGGCTCTGCCACTCCAGTAACCCTTTTGTCAGATCAAGCATTTTCACGTGACAAATCTTCTTTCTTTGACCATCACAAGTTAGATAGTATATGCGCTCATCAGTAAGCAAAAACTTGAAGGGGGAGGAGCGAGGAATGCTCTTTGGAAGGGGTAGAGCTCTAACAATGCCCTCTTGAAATATCTTTAAAACTAAACGGTTTCCTCCAAATGGAGTATGACCATATATGATAACAGAATTTCTCCCTGTATTTGCATTTGAATGATAGGGATAATGATATACTCCATCTCTGAGAGCCTTTCTCCATGCTGGACTGAGAATGATCAGTTTGGATCTGGTGTACCAAGGCAATCTAGCCATGATTGGACCCAGTGTCATATCATTAGGAAGTCCAGGGATGAGATCTGTTGGGCATCACAAACCAGACCAAGACAAGAGATCATTGATAAACATTCCATCTAAGAGAATTTGATTGCAAACAAAATTCTATACCTGAATTTCCTTCTCCGTTGACTATGTTGGAGCTTGAAATCTGTGAATTTTTCCTTTGCCTCTTACATCTTGATCTACCCATATTAGACATGCACTACACACAAGAAAATCACTTCGTCAAAAAGTAAGCTCATATATGCTCATGGGCACCGTGGAAGTTGCATACATATGTGAATCTTAAGAAGTGGGTAATAATAACTAGCACTTGCACTCATAGGAGATTCAAGGGATGCGCCGATAGGAAATTAAAGATAAAATTTAAATCTATTTTAATATTACATTAAATGGAATACTACAGAAAAAAAATAGGAATAACATATAGGCAAATTAAATGAAGTATTAAACTACAATTTGAACTGTAAAAGCCACGCAGTATTTCTAAGGGTACAAAATGAACATAATCATGACAGTTATTGTAGATGAAATTAGCAATTTGAAAGTAATGAACACGATAATTTAAGCTATTGCATTCTTTATTGAAGAACACCCTTTTGGTTCCTTTTCAGCTAGTAAAATGGAAGAAAGAACAATAAAAATTACAAATATAAGTAACCATCAGTGCAGTAAAATTAAAATTCACTAACATGGCTTCAAAACCATATTCGTACAACCCTAAGCTCTCAGGAAAGGTAAGCTTCTCCAAAGCTCCTTTGCTTCTCCAAACCCATATCAAAAGCCCAAACAATAACATGCTAAGGGAGTTTACCACCCCTTACAGAATTTGGTGCCCTAGGAAAGAAGAAAGAGAAGAATCCAACCAACCACCAAAAAAGAAACAAAATCAAGATTATTTTTGATTGATCACATGGTGCCATTGATTTGTGAAACAATAGGAATATGTTAGCTCTATATCATGTTAAGTTATCCTGGCACTTCAAAGGAAATGTAGGTACCTGTATAGCAAACAAACAAATGGTGCCAGGCCCAACCACGAATGCCAGCTGAATATATAACAGATCCACTTTCAGTTTTAAAATCTACTCGTCACCTTCCTTTATTGGTTTTTCTCTTTTCAAAATATTGTTAATTATGTCTCTCTTGTTGCTGCCACTTTATTTCTGTTGCTTTGAATTTCATTCCATCATCTGCCGTTTCTTATTATGCTCTGCATTTTCCTTCACACTAACGTTGTTCTTATCTTCTTGTTGATGCTCGGTGTTTGGTTCCTCCTGCTTTGAACTTTCTTCCCTTGCCTCCCCAAGCATTCTTTCAACCTCTTCAATGCTGACTGGTGTTTCTTCCCCAGAAAATGTTTCTCAAGAACGTCTTCCGTGTTGCAGTCAACATGACAGAGTGGACAACATCCTTGTCGTTCAGACAATCCTGAAATGGGAGACTTTGAACCATCCTGGTGCAACTTCTTATTGAACTTGGGCTGCAATATCTTTCTTGATCTCTGACTAAACTTGGGCTGCAATATCTGTAGTAACATATATAAAAATAAATAAGCATCAAGATTTATTTATATGGATGTGACAATGTCCTTTGCAATACAACCATGGTTTTCAATGTCAATACAAAAGGATTGAAACCACAATATAACATTGACCTTAAAAGCAGTTAGTAGATACTTCAAATATACAGTAATGAAACACACTAACTATTAAAGCTATCCTTTTCTCTCCATTGTCTCAGTTATTGTTAAAATACTAATAACCTGGAATGGAGCCGCCAATAAATCAAGTGCCAGTTTATCAACAAAAGAAAAATAATCAGTATAGAGTTACCTAAAATCTAATCATGATAACTTTTCCAAAAATTAAGTGTAGAGATTTTTTTAATTTTTTTTCAAAGTTTGTAATTTTGATAAATATATAATTCAAAACAATTGTATTCATACCACCACTTTCTTTATCAAGTTCTTCCCATATATATGCTTGTCTAAAAAAATTTAATAAATGTTTCTCCTAAAATTTTCAATAAAAAATAACAAAAATGATATTTATAAAATAGATTGGAAGTTTTACAAGTAATACTTTTCTAGAATATGAAATTGCCAGAAAAGTAAAGTGATAAATTGTTCCGAACTCATCCAAAGATTTTTTTTGCTAGGCAGTCAGAAAGATGATCTTAAATATGAAAAAAGAGAAGCCCCTAACCAATCTGTAAGCTTCTATGAACGTGTCATTCAGAAATGTCATATCCATCAATATGAACCCCTAATTAAACTATAAAAGATGTATGCAAGATGTCATTAATAACACAATAAAGTTTTGCAATTTATAGTGAACATGGTACAAAACAAATTTGAAATTTGCCCCTGCAAGATGTCATAAATAACACCATAAAGTTTTGCAATTTATAGTGAGCACCGGACAAAACAAATTTGTCCGTGCAAATTAATCCAATTTCCCTTTCGGAACATCAAAAATACTTCTGGTTAACTGTTTTGTTGGGGAAAGCCCACAGCTACTGTGCTGAACACAGATTCAGGCTTTTCTTCCTGTTGATATTTTTGGCTCCAAAAGAGTACAACGTTTAATCATAATTCATAAATGAAGTCAACCCAGAAGTAAATTCTACAACCCTAATGAGGTCAAATGGCAAATCACTGCAACTTTCATAGCAGAGCTCCGGAATCAATCCTCAGCCGAAGGCTACTCTAAAAGAGAATTTAACAAATAAAAAGATTTTGTTGCACTTCATGTTGCTTGGATTAACGCCTCACACTAGGAGCGAATGCTTATATATTTCAGACTCGGTCGATTCCAGGGAAATGGAGAAACTCAAAAATAGAACTTGCAGGTGATAAGTAGTATCAGCCATTTTTTGTGGCAACTTTTCTACTTGCATGCTACAAAAGGAGAGGGCAACGTGTCCACTTGAATTCATGTGGAAAGACACACTTCGGAACTTTAAGAGTCTACAGGGCTAAGGCTTTCTTCTCACAATTAAGTCTACTGTGATTAGGTGTAAAGCCCAATTTATTGGAATACACTGCTCCAGGAGGTGGTCTAGCGTTTGGGTTTTGAGACTCACCAGGTCAAAACAGAGGAAAAGTTAAAAAGATATGCTGCTAAATTTATTTCCATGAAGTCTAAGGGGTTGTGGTAAACATTGTACTGGTAAGTATTTGTACTCATGTGAGTAAACATTTGTGATAAGGTCAGTGGGGCTTCATTGCTGCAGTTGCAGAGAAAATTTACAAGGCTCCTTCCATGGGAATGGCTGGTGAGAAAACCCAATTTCGTAATGAAGAGGCCTTTGAAGACTCACTGTATCCCACAAATATACCCTTCTTGCCTAAAGGTTCTAGCTTTGATCTTTTATCCTTGGGCACATGAATGTAAACAGGAAAACCAAAAATTCTTAAATGACTAACCTCAGTTTTCACACCTGTGAAGGCCTCTTTAGGAGTCATGTTTCCCAATATTCAATGAGGGCTTCTGTTATGAACATACACAACGGTTTTGGAAGCTTCTGCCCACAGGAAGGTCTGTAAATCTTGATCATGAATCATAGCCTTGGCTGCCTCAACTATGGATCTATTCTTTCTTTCAGCAACTCCATTTTGCTGAGGCTTGTACGGAACACAGAACTCCCTCTTGATCCCTGCCTCAATGCAAAAATTACGAAAACCTCCAAAAGTGTATTCTCCTCCATTGTCTGATCTCAGAACTTTAATCCTTTTCCTGGACATGTTTTCAACTTGAGCCTTGAATTCTTTGAATCTATTAAGTACTTCTTCAAACTCCTTAGATTTCAAGAAGTGAATCCAAGTCTTTTGAGAATAGTCATCAATGAAAAACACATAATACCAAAATCCACTCAAAGATGTCACAAACATTGGTCCACATAAATCAGAATGAACAAGATCTAAAATTCCCTTTGATCTACTATCACTACTATGAAAGGGACTCTTGATATTCTTACCAAGTGCACATCCTCTGCAAATGCCATCGTGCTCCAAACGAAGCTTTGGTAGACCAATAACCACCTTCTCCATAGATGGAAGAGCTTTGAAGTGTAAGTGAGCAAGTCTCTTGTGCCATAGCTAACTCGAACTGATAGAGTCGAGCAATAATACCTAAACTGGACGAATAGAAAGTCTGTATAGGCTCTCCTAGCAAACACCAATCACACGAGCTGATTTGAGTTCTTAGGCCAAGCAAGAACTTTCCTTTCAAAAAAAGCAACCTGGTACCCTTTGTCCTCCAATGCTGAAATGGAGACGAGATTTCTTTTGATCCCTGGTACAAACAAGACATCACTCAAATAAAGAGAGATTCCAAAATCTAGCTAAAGAGAGGTGGCCCCGGCTCCTTTTACGAAATAACAAGCATCATCTTCGATTATCACTTGCAAGTTGGTTTCTCTTTCTACCAAATTCGTAAGATGCTCTCAGTATCCTGTAATGTGACGTGAAGCACCACTATCTATCAACCAAGTGTCACTGTCAATTGGAACATTGCTTGAAAGAGCAGAGATGAATAGAAATCCCCCTGAGTCGTCTCTAGATTCCTTTTGAGGTGACATATTATCAACATCTATAGTACAAGCATACTACTTAGGTTTTGATATGCAATCTCGAGCATAGTGACCATACTTGTCACACTTGAAACATTGAATGTGAGAGAGATCCTTCTTCTTTGGTTCAAGAATAGAATCCGACTTTCTATCTCTATTCCTCTTGAAATTGCCTCTTTTCCCTTCTCTTCCTTTTCTTTTGGAAGCATGAACAGCAAGGACATGATTTTCTTCATTATGAGAGTTTCGCCCATTTTCTCTTGCTACCAATCTGGATTCTTCTTGAATGCAATCAGCTCAAAGACGATCAAACTTGGGCAGCTTAGATCTCCCACTAATGCTTTGAATAAAAGGCTCCCAAGATTGAGGAAGACCATTCAGTGCCAACATAACCGAATCTCTATCTTCAACTATGTCTCCAGTAGTGCATAGCTGATCTCTTAAATCAAAAATCTTCATGAAGAAAGAAATGACTAAATCTCCTTTAGCCATTTTTATGTGATGGAGTTGTTGTCTCAACGCAAGTGCTCTGCTAGTATTGTTGATCTCATACAATCCTTGTAGAGCCTCGAACATTTCTTTGGCTAACTTCATCTTGGAGATAATCAGAACTAGATGATCCTTTACGAAGTCTATCATAATCTTCCTAGCCTTCGTGCCATTTTTCTTCCATTGAGTTTTCTCTGCATCATCGGATGGTTCAGGCACATCACTCTACACGAAATCTAGAAGACCATTTTCTTCTAAGGCAATGAGAACTCTGAATTTCCAAGAGTTGAAATTTGATGCTCCATCAAGCCTATCTTCGACCTTGACTCCGTTCATCATCTTCGATACTTAGATAGACTACCCTAGATAAGGAGATGACTGGACTGCTTAAACAAATCTGATCCAATCTCGCTTAAACCCACTTTGATACCATGTTAGTTTTAGACCAGAAATGCAAATAAGCAGAAATACAAAACACTGAACAACAGAACACAGCAAAATACCTTGGGAAAACCCTCCTTCTCGAGGGAGAAAAACCCAACAAAATGTATCTCTTATATATTGAAAGAATAAAAGCAGAAATTTGTTTACAAGTCAAACCCAACACAAAGCCGAATTTGATACAATGAATGGTGAAACCTCTTTGTCATGTCCCCAAAATGAAGACATCAAAATATATGTAACACATTAAACTCTTTAAATTAGATCATAATTATTAAATATGATATCATAAATCTTATTTAGATTTTTAGCCATCAAAACTAATATCAAAGAAAATCAAAAATCTTATTTAGATTTTTAGCCATCAACTAATATTAAAAACTAAAGTTTATGCTAGCAAACCCACATATAAAATATATAGATATAAAATAACTCAATAAATTATAAATGGATAAGAGCTCAAATAAATTAATGTCTAAACTTACGAAATATTCATGGTAATTCAAAATACCTCATTTATAAATAAATATGACAAAAGCCCGTGATTTAGAGAAATTACGAGATGAAACTATTGGGCCACGAATAGACACCTTCAGCTGGGCGCGACTCATCCAGGGACGCGACCAGTCCAAGAAGTGATGCCTCCCTCTCCCGAGCACATAGAAATAGGGAACCCTCAAGTGGTCACAAGGGAAGAAGACAGAAACGGAGGAGGAATTAAGGCGTGGAATTGCAACCAGCGAACCAAGTGAACTCACATCACTTAGCTTGATATCTTGTATATGTAAGCATAATAAATGTTTAATCTATGCTTTCCTTCTCTGTTATATTTTCCATATCATTTATGATGCTCTATTAGCCATAACTGAATGCATAAATGAAAGAATCTAGTATAATCCGTCAATCCCAAGGGATGACGACCTTGATGGAAAATATGCAATATCATCTAGGAAATTGCTTGTATACGTAGACTATTCATGAGCTCATTAAAACTATTCCAATGGAATGGTTCTGATCGCCATGTCTATGATAGATCATAAAAATAAAATCAGTATGCTTTTACATGCCGTCCAATGTAGATTCTTATCTTGTTGTGCATATCCGTTTACTGTTAGAATCCCTTTTGCTAAACCATTAGGGATAACTCCTGCAATTGTTAAAATCAGCATTCCATTGTTATAGAATGATGATATGAACTTGATATATCTGTTGGTGCATTCTAATTTCTTTCCATAAAAACATTTCTTTTACTAACACGCTCAATTACATAATAAGTATAGAGGCATCTGTAAATTAATATATTTTCATCTGACTGTACAAAGATTGTTTGCTCTATGATTGTTACCCTATTAGGATGAGGGAGAAGCATCACCAAGTGGATTGCCTAAAAACCCCATCCTCAGACCCGTAGGCCCAAGCAAGGGATTGGTCATGAAGGGTGGGGGTCCCACCTCAGCATTCTGTTATTTAGGGGGGTGGTAGGCCTTAGGCCCTTGGTACTTAGGGTTTCCCCCTCCGCTCCTAATAGGGCCATTGTCTTCTGAGGCACTGCCATTGGTGGAGAATGCAGATACTAAGTCAATGGGAAAGGAGGATTGCATAAGCAACCTCTCGTGCCCAACATGAAGGCTTCAGGGCGGATCCATCCATGGCACTCCTCTTGCCTGTCATTTATAATTATGATTATGTCTGATTTTGATACTAGATATTAAACTAACACACCAAATATATGGATATATGTGCGTATGATGGATGCAGGTCTCCACTCAAATCACCCTAGTTCATGCCTTAGGGAGCAAGTAAAGAACCCAAATCCTCCAATAACCAAACACATTCAAGACTAGGTAAGCAAGGGACGTTTCACTCTCCTTGATACAAATGAACGTAATTCTTCTTGAAATCTGATCTGCTGCTAAAGATGGCGATCTGCTGCTAAGTGTGAACTTCTTCTTGAAACTGTGAATTGAAAATGAGAATGAATTGATGATCAATTGAGGTATCTTCACCTCCTTTATATACAATGATGGTCGACCTCTTCTCTAGGTCGGCCCCCTATAAAAATAGAAAACTATAAAATATTTATTTGTACATCAAGAGGCCGACCTGCCTTGAGCATTATTTCATTTTATTTTATTTTATCTAGGAGAAAAATATCTCCCACCACTATAACACTAACAGTAACTGCCCTACAAAATAAACTCAGATGACCTTTAACTCTATTCACATGTTGTAAACAGCTTCTTTGAGCATAATTCATTCTACTAAAAAAAATTCAGTTGTGATGAGAATATTGTGAAATTATATGAAATGAAAGAACATAATAAAAAAAAAGATACGAACCCTAAGAAGGGTTGCTTCTAAAATGAAGTAGAGTGAAAGTGAGCAACTAGTTACAAGGGGAACACAAATTTGGGCAAGAGATGAGGTAGATTTCCAAATTGAAATTGCTTAGTGGGCAAGAGCAGCATGAAAGACCTTGATGAAAACGGAACCTGCAACCCAACCAATGAATGAGAACATTGAATTGCAAGCCCAAGAGGGCAATGGTGGAACATACAAGGATCATTTCTTACCATGATTTGCAAGTCACCCAAGCATGAGTTTGCTACTACCTCTTTACCACATAAATTGAGAAATGCATGTCATTACTTGAAGTCATTCGATAATCAATTATAAATCAATGAAAGGAAAAACAAGCACATCTATCAATTGGAATGGATTCCCTAAAATTAGTATGCAAAATTTTGCAAGTAAAATTTCATTGAATTGCCTTGAGCTACTTGAACAAGACAAGACAAATTGCTTAGATGCTCATTAACAATTTTTTACTGAATTTGCCATGGGATTTAAAATATAAGACAAACATCATTGCAAAAAGTGTAAATACATTTCATATATCACAAGGGTAAAAAGGCAATATGGTGAACTGTCCATTTCCACCATTCATCATGACATAATTTGTGCAGAATCTTGAGGTAAGTCGCTTGACATGGTTTCAGTGAATGTTTTTTTTGGAATTTGTATGCGTCGATCATTTATTGTTGTGTAAATTAACATACTATCAAAGATGTATATGTTCAAGATTAAATCCATGATGGAGATTTCAGCAAAGTGTATAGGTCAGCAACTCAAGGTAAACATGATGAATTTGTGGCTGTCTGATTTTTACCTCTTACATGCTCTCTTGGACAAAGCAGGGAAATTGTGTGTCCCAAAAGAGAGAAGACTACTGCTCATAAGTGAGACACATTATCTCACCGATGGATGGTCATTTTGGGATGTCAAAGACAGTGACAAGCCTTCAGCAATATGTTTATTAGCCACACTTGTAGGTGGGATGTCTCTAAATGCATAAAGGTTTGTCAGTTATGTAGTGTTTGCAAACCCAACAATAGAAAACTTGGGTTGTACCAACCGTTGATGGTGCCTGAAAGACTATGGGAGAGCATATTAGTGGCCTTTGTAGGTGGATCACCAAAGACAAAGCATGATAATGATTACATTTTTATCATTGCGGATCATTTTTCTAAGATGTGTGCCCTGATTTGCTTGGAAGAAGACTCTAAAAAAAAGCAATGCAGCTGATTTATTTTCCAAGGATGTTTGGATTCACTTTGGTCTTCCAAAAAGTATCACATTTCAAATGAAGACATGACGTTTCTAAGCAGATTTTGGAGCACATTGTGGGCTAGGATGGAGAGAAAGATTAAGAGGTCTACAACATTCCATCCTTAAATGGATGGACAAACAGAGATGGTTAATCAAACATCAGTGCAGCTGCTACAAGGGTATAATCAGATTTATCCAAAAAAGGTTGGGATGAGTATTTGGTCTACATTCAGTAATCCTATAACAAAACCATTCATTCGCCAACAAATTTGTGCCCTTTTGAGGCTTGTTCTGGCTATTTGCCACCCAACCCATTTGATGTTTGTCTTGGACAGTCAAAAGAAGGCCAGGAAAAAAGGGGATGCAAAGGTGGATAAGGCAGCAAAGTTCATAGATAAGGTAAGACAAATTCGTTTAAAATTTCAGGAAAGACTCGAAGAGCCCCAAGCAAAGTAAGCATGATAAGCATCACCATGATCAACATTGCATTGACCACACAAATTCCAAGTGAGTGACCTCAAATTTTAACAAATTAAAATACAAATACAGAAACAAATTTCAAGATTGTCAAAATAATGTCAGTTCAACCAAAGATTTTGAAATAATGTAAGATTTTTATAAACATGAAAGAAATAAATAAATAAAAAATCTGAACACATTTATTAAGGTATGGCTGTAGTTTATTATTTAGCACTGAAAAAACTAAAAAGTATATGCTGCCACCATTAAAGACTATAAAATTATAAATAGCTTTTTATTCTTAATTCAACTCAGCTTCATTTACAGTAAAGAGGGTTTACTGCACAACATGAACAGTTTGTTGTAAGATTTTTTTAAAAAATACATAAAAAGAACTCCGCAAATTCAGAGATCTATCCTCCACACTCAGCACTAAGAAATTCTAAGATGGCACTAAATATAATAAAAATTCTAGCAAAATTTAAAAGCACATCATTCAACGGACCTGCAGCAGTACAAAATCATAGCAGGGGTTTGGGAAAAAAACAAATAAATTACAAAATCATAGCATTGTTAGTGTTAGTTTGTTACACTTAACATGTTTCAGGGGGTGTTTAGAAAAACTTTCAGTTAAGAATCTGTAATTGTTGAGCACTGTGAGGACCCCTCCTCCCTGTTTAGAGATTAATTGTGAAAGAGGCACTACAAACTACTTAGTGCCCATTTCCATCAATGTTAGCACATACATATATGAACTTGTGAATTTAGATCCTGGCCTCGGAAGTGTATGGTATTTCAAATTTTCACTCTTAGTACTTATAGGCTTAATGCATCTTTTAAAATCATATAATTGATATAAAATCAATGAATGTGGCAAATGGAAATAGCATAACTGCAAAGACACTCCTTTGAAGTTCATTGTGAGAGAGGCACAACAAATTGCTTAGGTGATTGCCATCAATGTTTACATGCCTCAAATACGAAGTTCAGCATTGTGATAACCATACCAAAAGCTGTGTATGTAACACTTTTAAAATCGTACGAGTGTGGCAAAGCGTGCATTCCTCAACCCTCGTATGATGTTTGTCCATGAAAACTTTAGGGACAACGCATAACCACACACTCAAACACAAAAATAAGTATATAAATAAGGAAAAAAAATGTCAAATGGCAGTCTCTAGCTTGGCCACAACTTAAATCCTACAAGACAACCTACAATGTTAACATCGAGTGAAATATCACATCCAACTCACTTGGTGAGTTCTAAAGGAGGAATTGAAACTGAAATTCATCATTCAATCTGAAGATGCATCAGTTCATACCCGATCCAACTCACTTGGTAAGTTCTAAAGAAGGAATTGGAACTGAAAAATCTATCCACAAAGACAAAATCACCAAATTAATATATATATGGAATTCATCATTCAATATGAAGATGCCTCAGTTCATACCCCATTCTAAAAACCCTAATCAGAACAAAAGAAATCTTGCATAGACACTACCACTAAGTTTGCAGAAAAATATTTTCACCATACATAAATTTAAATTGAGCGCACAGGCAACCACTAAAAGCTGCCAAAGCGTTAAAATCATATAAATTCCTTAAAATGCATTAAATGTTTTATCTAAGAATCCCAAACCAAAAATGCCCGCTTGTTCATACCTTGAAATACTATGCAATTTCTCCAATCAAACCCTGGAAAGGTATATATATATGAAAATATTAAAAATTTAAATTCATCATTCAATCTGAAGATGCATCAGTTCATTCCCCATTCTGAAAACTCTAATCGCAACAAAAAAAATATTGCGTAGACACACTACCAGTACGTTTCCGCGAAATATTTTCACCATACAGAAATAAAATTCAGCTCACAGGCAACCGCTAAAAGCTGCCAAAGCTTTAAACCATATAAATTCCTTAAAATACATTACATGTTTCGACAAAGAATCCCAAACCAGCAAAGAACAAATCTAGCATATTGCTTGTTCATACCTCAACCTCTAGAAAGGCAGCTTTCTGATCAAAAGCTCAATGCTCTTCTGGTATTCACGAATTGCACTGAAACACGATGAAAATAAACAGATTATCAACTTCATAACCGCAGACATATGATCACAGTCCATAATATTATCGTGCATAATGTCTGGTTTTGAAGGAAAAAAACGATCAAAACTAGAAACTATGCACAATAACTTCATAACGCTCAACAATCCAAGCGAAAAATCCTAAATTACCAGATTAAATTCATATTTGAGTTTCATAAGTTTCCAACGGTTCAAGATATCTCTTCCTGAAAAAATAAATAGGGATGTAAAACTAGGTATTACAATAATATCATATATGAAAGCAACCATAGACAAAATCCCAGAACCAATGCTAGAACTGTTTTAGAATGAAATAAAATACAGCAAAGAAATGAAGTGGCCGCTTACAGATTCCCCCAAAAACCACCTCACTGAAACCATGGCAAGTGACTTACCTCAAGATTCTGCACAAATTGTGGCGTGCTGTCAACCATACCGATGAGTAAAAATGGACAGAATGTCTAGGAAAAATTTATAAAAATAAAACGAACCAAAACCAATCTCCCTACAGCGGCTGCCTCAAACGAAAAGTAGATCTTAAAATATCGGAGTTTTCCAGCCTTTGAAACGAAAAAACTAATCGCCAGTCAAAATTTGTTTTCAGGCGTGAGGCAAAGGATGTTTGTAAAATTTCTGTTAAACCTGCAAAAGAAAGCATAGATCTTGCTGGAAAAAGAAAGAGAAACTTGCAGAATGAAAAAAAAGACAGAGCAGAACTTTGATTCTATTAACCGAACTACTTTAATGCATGAAAACAATTTACAATATGTAATCCGCCAGGAATAGAGTGGCGGTGGAAAGCAGACTTAACTGCTGTTAGCACCTATGGTGATAAAGGCGGTAAAAGAAACCTTAACAGCAGTTTGCAATCAGTCTCAATATGCACGAAAGAAACTGACGCTGTTGTTTTAGTTAGCTTACATAGGCTGTCGGTTATTCTCGGAGGAAATACGCGGAGGAAAACTAACATCAATCTAACACCCTCTCTTAAGTCTAATTAAGGGTTTAAAAAAAAGGAAAGAGGGAAAATCTTGTGGGAACAAAAATCTCCCTCAAAAAATATACACTAATTGTGCATGGTAGCTATTGTGTTGCAATGTTCTTCACCCCAAGAAGATCTCGCAGAACGTGAAACTTATGTTCATTGAATGTTCTCGTGAAGATGTCGGCAATTTGCTCTGAAGTGGCACAGTACTGCAAGTCAATGACTCCATCATGGATCAATTCACGGATGAAGTGCATGTGGATCTTGATGTGTTGGGTTCATTGTCGCTATATGGGATCTCTGCAAAGCTTCAGTGTACTTTGATTGTCACACCAAACGATAGTCGGACAATGAAAGAGGATACCAAGTTCAATTAGGAAGTTTTGCAACCAAATGGCTTGAATGGTAATGTTGATTGCACCTCTATATTCAGCCTTTGTTGATGACAAAGCAATGGTGGATTGCTTCTTGCTTGACCAACAAATGGGGCATGATCCCAAACTAAGAACATATCCAGAAGTGGACTTGTGATCAATGTTATCACCAACCTAGTCAGAATTTGTGAAGCCAATGAGATCCAAAAAATAATTTGTTGAATAATGAATCCTATAGCAAATGGTTCCCTGAACATATTGAAGTAGCTCATGTGGCTCCTACATGTGTTTGGAAACAGCCCCCACTGCATATGAGAGATTTGGACGAGAGTGACTGAGATAAAGAAGACTCCCCACAAGCTGACGAAACTGTGTGCAATCAACTAGTGGTGTATCTTTGTCATCTTCACGCTTTAACCCCGATAAGAAAGGTGTGGTTGTTGGCTTACAATCAGTCATGCGAAACCGAACTAGAAGATCTCTCGCATGCTTGGATTGAGTAACATTGATCCCTGATTCATTCTGGTTGATTTCAAGTCCAAAGTAAAAGTGTAGAAGACCCATGTCTGTCATCGAAAATCTCTCATGCAAAGTAGATTTGATTTCAGCAATGGTTATGGTTGAGCTACTTGTTATTAGTAGATCATCTACATAGAGCACTATGATCAACAAAGAGTCAGTTGTTCTCATCATATAAACATTTGGATCAGATTTGCATCGCATGAAATTCTAAGACAGGAGATAAGAGTCCATTTTAGTATACCAAGCTCTAGGTGCCTGCTTGAGGCCATAGAGTGACTTCTTAAGTTTGCATACTAAAGATGAATTTTGTACATACCCTTGCGGTTGCTCCATGTAGATTTCTTCCTTGAGATCACCATGAAGAAATGTGTTCTTCACATCCATATGGTGAACCTCCCACCTTCTTGTTGCTGCAATGGCAAGAGCCATTCAGATGGAATCAATTTTCGCTACTAGAGCAAAAGTCTCATCGTAATCAATGCCATGAACTTGTTGAAAGCCTTTGGCTACCAACCTTGCTTTGTATCAGCTCACATGTCCATCTGATGCTTTCTTTGTTCTATAGACCCACTTGCATCTGACAAGTTTGCAATCAGAAGGAAGCGGAACCAAGTCCCAAGTTTGATTTGCTATGAGCGAGAAGTACTCCTCCTCCATGGCAACTTCCCAAAGAGGATTCCCTGCAACTTCTGCATAAGTTTGAGGGTCAAATGCTAGAGCCACATAGGCATGCACTGGCATGATGGGTTCAGTAGCTGAGAGTGCAAGAGGGGCGTCATATATCTCGCTTAAGCTCCTTGTTCATTGATTTCTCACAGGGGATACTGAATCATCTCTAGAAGCCAAATCGGAATTTGGTTGTGGATCAGCACACACATGCTCATCTTCCTCTGAATCAAATTCAGAAATATCTAATATCAAATCTGAAAGATTACATGTATCTTTTATGAAATCTATGAGAGGAGGAAACATCGAGGTGGTGGCATGTTTGTCTTAAGACGTATGCAAGGAACTTTCTTCAAATTAGACACTTCTCTCAATGAAGAGTGTTTTTGTTGAAAGATCTAGAAGTCTGTAGCCCTTTATGCCATCTAGATATCCAACAAAGATGCATTCTCTACTTTGAGGCTCCAAAGCCTTCCTCTTCTTTGCAGGAATACGAACCCATGCACATGATCCAAAGATGCAAAAATGTGTGACTTCAAGTTGCATGCCACTCCATGCTTCTAAAGGTGTTTTTCCTATGACATATTTGTGAGGAGATCTATTTTGTATGTATGAAGCACAGTTGATTGCTTCAATCCACAATTTGGAGGGAGGTGGCCTTGCATGCAACATACAACTAGCCATCTCTTTCAAAGACCGGTTCTTCCTCTCAACTACCCCATTCTGTTGTGGAGTGTATGTAACTGTGTTCTACAACTGTATTCCTGCTTCATCACAAAGATGTTGAACATCGTTGTTGATGTACTCCCCCCCATTATCAGTGCGGAGGATCTTGATCATTTTCCCAGACTGCTTCTCTGCTTGAGCTTTAAAAATCTTGAGATGCTCAAACACTTCAGACTTGAATTTGAGGAAATACACCCATGCATATCGTGTGCAATCCTCAATGAAAGTTAGCACATATTTGGCTTGGCTCATAGAAGGTGCAAGAAATAGGCCCATCAAATCACTATGAACAAGCTCTAAAGGAGAAGAGGCTCTCCATGCATGCCCCTTTGGAAACTTTTTTTGTGGATGCTTTCCAAGGGCACAACCTTCACAGATTCCATTGGAAAATTCTATGGTAGGCAAGCCTTTCACCATCCCTTGTTTGTTAAGTTGTTTCATGTATCTAAAGTTTAAATGACCAAATCTTTCATGTCAAATTCTACTTTCATCATTTGCATGCATTAGCAATAAAGTGGAATCTAATTTAGCAACAAAGTTAGAAAAAGTATACAAATGAGACTGATGGTTTGCCTTACCAACAACAATTTTAGAGTTGTCTTGCATGTCAAATATGTTCATTGCATCTGGGGTGAATTCAACTCTCCTTCTGATGCCAGTACATGTCATTTGATAGATAGAGAGAAGATTGACATAAAGCTTTGGAATGTGTAGGCCATTCTCAAAACTACCAATTCCAAGCTCTACCCTCCCTTTTCCAGTTGCAACTACTGAAGAGTCATCTCCCATGAGAATAAGAGGACCACCACACAGATCCCAGGATCGAAACCTTGCTCTGATACCATGTAAAAAAATTGCTAAACCTGCAAAAGAAAGCATAGATCTTGTTGGAAAAAGAAAGAGAAACTTGCAGCATGAAAAACAGAGAAAAAAAAGACAAAGCAAAACTTTGATTCTATTAACCGAACTACTCTAATGCATGAAAACAATTTACAATATGTAATCCGCCAAGAATAGAGTGGCGGTGAAAAGCAAACTTAACTATTGTTAGCACCTACGGTGATAAGGGCGGTGGACGAAACCTTAACGACAGTTTACAATCAGTCTCAATATGCATGAAAGAAACTGACACTGTTGCTTTAGTTAGCTTACATAGGTTGTATGTTATTCTCGAAAGAAATACACGGAGGAAAACTAACATCAATCTAACAATGTTTCACTTGCCTAAAAGTTATCTCGAAAATCCAATGGCTGAAAAAAGATTGTATACCAACGTAAAAAGATCTAACGTGAGACTTGTTTCAAAAATTTATGCTTTTATAGAATGAATTATGTGTTTTTTAAATTTAAAGAAAGAACTAAAACTTCAAGCATACAAAAGATTTTACTTTTACAATTAATGCTTTTTAATCTAAAATGATACAAGCACTTTCAAGTGGAGAAAGCTAAAGTATAGACAAAACGCATCTATGGTCTTATGTCTTAGACATTATGACATAACATCCCATCCCCATGGACAAAGCGCACCTGGTAGTAGAATAAACGGAATGGACAAAACACACTGACGACAGAGTAAACGAAAAAATAGACAGACGGAGACGTTCAAACATATAGTTTTAAAAATGAGAGGGATTTTTAAATATGAGCGGGAGTTTTAAAGCGTGGGAGTTTCAAAAGTGATGGACGACAGTTTTACAGGGAATTTTGGATGTTTCAATTTTGATTTCAACCGCCTTGAGCACCACCTTCCAGGTCTATTGTTCTGTAGTCTTCCCATCGAAGCAGCTTTTTGGAGGGCATATCAAACGACAAATAACAGGCAAGTGCAGTGAAAGAGGGAAATTTTATTGAGTGTAATGTAATTCTTGTTGAGGAACATGTTCGATCTATTAGTCATTTTATTTTGTCACTGATTTCTTTTTCTATATATAGTTGGAGCTCACGGGGGTGTCAAGAGGGCGGTTTGTGGGACAACCCACAAAGTGGTCGCCATAGAAACAAAAATGGGCAGTTCGGGTGGTCGCCATGGCAGCCCTGAAGGCAAAGAAATCGTGGATACCCGATGTCAAGGGAGGCGAAAACATGGTGTATCCAGAATGGCTTGATGGCTCGTGAGTACCCAACACAACAAGGCAAGCAACCATTTTCCATTCCAAACCCAAGGGTTGTGTTATTAATGTTGTTATTGGTTTTGATCTTGTAGGCTTCTGGGCAATTATGGGTTCGACCCATTGGAGCAGAATCAAGTCTTGTCGATCATCTGCATGGAAGCCGAAGAAGCCTCTTAAGGTTTACCCTGGGGAACTCATTTAAAAATTGCTCTACAAAATGCCCAAGCCTTGGCGTACCTCCACAACTTCGATCCGCCCATATTTCATAAAGATGTGAAATCCTGAAAAATTCTTCTAGACCAATATTTTTGTGCAAAAGTTGCAGACTTTGGGCTTTCCCCCTGAATGTCTCCCACGTCATAGGTACTCTGCAAGGCACGCCAGGGTATGTTGACCCTAAGTACCATCAATGCTTCCAGCTCACTGAAAAGTCTGATGTCTATAGCTTTGGGGTTGTTTTGGTAGAGATCATCTCTGCCAAAGTAGCGGTAGATGCAATATTTTTCACAAATCAAGTGTGGTCTCAAAGAAATAGAGTGAAAGAATCATGAGGGCATCTTGAGTCCTCATGTAGAGGAAAATGTTTCCCATTTCCATGAGTAGTAGTGAAGTTGAATGCTTAAATATATTGTTTTATTTTTAAAAAATAAAATCTCATTTCTTTTCTTCTTTTGAATCTGGAAGAATTGTGGGATAGAGAAACGAATGGTAGGCAGGAGGAGCAAGTGACGATATTGTTTTGGACACCTAACAAAGATTTACTTTTGATAAAATATTTACAAGCCCACAGAAAAGTAAATTGGCGCACTCTTCCTATCAAAGCAGGTCTGAGATTTCTTTTTAATGCTTATTGAATCAATAGTATTCTCCTTGTTTGAAACTCTGATTACTATTTGCACAATTTGTGTATACGAAGGTTTGTTGTGCTCTGGAAAGGGATGCAGGTTACGGTAGATGAATTATCTTCGTCCTAAGGTGAAACTTGTCCATATTTTATCAAATGAAAAGGAGATCATTATACAACTCCACAAGTTGCTCGACAATAGGTATACAAGTCTTGTATCCATTATACTAGATTTTTTTGAATTTTAATTTGTTATCATGGAATCTAGTAGTGCTTGATCCATGAATAACCCTCTACGAAACTTGTTTGTTTCATAGGTTCGTGATGTTCAAGCACGTAAAATGAGGTGAATTTCAATCCACCTCGAAGTGCATTCCAAAGTCTCAAATTGTATGTTTGAGCGTTCTTTTGTGTCTATCTATCAAAGACCTTTGAAACGAGTGCCTTCATGAGGCCTAGACGTCATACTTAGTCAAAATTGTGAAAAGTGTAGGAGTGCCAAAAAACAATGCTCCTACGCTTACATGCAAAATTTGACTAAGTGTCAAGTGCACAAGCGCTAAGATTCAACATTTGTGCATCTTTTCTAAAAGTTAGTTTTTGGTGCACAAGCACTAATTTTAGCGCTTGTGCACCTTTTCCTCATACTTGGCCAAAAATGATCAGGGCGGTGATTTTTGACTCAAGTGCACTTTTGACAGTTTTCACTTTTTAATGCGCCTTAATTGATGCGCGACTTGGAGTTCATTAATGATGCTTCAAAAGTGACTTTTAAGTTACTTTAGATTGATTTGCCTCTATTTTATTTTGTCGTTCCTCTCCTCACCATGCTAAGCCATTTCCAACCTCTTCCAAGTTCGCATTTTGAGATTTCTTCAAGTAATTTGAGCTTGGGTTTTCATTTTTTTGTTCCAAGTATGTATTTGTCATTTCACCACATTTTCTTCTTTCCATTCTATCTTTGCAAAGATAGAAGGTGTTGTAAATTTCTTGTAGATCTTGTCTAAATGTTTATACTAGCTTTCTTTGTGCATCATTTTCACTTAAATAAGTCTATATGTCACATGCCTTCATTGTTTCCCTGTGTGTTCTTTCCTTCTTCATGCCCTAGCCTCTCAAAAACGCATTTTGTCTTTTTCCTCATTGTTTTATTTGCCATGTGCATGCTTTTCGTTCTTCAAACATGCCTTTCCAAACCGGTGAAACTCTCCATTCACACATTCTTCAAAATGGAAAAGTTTCATTGTTGATTGGAATTCGCTAAGGTTGAAGCATAAAATTTTAACACTATTACACTTGACGTTTTTTTCACAAAATCTAAGTCCAAGTGTAGGAGCGGTGAAAATCACCGCTCTTACATGGAGTTCCCTTCCCTCTAAGTGCACTAGCGATTAAAAACTTGCCTTTGCATTTCACAAGTTTTTCCAAGTGAGACAAAAGTGCCAGGGCATTGATTTTTAGCACCCTGACACATTTTATTGAACTTACATACAAGACATGTAAAGGCATTGATTTTCAGTGCCCTTACACTTGAAAATCACGTCTCCAAGTGTAGGAGTGCTAATTTTCAGCGCTCCTACACTTTTGGTAGTTTTAACCTTAGATGCTTTCAAATTGCTCCATTTTTACTCCAGACCCCGTTTTTTCGCTCTTGCATAATTTTTTGTGCCTAAGTTGCTTTGTTCATGCTTGTTCAACATTGTTTGCTTGCTTCATGCTACCTAATGTGGCTTGTTCTGCTAATGCCTATTGATTCATCATCCTTGTAGTTTCTTTCTAGATATCAATTGGAGTTGAAGGAGAGTCTTCACCATTTCAAAAGGGTCACATATGCCTTATTTTCACCTCTACTATACAGTTTTGATCCAACTTTCAAAAAGAAGAGAGTGTCAAATGAGGCCTATAAAGTGGTAAGCAAGGTTGGGTGCATATTCTTACAATTTCCAACTTTCACTTACATGAGGGTAAGATGCTACATTGAGTGCCCTTACATGTTGCCCATATATCCTTCAAAAAAGTGGGTGTTCATGGAGTTATGCAGACAACTAATTTTAGTTCACAAAGAACACATGAGGATCCACAAATCGGGATTCAAGTTTTCACTAATGATTGGTAGATATACCATCGATAGTGTGCAAAAGGCCAAATCAGTCTATGCAAAAATGTAGGTTGTGACAATAAGGACCTATAAATCCATATTTGACTTTGATTTCCGGAATGTAAAAAAGAAGTTGAAAATGGATCACAGACACCAATACCGCTTTGAAGACATCTGGGTTGATTGCAAAGATGAAGATGATATCTACAAAATGGATTATTGTAGGCTAACCATGCAACAAATCAGGGATCTTGGTGATGCTGATCTGCCAGAGGATTTCACGGACCTTTGTGACATTATGAATGTTGCCTATGATGAAGATGAGATTTCTAGGAAACCCTTGCCTGCAGTACAATGGTCAAAGAAGGAATGTGTTTCCATCAAGGAGAGGCTTCCTCCCATATTAGCTAACACTACAGAGTGGTTACACAAACATGGTTTCTAGATGAAAGCCTTCAAGACAAAGTCAGAAGGAGAAATACCCAGAATAGAAATCAACCCGCGGGTGCTGGCAAGAAGTTGAGTCCACTTTTTGGCCAAAAAGTGGAAGTGTTTTCCCTGATTTTCAGAATTTGACACTTTGACCTTAAAATTTGAAGCACTTAGAGATGGAATCTTCAAAAAAGTCACTAATTATTAAATGTAGTAATCGGAGTCTTGTTTCCAAATATGTAATTTATTTCAATACCTAGATTGTACAAATTGAGTTTCAATAAGCATTTCTAAAAACCGCTGTTTAAAAGTCTTCTTTTTTTACCATACCATGCACGTGTACGACATCCATATTTTGACCTAAATTATTGTATTTTTATAAATACTTTTGGGAAAAGATTTGTGACTCATTGAAGCTTGCCTTTGATATTTTTTTGTAATTTTTTATTGAATATTTTTTTTATTGTTAAATTTTTATTAGGCATATTTGTCATTTTGAAAAATCATCGTGTACAACACGCATAAGATGACCTAAACTTATCATTTTTTGATTTTTTTTTTTTTAAATTGAAAAGAATTGTCTGAAGTTTTGCCCTCGTGCAATCCGTTCATAAAAATGTTATGTTGATAAAAAGTTATTAAAATACTAAAAAACACTGATAATTCAAGTTTATGGACCTGTTTAATTAGAAATTAAATGAAAAATAAAAAAATTAATCCAATTGTAAAAAAAATTACATATTTGGAATCTACACTGTCTAATCTATAATGGGTTTTAATTTCATCGAAAAAATCTACAAATAAAGCCTTCAGACGTATGCCCAAAGTCAGTATTTTTTTGTGACATTGCTAGGACCTTCAACTTGCAGGTCAAACTAGGTCCATGGCTTAGGTTCGAATCCCCAAACCATTTCCCGAACCTATAAACAAAGCAAAAACCCGACCTACATTTGAAATTTTAAAAAACGGGATCCCATTTTGAAAATTGTCGAAAACTGCCATTTTTGGAATTTTTGAAAACGGATCCTTTTGAAAATTTTCCAAAAATGGAAAATTTTCAAAAATAAACAGTTTCCAAAAACGGAAACTTTACAAAACAGATCCCATTTTGAAAATTTTCCAAAAATGGTTTTTTTTCAAAACGGGATCCCGTTTATTAAAAACGAAATCCTGTTTTTGCAATGTCAATTTCATTTTTTTGGCTAAGGAAAAAACTTCCACGTTTCATGGACTCAACTTCTTGCACTTACCCCCGCAACAGGAACTTTGCACGAAAGATAAGCAGGCGACCATTCCCTCTTCTTCCCAAAGAGGCCATAGAATAAAGTTCAGTGTTGGCAAGAAGGATAAGCAGGTAGTTCAAGATGCAAAAGCCACAAAATCTAAAACATATCACTCAAAAGGAAAAGGGCCCATTTATGAAGAGATAGATTCTGAAGAAGAAGAAAATTCAAGTGATGAATCTACTGAAGAAGAAGATTCTCAAGAAGAAGACTTTGATGAGGAAGAAGATTCCCCACACGAACAAGAGTTAGAAGGTGATCAAGAAGGTGATAAAAAGGAACTCAGGCATGACGAAGAACAAACTCTATCTCCACATGAGAATGTTATTGAGGATATTCCCCATATGTCATCACCCATAACTTCAAACATTCCTCCCACACCTCCTAATCCAAACACTCCACCACCACCTTTTCCATCATCACCTCTTCCCACATCTACCATACACATAGTGGATGTCTCCATTCCTCCTGCAACATCAACCGTACTTGATATTCCTCCATCAGTTTCAAATACACAAAAGGTTGATATTTTGACAAGTTCTCCATCATCCATTCCCAGCTTGTCATCTCCCTGATGCCACCTCCTATGGCATCACTTATGAGGCTAAATTCAACTAGTTCATGCATAAATCCTTGCATGGTCAACTTGGTGTGTAATCTACTAGTGCAATCATGACAAACACTACTCCAATTGTCACCATACCAGTTATTTCAACAAAAATGGTTGTGACAAAAGGATTGACAGCCAGTCAAGAAGCTCATACTTCCTCTCTTCCCCCTTGGTTGGAATCTCAAATATTGAAGAGGAAAAAGCATATGATCTCTCCAAAGGAACTCGATCTTGAAGAGATAGCCCCTCCAAAAGCCAAGGGGAAGAAAAAGGCAAAGATACATTTCAGACTCCATGTTGACAAATCGGGTCAAAAATATGTAGAGATTGGTATACCGCCTTAAGAGGAAGGAGATGTGAATATGGAGGATTAAACTGTAACAAGGTTCCAACTTGGCAAGGTCACGAATGAAAGTGAAAAGGCAGATGCACAAGTGGTCTTGGATGTGTTGGTAGAAAGGCTTGACAAAATGGAGGAAGCCCGAGACATGTACAAATAAAAGGCCGAACAATATGCAACTATTTTGAGGAGACTCACAAACTCTTTAGGAAATATCCAACTCATGGCTATTGAAAACCTAGAAGAACCAACAGTACAAAAGGCAAAAAAAATGGCCTCCCTTTGTAAAGAATTGTATGATTTCATTGATGAATTAATACAAGATGGATCACAGGAAATTGTTGTTGCAGATGAAAAGGCCACACAAATAGCCAAGCTCAAATTAGAGCTTGATAAGGAGGAAAGTGCACCTACTCAAGAGTGAAAGAGATGGAAGAATGCCTATCATTTTGGTCACAAATGAAATAGGAAAAGCTTAGCAAATTAGTGCAAGTTGGGGTAATTCCCGACAAGGAAAAATATGTAGAGGTAAGAGAATCACTCAAGCACCGCATCAATGTGATCAAATCTCTTATCGGAGATCTTCACCATGTACAAGAAGATGTCAAAGGACATCGAGCTATCCTGGAGAAAGGAATCAAGGAATTGCCAAGCAAGCTTCTTGAAGAAAATTGGATTCTCCTTCCAGCTAGTGAACTTTCCAAGATCTACAAAGAAGTTGTCATGCAACAAGTGGAGGATGCCAGTTTTTCCAAAGCCTCCATACACGTCGTTTGTGATATACGACTGACCATTGATAATCTCAATACATATCTTCGTAGGTGCAATAAAATCCATTCATCCGTCTGAAGGTCAATCACGAGAATTCACACCCTTGTGGATTACACTGTCGACCCAGATGACATACATGAGACCAAGAAGAAGTATGAAGAATTCTACACCCAGAGCAAAGAACCATGAAGATTTTTGATCTGCAGTGTTGAAATTTTTGATGCTTCCCTTTTATGCATCTTGTAAATAGTTTTTGACATCTTAAATGTCTTTTTGGAAAATTTAATTACACTGAAAATCTAAGATGTAGTTTCACAAAAATAGATTACATTTTGACTAAGTCAAAGTTAGGTGAGATTTTCCTAAATTAGCTCACCTAATTTTCCTAATTTTACTCAACTAATTGCCTAGATTCACTCATCCCTCTCCTTTATAAATAAGAGGGATTCCTATTGTAATCTTTACCTTTAGTATTTTGCAACGAAGTGTTACCCTTTTTGAAGTAGATTTGTGAAAATTTGTGTTCATGTTTGCGAATGAAAATCTGATCAATAGAGAAGAGAATTACATACCAAACTTTGTGTTGGAATCGATAATCTTGTGGATTGGTTATATTGGTGGTCATTAGTATACGAGATTTGAAGGTCTTCAAGTAAATTTATGTAAACTTTGTGTTACATTATTTATTTGAATTTACGTTTATGTTTGGTTAACTATTGTTGGATGATCTACAAGACTTTGTGCTTGTAATTATTCATGTTGTTCATGGAATTGATGTATCTAGAAGACTTTGTGCTTCTACTATGACAAATGATACACCTCTCACAGATCCATCAATGAAAAAGCTACGGAACAAATTTGTGCCTTCATGAGCTTTGCTTTTCCATTTTATTGCTATTATTATCATACTTGGTATCTCTACACTTTGCTTTGACAAGATAGAGGTATTGGCATTACTGCTTGTTTTTAGTTTAAAGTTATTTTTAATCATAACTATTAATAGTGAAGCATTGTAAAACATCTTCTCTGAAAAAGAGAGAAGCATGAATGTGACACACACACCCCATCTTGTAGTTGTAGTGTACACATTGTGAATATTTAGTTAGTTTTATTTAGCTTTTGTGAGGAGTAAGAAAGGCATCTCCCCTTTCTGAGAGGAGAGGTTATATCTCACATAGTTGTGGTTGAAATCCAGGTTGTGTAATCTATTGAAAAGATGATTACATAATTTTCACCCAACATAATTAAAGACTATGAATGATAGAAAATTTGTCCCAACCCATCTCATTTTATCTATTAGGGATCATGTTGATAGGTTCTTAAATGTTTTTTGTTGGTCTTTTCAAAAAAATTATTAGTAGCAAGCATGGGTTGGGTTTGAATTAACAAGAAAACAAAATGCTTATACAAGGATCGGGATAAGACATAATTTATCATAATGTTTAAGAAATGAGATTTTCATATTCATTAAAGAAAACTCAGTTCATGATTTGTAGGTGATCATTTATAGCGGGACAAATTCCTAGGAGAACTGATAATGAGGTTAAGAATTACTAGAATACCAATTTGATAAAATCCACCTCATGCTGTCAAGGTTGTTTCACAACAATTTCGACAAGTGGGGGATTTGTAAAGGATGTCTTCACCGTTAAGACAATTTTTTAGATCTATATTAAACTGACGGAGATGGGGATTTGGGGTATGGATTGAATCAACCTCCCATTTATTTTCCTTCTCAGCATCCTCAACTTGAAAATAATATCAAGGTTGTTTCACGATAATTTCAACAACTCTCCCATAAAGAAGCTTTGCATAATTTTGCTCCTTTGGATATTGGCCCATAACACCATTGGCCTAAATCTCAGTAAGGTTATATCAGTTCAATTAATACTTTGCTTGGAAGGCTCATTCATTTATGTGTTGCCTGAACTTGTATAATTGTAGTATTTGAAACTGTCAAATAATAGATTTAATGAAAGTATTCTAGATAAGCTATCAAATTTTTCAAATTTGACTTATGTGGGTGACAATCTTTTATTAGGATTTTTGTCCCCAAATATTTTTGAGCTTAAGCAGCTACAAAATCTGTGATTACAAAATAATCATCTAACAAGAATTATCCTAGTTAATATAAATTGTAGCATGTATTTAGTAGAGTTGCAATTACATTACTAAATATATTTATTTGGCTACTAAATCTTATATATTCTTACAAGTGCTTGTAGCCACAATTTTTTTACAAGATTCCTTTTGGATTTATTCAATATAGAACAAAGGATTTCATAAAGTGGTTTGGAATTTTTATTTTCTTCCCAAAGACTTTGTAGAGTCGAGACATTGAAGTGAATAGATAGATATTTATGGTATGTGCTAATTGTATTGTCAAGTCTTTTAGTGGAAATGAAATCTAAAAATGTTTCAACATAATTGTATTTATTATGGTTCTTTGAATGGTAGAACTATCTAGAATGGTATTAGTTTCTATTTTCTTGTAATCTATCTCATTCTTATATTAAAATTGAAGAAACTTTTATGGCCAAAAGTATCTACAAGGCTTAAAATCTATTCAATTCTTATATACTATTGAATGGTAATGGGTTTCAGATTAGGTTCTCTATCAACCATCAATCATTATAAATGTCTTCCATCATAATTTTTTATAAAGTCATTGATTGAAATTTATCAATGTGGTATATTACAAAATTTAGGGGATGAATTAAAAGACATTTCAAAGATTTGTATTCCAAGGTCAAATCTACTTGGATCTACTTCCCATAGTCTAGATCTATGCTCAACTTGAATCTTGTGGATAATTAAACATTCTAAGAAATATTTGAGGTTGGGAATCCTCAACATTTGTACAAAGTTCATGTACATCATACAAAGCCTTAGTGGAAGGATTGTATTTTATATGTTGTTCTCTTTACATTTATACCCTAAGAAAAGGATATAGATGATTTTATCTACATTTGCATATGATCCATAATTTTTTTCCTTATATGATGGAAAAATAAATGTACAAAATAATCACAAGTTGGAAAAACACAGTGGGTTGTGAGTGATTTCATTTTTCTCATTCTAAGGTCAAGGGTGGAGAGCTCAAGGAGGAGTTGTAGGTGGGGGATGCATAAAACTAATTATATTGACTTGAGGAGTGACTAACCGATTAGTTTGTTACTTGTAGAGGGTTTTACAATAGTATGTGGATTGCAAGTTTTATAACACCTAGTGTTTTCCAAGCCACAATTATTGTAATGAATTTTTTTTGTTATTTAGAGATCGCACGGATCATGTAACATGAAAGTCACCTTTAAAATTTACCACAAATGTTACATGAGTATAAAATTGTGTTTCAATTTCCTCATATGATGGAAAAATAAATGTACAAAATAATCACAGGTTGGAAAAACATAGGGGGTTGTGAATGGTTTCATTTTGCATGTTCTAAGATCAAGGGTGGAGAGCTCAGGGAGGAGTTGCAGGTGGGGGATACATAAAACTAACCAAATTGACTTGAGGGGTGACTACGCGATTGGGTTATTACGTGTAGAGTGTTTTACAATAGCATGTGGGTTGCAAGTTTCATAACACCTAGTTTTTTCCAACTTGCAATTATATATAGACAATATGATTATAATATTTTTATTATTTAGACACCAAAAATGCAATGGAAGTAACCTTCCAAATTTATCACAACTATTAGTTAGAATGAAAATTATATTTGTTTTTCTTCATATGATCAAAAAATAAATGCATGTAGTATAATTGAAGGTTGGAAAACATAATGCCAGTTGTCAATTAGTTAATTGTGCTTATTTGAAGCTCAAGGGCAGAGAGGTCGGGGAGGATTTGCAGGTGTGGGATAAAACTAACAAAATTTAGTTGAGGGATAACTAACCAATATTATATTTATGTATAGAGGGTTTTATAATAATACATGGGTTGCAAGTTTCATAACACCCAGTGTTTTCTAGCCTGTAATTTTAGAAAATAGTAAGAATTTAATGAAAAAAATTTGTTATTTACATAATATGAATGTAATTGAAATTCACCTTCAAAATTTATAATAAGTCTTAGAGTAAAAATTGCATTTCAATTTCTTCACATGTTCCAAAAATAAATGCATAGTATAATTGAAGGTTGGAAAACATGGTGAGTTTTGCGTAGATGGTTTATGAAACCTGCAACCAATACACTATCTATCTCATTCACTTTGGAAAACACAATGGGTTTTGAGATTGCCAATTTGATTTGTTTTATGTATTCCCCACCTGCAACTCCTCGCTAGCCTCTCCACCCTTGAGCTTAGAAAAAGTAGAATGAAATCACTCACAAGCCACCCTGTTTTCCCAATCTGCAATTATTTTGTGCATTTATTTTTCTATCATATGAGGAAATTGAAATGCAATTTTGACTCTAAGTAACAATTGTGGAAAATTTTGAAGATGTCTTTTATTATGTTTGTGCTCTCTAAAAAAAAAATGGTTTTCTTTAAAATAATCGCAATTTGGAAAACACTAGGTGTTATGTAACTTGCAACCTACATATAGTTGTAAAACCCTCTACATGCATAAAAACCCAATTGGTTAGTCACCCCTTAGGTCAATTTGATTAGTTTTATGTATCTCCCACCTACAACTCCTCCCCAAGCTCTCCACCCTTGAGATTAAAACAAGAAAAATGAAATCACTCATAACCCATTCTGTTTTTCCAACCTACGACTATTTTGGGTTGTTACGTGTAGAAGGTTTTACAACAATATGTGGGTTGCAGGATTCATAACACTCAATGTTTTCCACTCTGCAACTATTGTAATGAAAATGTTTTTCTATTTAAAGAGTATGAATGTAATGAAAGGCACATTCAAAATTTACCACAAATTTTATTTAGGTAAAAAATATGTTTTTATTTCCTCATATGATGAAAAAATAAATTAATAAAATAATTACAGGCTAGAAAAACACAACGAGTTGTGAGTGATATGATTGTGCTTGTTCTAAGCTCAAGTGTGGAGAGCTCAAGGAGCATTTGTGGGTGGGGGTTACATAAAACTAATCAAATTTACCTAAGGGGTGATTCATCAATTGGGTTGTTACTTGTAGAGGGTTTTACAATAGTATGTGGGTTGCAGGTTTCATAACACATAGTGTTTTCCAACATGTAATTTTTCAAAATAATAAGAATTTAATGAAAAACATTTTGTCATTTACACAGTAGGAATGCAATGAAATTAATTTTCAAATTTTATAACAAGCCTTAAAGTAAAAATTCTGCTTCAATTTCTTCATATGTTTGAAAAATTAATAACTTTTCATAAGGAAATAACTGACAAGGGACAATGTGTTTTCCAACACTGCAAATAATGTGAACATTTTTTAGTTCCAATCAGATGAAGAAAGTGCAATGCCATTTTTATTGTACCAAAGAGTTGTTCTAAAATTTGAAGGTGGACTTCATTACATTCTTGGTGCATACGAAACAAAAAAAAATCCTAAGGAAATAATTGAGAGGGGATAGTATGCTTTTCAACACAACAAATAATGTGAGCATTTTTTTGTTCCAAAATTTGTTCTAAAATTTTAAGGTGCACTTCATTATATGTTGGTGCCTACAAAACAATTTTTCATAAGGAAATAACTGATAGGGGACAGCATGTTTTCCAACACTACAAATAATAGATGAAAAAAGTGAAATGTCATTTTTACTATACCAAAGAGTTGTTCTAATATCTTAAGATGTACTTCATTACATTCTTGGTGCATATGAAACAAAAAAAAATCATAAGGAAATAACTAATGTAAGAAACAGTGTGTTTTCTAGCACATCAAATAATGTGAGCTTTTTTTGTTCCAATCATATGAAGAAAGTGAACTACCATTTTTACTGTACCAGAGAGTTATTATAAAATTTGAAGGTGGACTTCATTACATTCCTTGTGCGTACGAAACATAAAATTTTCATAAGGAAATAACTAGCATGGGACAGTGTTTTTTCCAACACTGCAAATAATGTGAGCATTTTTGTTCCTATTAGATGAAGAAAGTGAAGTGTCATTTTTACTGTAGATTTGTTCTAAAATTTGAAGGTGGACTTCATTAAACATTGTTGGAGCATACAAAACAAACAAAAAAACATAAGGAGAAAAACTGATAGGGGGCAGTGTGGTTTCCAACACTACAAATAATGTGAGATTTGTTTTGCTCCACTTAGATGAAGAAAGTGAAATGTCATTTTTACTATACCAAATATTTGTTCTAAAATTTTAAGGTTGACTTCATTACATTGTTGGTGCATACAAAACAAAAACTTTTTATAAGGAAACAATTAACAGGGGATAGTGTGTTTTCCAACATTGCAAATAATGTGAGCATTTTTTTATTCCAATCAAATGAAGAAAGTAAAATGCCATTTTTACTAGACTAAAGAGTTGTTCTAAAATTTGAAGGTGGACATCATTACATTCTTGGTGTGTACAAATCAAAAACTTTTCATAAGGAAATAATTGATAGGGGACAAAGTATTTTCCAACACTGCAAATAATGTGAGCATTTTTTTGTTCTAATCAGATGAAGAAAGTGAAATGCCATTTTTACTGTACCAAAGAGTTGTTCTAAAATTTTAAGGTGGACTTCATTACATTCTTGGTGCATAGGATACAAAAAAAATTATAAGGAAATAATTGATGTAAGGGATAGTGTATTTTCCAACACTGCAAATAATGCAAGCATTTTTTTGTTTCAATCATATGAAGAAAGTGAAATGCCATTTTTACTTTACCAAAGATTTATTCTAAAATTTCAAGGTGGACTTCATTATATGTTTGGTGCATACAATACAAAAACTTATCATAAGGAAATAATTGACAGGGGATAGTGTGTTTTCCAATACTACAAATAATGTGAGCATTTGTTTTTCCAATCATATTAAGAAAGTGAAATGTCATTTTTATTGTACCAAATAGTTGTTCCAAAGTTTGAAGGTGGACTACATCATATTTTTTATGTCTACGAAGCAAAAAAAATCATAAGGAAATAACTGATAGGGGACAATGAGTTTTTCAACACTACAAATAATGTGAGCATTTTTTGTTTCGATCATATGAAGAAAGTGAAATGTTATTTTTACTGTACCAAAGAGTTGTTATAAAGTTTGAAGGTGGAATTCATTACATTCTTGGTGCATACAAAACAAAAACTTTTCATAAGGAAATAACTGACAAGGGACAGTGTCTTATCCAACACTACAAATAATGTGAGCATTTTTTTTCCAATCATATGAAGAAAGTGAAATGCCACTTTTCTGTACCAAAGAGTTGTTCTAAAATTTGAATGTGGACTTCATTACATTCTTGGTGCGTCAAAAAAACTTTTCATATGGAAATAATTGATAAGGGACAATGTGTTTTCTAACACTACAAATAATGTGAGCATTTTTTTGTTCTAATTGTATGAAGAAAGTGAAATGTATTTTTTACTATACCAAAGAGTTCTTCTAAAATTTGAAGGTGGAATTCATTACATTCTTGGTGCATATGGAACAAAAAAAAATCATAAGGAAATAACTGACAAGGGACAATGTGTTTTCCAACACTGCAAATAATGTGATTATTTTTCTATTCCAATCCTATGAAGAACTTGTGAAATGCCATTTTTACTTTATCAAGGATTTGTTCTAAAATTTTAAGGTGGACTTCATTACATTCTTGGTGCATATAAAACAATAACTTTTCATAAGGAAATAATTGATAGGGGATAGTGTGTTTTCCAACACTACAAATAATGTGAGCATTTTTTGTTCCAATCAGATAAAGAAAGTGAAATGCCATTTTTACTGTACCAAAGAGTTGTTCTAAAATTTTAAGGTGGACTTCATTACATTCTTGGTGCATACGAAACAAAAAAAATCATAAGGAAATAACTCACAAGGGACAATGTGTTTTCCAACACTGCAAATGATGTGAGCATTTTTTTGTTCCAATCAGTTGAAGAAAGTGAAATGTCATTTTTATTGAACCAAAGAGTTATCCTAAAATTTGAAGGTGGAATTCATTATATTCTTGGTTTGTACGAAACAAAAAAAAATCATAAGGAAATAACTAACAGGGAACAATGTGTTTTCCAACACTACAAATAATGTGTTTTACATTCTTCTTGTTTTAAGCTCAAGGGTGGAGATCTTGGGGAGGATTTGTAGGTTGGGGATACATAAAACTAATCAAATTGACCTAAGGGGTGACCAACCAATTGGGTTCTTACATGTAATTTTTTTACAACAGTATGTGGGTTGTAGGTTTCATAACACCTAGTGTTTTTTAACTTGCAATTGTTGTAATGAAAACCTTTTCTTTTTTAGAGAGTATGAATGTAATGAAATGAAGTTTCAAAATTTACCACAACTATTACTTAGAGTATTAACCTTGTTTTTTTTATGATAAAATATTCTTCTTATCTTTTACTTCCTTTTCTAAGTGGTTTCATAAGAGATAGAGGTAGGTCGAGAGAGATATATGTAAGGTGGGAAAGGTAGAGAGAGGTGGTGTGTGTCGTTGATCATGAAAAGAGTTTTGTTAAGCAATGATGGTATCGATAAATAACTAGTACAAAGGAGAACTATCTTTAGAAATATATACAAGACTCAATTATATAAGTATCTTTAGAATATCCAAATAAATAAATCCATACATTTGTATAAAGAGAATACTTACACTATGGTGAAGGAGAGGCAGTATAAAAATAAATTTTAGAATTGTTAAAAACTTTAGTGACATAATTTTAAAGATGTCAAATGGATTGTCATGTATAAGAAGTATAAGGCAAAATATATATTTGATCCAAGGAGAAATTTTACCAAATAAATTTGTACATATAATGATGTTAGTGGATAATAAAGACTTGAAAAACAAATAGTGTATGAAACTCTTATTTAAATCCTTTATATTAGTAATCTACAATCAATATAATTTTTGTTTTGAAAAACCAAGAACATAAACAATTGAAGACAAGATTAGTTAGATAAAATTCAATTCCATGTGTAATATGTGTAGTACTAACACCAAAGAAAAGAGGTGAATGGATAATGTGTATATACTAAAAATAAATAAATAAGATCATAACTAATTATATATTACCATTTCTAGGGATGTATGATTCGATAAACTATTTGAGTGGCATAATTTTTTTACCAAGATAGATTTTAATAGTCACTACTTATCATAATAGAGGGAAGGAGAGAGGTTAGGAGAGAGGGGGGCAAGGAGGGAGATAGGGTGGGAGGGATAGAGGGAGGGGAGAAAGAGGGAAGGAGGGATATAGGGAGTGGTAGGGTGGGAAGGATAGAAGGAGGGGAAGAAAGAGGGAAGGAGGGAGATATGGAGTGGTAGGGTGGGAGGGATAGGTACAAAGAGAGTTAGGGAGGGATGAAGAGAGGGGTAGGTGGAGAGAGGTTGTGTGTTTGTGAGGGAGAGAGGGAGGGATGAAGAGAGGGGTAGGTGGAGAGAGGTTGTGTGTTTTTGTGGGAGAGAGGGAGGGAGAGAGATAGGAAGTGGTAGGGTGGGAGCGATAGAGGGAGGGAGAGAAAGAGGGAAGGAGGGAGATAAAGAGAGGTAAGGTAGGAGAGGTAGGTATAGAGAGTTAGGAAGAGAGGGAGGGATAGGTGGAGAGAGATTTTGTGTGTGTGTGAGGGAGAGAGGGAAGGAGGGAAAGAAAGGGAATGAGGGAGATAGGGAGTGGTAGGGTGGAAGGGATATAAGGACCCAAAATGGACTTAGTAAGAGGGGAGATGTGATAGTGGATTGTGGGACAAGCACCCAAAATGGATTTATAAGATGGAGGAGGGATAGGGATAATGTTTTTGGGCTAGTATAATGAAGGGGGATGGTGAAAATGGTTTGGAAGAATGATAATACATAATGTATGACTTGAGAGATTCTTCCTTCTCTTGAGAAGTTGAGGAAGGATCATTTGGACTATGTACAATGGGAAAATGGAAATGTAGAATTGGAGGTGCTAGGTACTAGAATGTATGAAATGAAAAAAGGAATATGCTCTAGAAACACATGAAAAAAATTAGACCAAAGTGAATGAGATAATGTATTGAGTGAAGATATTCTTCCCATTCTTGAGAAGTTGACGAAGTTGTGTGTGTAATATACACAATGGGAAAATGGCAATGCAGAAGTGGATAAAATCGAGAGGTTTTGTATTACGTATGAATTTGTGCAAGCAAATAAAGTGAGAGATGATTGTATAAGTGAAGTTGAACAAATGAAGTCAAAGATTCTTGAAGTTATCTCTCCCTATTTTGTTCACCTTACTTCTCTCTAACTACCTCTCCCTATATCCCTCCTTCCCTCTCTCTCTCCCTCCTTCCCACACAACCTCTCTCCACCTACCTCTCTCTCCCTCCCTCCCTCCCTGATTCCCTCTCTCACTCTCTATACCTACATGTCCCATTTTACTTATCCCTCTCTCTCTCTCTCTCTCTCTCTCTCTCTCTCTCTCCCTCACACACACAAAACATATCTCCACCTAGCTCTCCCATTATCCTACCCTTCTTGAAAACAAGTCATGCAAAAAAATTCATTATCAAAATAAAAGATCAATTGGAAAACAAGTCATGCAACCATGATTTATTTTTTCTAAATTATGATAGATAATATATGATTGGATTATGGTTGATATGGAAAAGATGCATCTTGAAAGGAATAGTTGTGATTTAGATGGAGATAGTAGGAAATAAATATGTTAACTATTTATTGTTCAAGATTTGTACCTATGATTTTTTTTTCTATATTGCATGATGTTTAATGTGTATTTTGTCTTGTTTGAATTCAAGTATAGAAAGCTCAATGTTATTATATGTGTAGTGTTATTATATATATAATGTAGTAGGATTCATAAGATTGAGACTAAAATTAACCACTTAGAAAAGGAAGTAAAAGATAAGAAGAAGAGTTTATCATCAAAATAAAAGGAGTTTAATGTTGTTGAGAGAGAGCTGCAATCTAAAAGACATGAAGTTGATAAAATAAAGACAACAATGGAAGGTGTTTGTTATGAAGAAGGGCGCATGGAGATATTAGAAAAAGATAATTAGCCACCCTTTCCAATAAACCTCATCTTGATATCTCCCATATATTGTAACCCCTTGATCTTTAAATTGCATCATTCATCACAACAAGAGTCTACAAATAGAAGCCTTTACCCTTTTTTATCATCAATACATTTTCTAGTAGGTGTGTGCTACCATTTTTATATTAAAAATAGTCCAAATATACCAATATTATGTTGGTTGAATAAAGAGAAATTCACATTCCATTAGTAGTATTCAATCAAGCATCTAAGAGACAATATCAAATAGATCAAGGGTACACTACATTTTAAATCTATCTAAGGAGCAAGGTTATTTAAAGTAAAATGTATTTTCTATTTTCTTTATCTTCATGATTATTTCCTTATTTCATTTTCTCATCTTTAGACTAGAAAAATGAATGAATATATTTTTACGGTAGTGATCCCTAAAAGAGAGAGGTTGTGTGTGTGAGAGAGAGAGGGAGAGAGAGAGAGGGGAGGAGGGAGATATGAAGTGGTAGAGTGGGAGGGATAGAGGGAGGGAGAGAAAGAGGGAAGGAGAGAGATAGGAAGTTGTAGGGTTGGAGGGATAGAAGGACCCAAAATAGACTTAGTAGGAGGGGGAGATGTGATGGTGGATTGTGGGAAATAGGAACCAAAATGGATTTATAGGATGGATGAGGGATAAGGATAATGTGTTTTGGTTGGTATGATGGAGGTGCCAGGAATAAAGAGAGATGTGGGTAAATCTAGATACAAAGGTATGGTGGGAGATGTACAAAGAGAGAGATCTAGTGTGTGTGAGAGAGAGAGGGGGGAGGGAGAGGGAGAGAGAGGGTTAGGTAGAGATATGGATTCTTAATTAATACAACCCATGTATGTTATAATTGTTACTCTATGGTTTTTATCATGTTTATATCAACTGTTCTTAATATTTTTTGATAGGATTAAAATTCTAATTCTACCTTATTGGTTGTAACATTTTTGTGGTAATTTATCAAAACTAAAAGATCTAATTATATCTCAATTGTTCAATTATAGTGTACATATGGATAAAATTAATCATTTATGGTGAGAGTGGGAGGGAGAGAGGGGGGAGGGAGATAGGAAGTGGTAGGGTGGGAGGGATAGAAGGAGGGAGAGAAAGAGGGAAGGAGAGAGATAGGGATAGTTATAGAGAGTGGTAGGGTGGGGGAGATAGGTATAGAGAGAGTTAGGGAGGGAGGGAGAGAGGGGTAGGTGGAGAGTGATTGTGTGTGTATGTGTGAGGGAGAGAAGAAGGGAGAGAGAAGGATAGAGGGAGATAGGGAGTGGTAGGGTGGGATACAATACTTCCTCATGATATGTACCTATCTTAAATTTTAATAAACATTTCCCACTTAGTAGTACCTTATGTTTTTTCTATAATTGTGAAATTTTATATGGATTTGTATATTTTAACCTTTTCAATTTTAACTTATCAACCTCCTCTTTTATTGGTAAACATCTTTACTATCATTTTTTTTCTTTACTATCAACTCAATCAACCAAGTCCCACGCCTTGTTTTTTGTAGTGCCTCCATCTCCTCTTTCATGGATTTTATTAAGATTCCTTCTCCTATATAATTTTATTCATCATTAGTGCCTCCTTCTCATATATTATTTAAGATTCCTTCTCCTATAAAATTCGATTCTCTCAACATATGGTGCTCATTCTACTAAGCTCTATTTTCAAAAAGAGAAAGATCTTAGGACTTCAACTCTACTTGATATTTCAAATGTGAAAACTTCTTTTGCAATGACAACAATGCTGAAATTTATGCTTCATTTCCCTGCCACCCTACCACTCCCTATCTCTCTCCTTGCCTCTTTCTCTCCCTCCATCCTCCCACCCTACAACTCCCTATCTCACTCCTTCCCTTTGTCTCTCCCTCCCTCTATCCCACCCATCATACCACTTCCTATCTCCCTCCTTCCCCTTCTCTTCCACTCCCTCTCTCTCTCTTTGTATTTCCCTCCCTATATTATGATCTAGTGATAACTAGTTTTCAATTCTATCTCTCCCTCCCTTGCTCATTGACTAGTACCTTATGTTATTTCTATAATTGTGAAATTTTATATGGACTTGGATACTCTAACCTTTTCAATTTTAAATTATCAAGCATCTCTTTTGATGCTAAAATATAGTTTTTACCATTTTTTATGATGAATTTATATCACTTATATTTAGTCTTGTATATATTTCTAAAGAGACTTCTCCTTTGTACTAGTTCTTTATCAATACCATCATTGTTTTAAAAAACTCTAGTTGCTCTATCACTTTCTTCTTTAATAATTCATAACTTCAATAAGGAATTTAAATATTTCAAACTCTCATCCATATGCCTTATAATCACATTTGAGGAAAATTATGAATGATTAATTACAATGATTGCATAAATTACATGGTAAAAAAGAGCCTTCTTCATTTGTTTAATTAATCAATTATAGTGTAAATATGGATAACATGAATCATTTATAGTTTCATCAGTTCATTATTCAATTTATTCAATTAATCATTTATAATGCAAATATCGTCAACATTGGTAAAACAAATGTATTAACTAAAAATCCATATAGGCATGCATCATTATATGTCCATAAAAGTATAACATATATACAAGAAATTCATAAAATTTTAGGATTGTAGATAAAAATGTATATAGGCATACATGTCATTATATGTCTACCTTTTTAGATAAGGGTTGATTTTTCCTTTTCCTTATCATATATTTCCAATTTTATTTGTTCCATGGAATTCTTAAGTTCAAGAATATTTGACTCTACGACTCTCTATCTTCATTCTTCCCTCTTTCTCTCCCTCCCACCCTACCACTTCCTATCTCCCTACATCCCCCCCCCCCTCTCTCTCTCTCTCTCCCTTAGATTAATAAATTTATATTATCCTAAAATGAACCTAATGAATTAATGCAATGATGATAGATGTTAGGTTTAGGTTAGGGTTTAAGGTTTAACCTAATGGAGGGAGAGATAGGGGGAAGGAGTGAGATATGTAGTATTAAGGTGGGAGCAATAGTGGTACATATAGAGAGAGGGGATGGGAGAGGTATGCATAGAGAGAGTGAGAGAGAGGGAAGGAGGCAGGGAAGGAGGGATGGAGGGAGAGGAGGGATGGAGGGAGGGATAATGTGAGGGGTAGGTGGAGAGAGGTTGAATGTGTGTGAGGGAGAGAGGGAGGGAGAGAGAGAGGTGAGATAGAGAGAAAAAGAGTAGAGATGGAAGGGGAGAGAGATAATTGAGAGAGGTGATAGATATATGTGATAGAGAGAGAAGTAGAGAGGTAAGGATGAAGGTGGAGAGATTGAGAGACTGAGAGAGGGAAAGAGGGATGGAGAGAGAAAGAGGTATAGAGTGATAGGTTAGATAGCAATAATTAGAGAGATAAGGTGAGTGAAAGGAGGAGAGAGAGAGGGTGGAGGGAGAGAGATGTGAGATAGAGAGAAGTAGAAAGGGAAGGAGAGAGAGGGGGAGATAGAGAAAATTAGAGAGAGAGGGAGAGATAGATATAAATTTCCTATTTGAGACTTATATAATCTATTGATTATTATATAAATCCATTTTGGTGCCTATTTCCCACAATCCACCATCACGTCTCCCCCTCCTACTAATTACATTTTGAGTCATATCCCTCCCACCCTACCACTTCCTATCTCCATCCTTCCCCCTCTATCTCCTTCTCACACACACAACCTCTATCCACCTACCCCTCCTTATCTCCCTCCCTAATTGATGAAAGAGGAAGTAGTAGATGACTACTAGATAGATGGAGGATAATATGGTAGATATAGTGAAACATCCTTCATATGATCTTATTTTAGAAGTGGAATAGAAGTACATGGATTATTTGAATCATTGAACTATGTAGGGTGGGAAAGGTAAAGAGAGGTGGTGTGTGTGTCACCGATCATGAAAAGAGTTATACTCTAGGGAGAGAGTGAGGGAAGGGGGGAGATAAGGAGTTGTAGGGTGGGAGAGTTAGAATGACCCAAAATGGACTTAGTAGGAGGGGATATGTGTTGGTGGATTGTGGGACATAGGGAGGGAGAGAGGTAGTGTAGGTGAGGTAGGTATAAAGAGAGATAGGCAGAGAGGGAGGGGTAGGTGGAGAGAGGTTGTGTGTGTGAGGGAGAGAGGGGGAAGGAGAGGAATATTGAGTGCTAAGGTGGGAGGGATATAGGTAAATATAGAGAGAGGGTGGGAGAGGTATGTATAGAGAGATTAAGAGAGAGTAAGATATGGATGGCTCGAGAGGGATAAGGATATTTTTTTTGGGTTGGTATGATAAGGATAATTCATTGAATTCTACATTGCACATAGTGAGGGAGGGAGAGAGAGAGAGGGAAGTAGGGAGATAGGCAATGGTAGGGTGTGAGGGATAGAGAGAGGGAAAGAAATAGGGAAGGATGAAAATAGGGAGTGGTAGGGTGGGAAGGATAGAGGGAGGAAGAGAAAGAGGTAAGGAGGGTGATAAAGAGAGGTAGGGTAGGTGAGGAAGGTCTAGAGAGTTAGGGAGAGAGGGAGGGGTAGGTGGAGAGAGATAGAAGAGAGCTTGTGTGTGTGTGTGAGGGAGAGAGAGGGGGAAGGGGAGATAGTGAGTGGTAAGGTGGGAGGGATAGAGGTACATATAGAGAGAGGGTGAGAGAGGTATGTATAGAGAGATTATAGCATCATCTCTCATTTTCTTTTCTTGAAAAAATTAATATGTAATACAAAACCTCCTGACTTTATCCACTTTTGTATTTCCATTTTCCCATTGAAAATATTGCACACACACCTTCCTCAAATTCTCAAGAGAAGGAAGAATCTCTTTAGAAAATATATGATTTATCTAATTCACTTTTGTCTGCTTCTTTTTAAGTGTTTTTAGAGTAGATTCCTTTTTCATTTCATACATTATAGTATCTGCTACCTCCAATTCTGCATTTCCATTTTCTCATTACACATAGTGCACATGCTCCTTCATCAAATTCTCAAGACTAGGAAGGATCTCTTCAATCAATACATTATATATCTTATTCACTTTGGTATACTTATTTTTTGTGTTAGAGAAAGAGGCAAGGAGGGAGATAGATAGAGGTAGGGTAGGTGAGGTAGGTATAGAGATAGTTAGGGAGGGAGGGAAGGAATGGTAGGTGGAGAAAGGTTGTGTGTGTGGGTGAAAGGGAGAGAGAGGGGGAAGGATGGAGATAGGAAGTGGTAGGGTGGGAGGGATAGAGGGAGGGAGAGAAAGAGGGAAGGAGGGATATAGGAAGTGGTAGGGTAGGAGAGATATGTATAGAGAGAGTTAGGGAGGGAGGGAGGGAGTGGTAAGTGGAGAGTGGTTGTGTGTATGTGTGAGGGAGAGAGGGAGGGAGGTTGTCTCCACCAAACTTGTGAAATTCCATTTTTACTATATCAAAGATTTGTTCTAAAATTTGAAGGTGGACTTCATTACATTATTTGTGCATACAAAACATAAAAATTTCATAAGGAAATAACTAACAGGGGATAGTGTGTTTTCTGACATAGCATATAATATGAGATTTTTTTTATTCTAATCATATGAAGAAAGTGAATTGTCATTTTTACTGTACCAAAGACTTTTTCTAAAATTTGAATGTGGAATTCATTAAATTCTTGGTGTGTATGTGTAAGATAGGGGGACCACCCACTGCAAGGCCCCAGGTCACAAAAGGCCAAGAGCGGAAAGGCCACCCTAACTTACCTTAACTTAAGGGATAGTTAGGATAGGAGGGATGAGAATGATGAGGACTATGTGCCCTTGGACCACTCTACAAACCCGAATGTCGAAAATGGACTAGACGAGTCGGCCTTTAGAGTTAGTTCAACTTCTCAGGCAACCCTTTGTTTGAGGACGAAAGCACAGTTCCATGATGATAGTGTGGCGCACTGGCATCTCATAGGTGCACTAGCATCCGTATGGCCAGAGAACCAAGAAGACAAGATTCTAACTCAGAAGGGGAGACTATCAACCTAGTCTAGAGGTGTTTGAAGTAATAGAATGAGATTAAGAATAGAGAAAAGTAAACATAGAAGTGATAAAAGAGGTATATTACCGAGAGGGTGAAAAAGATGATCTCATAGAATATCCTCCCCCCCAGCTTGCTTCAAACTCTCTTCACCTGTACACAATAAAGGGAGAAATTATTGGGGCTGTATAGGGGCATGCCCCAGTCAAACCCCCGTTTTGGTGTTTCCACCTCCACAGACAACCAAGTTTGGAATAGTAGAGATAATGATAAAGAAAAGAAACTACAAGCTACGTAAACACAAAACACTTCAAGAAGTACGTGCTTACTCAATCAAAAAAAATATGAGAGATTAGAGGAGCTTACCACCTTCATCCAAAGCACTCAAGGCTTGTGGAGGAGAGAATGAGAGGGACTCAAGCCTTTGTTTCCGCGGTGGTTGTCTTGTGCTCGCCCTGTTGGAGTGATGGAGTAGTGGATTATTGCAATGGAGTGAAAGGTATTGTTGCAAAGCTTGGAAGTGAATTCTCCAAGCATGGGGAGAGTGTGCCAACTTGTTCACAACTTGAGAATGGATGGAATGGTCAAGAATATGCAGCAGAAGGTGAAAAATGGCCATATTTGGGTCGGCCAACCAAAGAGGTACATTACTCTTTGACTTCCAATCAAAAATGTAATGCCTCTACAGTCTCTAGCCGTAGGAATCTTCCAGGGATGTAAGCATACTATGTCGACATCTATGCACCGCGCGGTGTCCCTGACAGAAATGCCCCCACTGACACAAAAAATAGGTGCCAAGTGGAATGCAAGCAACGGGCTTAAGTGGAATTAAGCCTCCACCTTTGGTTTTCTAAAGGGTAAGGGGTAAAGAGGGAATTTGCATTAGGGGTGAAAATTCACGTTGATACAATTTTCCCCCACTTTAGTGAGCATGAGTATTGATGAGTGCTTGGGTAAAGTAGAGTAGTAAAGAAGTAACAACATAAGAGATGTATACCTAAACTGACGAGGAAGTAGAGCACGGTCTGGCGAACTTAGAAGTGGAGGAGAGGACTTCATAGTTTTGTGGAACTACAAAGCTGAAGTATGAAAGTACCTTACAAGCCCATGGTCCTGCAAGGGTGGTATCCTTCAAGAACTCTCACATGAAGGAAACTAGGAATAGCACCTTACAACCCCACAGACTTGCAAGGAAGGTATCCCCCAAGAACTCTCACATGAGGGAAATCAAGAAAGCGCTTTACAAACCCGCAGACCTGCAAGGGAGGTATCCCCCAAGAATTCTCACATGAGGGAGACCGAGTAAAGGGGACTCCATAGAGTCAAAGATGGTGACATGCTTACCCACAAATAGAACATGTCAGGAAGTGACAATGCAGACCATTGCTAAGTTTTAAAGCTTTCAAAGGGCTCCCTCGGGGACCCTTCAAAAGGAAGGAGAGTCCACTCAAGGGATGCACTGTCTGAAAAGTGAAGTCCAGTCAAGTTGCCTCGAAGCTATATGTAAGGATGTGAATATGGCCTAGTCGGGCTGCTCCCATACTAGATGTCAAGGTATGAAATAGGTCTAGTCAGGTTTCCCCCAAGCTAGACGCCATAGAACTTGTTAAGGGTTTTTTGAAGGGGTCCCTTGGGAACCCGGTGTGAAAAGAAGGGGTCCACTCAAGGGACATGTTCAAAAATCTTAATGTCTTCCTTCTCGAATTGATTTGTCATCAAGGAATCCTTTTGAAAGATGTTCACTTCATCAAGGAATTCGAAAGGAAGGAGATGCACTCATGCGAGGGGAAGACTAAGACCGTTCCTGCTTCAGAGGAGGATTTCCAAGTCCTTTCTTTATGAACCCATGATGAAGGAAACATGTTCCGCTAGGGTTTCAAGTTGAGAATGCAATTCTAACAAGGAAGTGTCTGAAGGGTCTTCGAGAAAAGATTCATTTGGCAAAAAATGCATTTTCTAAAGACCAAGTGATGTAGAAGACGCGTTGTCACACATGAAAGGGACAACTCAAGAAAATACGAGAGAAAGATGAAGTGAAAAGTAAAGAGAACAGATCACACACAGAGGGCACATGGGGATCTGGTTACGCGAGGTCAGATTTGCCTTTATTTATAAATACTAGGTAACCGCAGTAAGAGGCGAAAGATCATCAATCCCCAACCAGATCAGGAAGAATATACGAAAGACAAAGTAAAATTAAAATTGGGTCAACATGGAAGGAGGCCTAAATGCTCTCGATGCTTTGCATCATCCCTAATTTACCAAAAGTCAATCACAAACATGGAAGAATGATGAAACATATAGAGGAAGGTTTACAACACAAACACCATGCCTGTATTCAAGCTCCAATAGGGGTGATGAGGGTCATCCAGACACATGTAATATGATCACGAGGGAACACATGTCATGACACACACACATATCTAACCTCAAAATCAAGAAGAGGGTCTCCCCCTAACACTAGTTGATCCAGAGGTCATCAGCTTCCCACTCTAGATCATCGAAGGGGGAAGGATGATGAGTCTATAATGGCGTAATGTTAAGGGGAGGAGCTTTTGATCCTCCTACAACAAGGGCCAAGGTAGAGGGACCTATAAGGTCTTCGTCGCTTAGCTCTTGCGGGTCCAGGGTCAACGACCTAGCGAAGATCGTTGATAGGGTCGAGACTTCATCCACCGAGTTAAACATGCACTTAATAGGAGTGTTATGTTTCACCTCAGCGGACGAAGGAGTTTGCACCTAAGGTTCACCGCTAGGCTCACCGAGAGACTCAGGGGTAGTGATAAACTTGGGGGAGGCTGGAGTCGGTTCCGTTACTGAGCCAAAACAAGTTAACTTGGGGTCACCTTTTGGAGAAGGTGGGCTCTTCTTATGTCCTCCATTGCTAGAGGGGCCACGCTCTACCTTCCTCTTCATCGAAGGAGGTGAACTCCCCATAGATGAAACAAGGAGGGTCACAGAAGAAGAGGAAAGAATCATAGTGGACACAACCAAAGTGTTCACCATGTCCATGGGCTTTGGGAAAAGCAATACATCTAGGATGAAATTCAACAAGGGTGGCTCCACCAAAGGAGCGATGAACACTTGTACCCTTCTGGGTACATGTGCACTCATAGCGAGAGTCAGAAGAGATTCAAAGACGGAAAGAGGAAGACACAACAAGAGATGTGGTCTTATCTTCCTCCTTCTTGTATAAGGAGGCTTTCTCGGCTAGGAGATCCTTTCATCAGCACTTACGCTCATGCGCAAGGCAACTTCTACGGCTCTTTGCAGTAGAAGCCGAAACTTGTGAAGGGATAGAATGATCCTGCTTAGTCATGGGAGTGTCCTCCATGGCTGTCTCTAGTGGAATGGCAGACTCCTAAATGGGAGAAGGAGGGGCAGGTTTGGAAACGATGGGAGGAGTTGACTCTACCACCTTAGGGGTGGATCCTTTCCTATTCGGAGGAATAGGAAGAGACCAAGGGGCGAACTCTCTCCATGAAACTTTCTTTCTACTATACAAATAGTACCAAGATCCTAGGGACCCATTAGGGAGAGCCGATATCCTAACCTTGGGCTTTCGCCAAGGAGGTATCATCGGACTTAGTGGATAGAACCCGAGCTTGTTCATCTAGTACTCTTCCCAAGAGAGGGGAGTGGATGAATCAGCTTGAGAGGGAGCGAGCTTCTCCTTTCCTTTTTTGGAGGAGGAGGGAGCTAGCTGCTCTACCATGGGAAGGATCAACTTCGATTGTTCCTTGTCCCCAATTTTGTACTTCACATAGTTCTTGTAAAGTAGGTTCATTCTCTATGGGAGTGGACCGACTAGAGTGGGCCAAAAGTGATCCAATGAATATCCCCCATGGGATACCATAGGCTGATATCCAGTGTCATGCACTACATGCATGACACCTTCGTGGGATAACTTAAGGCACTTATGAATCACAAACATGATCCCATTCATGGAAGCTAGCCAAGGTATGCCTAGCTTCACTCTGAATAGGTCTGACTCTGGGATGACATCGAAGACCGTGTCTACATTCCTAGGTCCAACTAAGACGAACAACGTTATTGATCCATAGGGTTTAAGAGAAATTACATCATGTGTGCGGATGAAGAACATTGTTTTGTCATATTCCTCCCTTTGTAGGGAGCTTAGGAGTAACATCTCCTCCGTGATGACATTCACTCTACTTGCGGGGACAACTAAGACCCATGTCATAATGTTACCATTGAGGCGAGCGAGAATATAGAGCGGGGAAGACTTGCTATTTTTTGGAATGTCTTGCAAAGTAAATGTCACATCCAGTGAGTCGATCGCAAGATGAGGAGAGGGAGTAATAGCAACCATGTTAACATACGCCTCTAGATGAGAAGCAGAATCAGTGGGATCGATAATCATGTTAGCAGAATGTGATGGAATGGGTCTGTGTATATCTGCACTTCACTATTAGCTTTCGCCACTAATTTTTTTGTGTTTTGTTTTCCACCATCAAGATGGATACTACCATCCTTGATGTGATCTTGTATCTCATGACACAAGTGCATACAACATTCAGTATCATGTCTGTTAACTCGATGGTACTGACAATAAGTGTTTTCTTCATACTAGTTAGGGTATGGTTCTCTAACTGGTTTAGGAGGTGGCAGGGTAAGGATCTAATCCTTCACCAACTTATGCAAGATGGAAGAATAAGATTCTGATAGCTTTGTAAACTTTCGGTCACGTTTGAGGTCGTTGTTATCCATAGTGGCTACTACATTCGCAATAGTTTTACCTCTTCTTGAGATCGACATGATAGATCTTCCTTCAAAATGGGAGCGCGAGGGAGGACCGTCAAACTAAACCACCATTTTTTGGTATTCTCGTAAGGCCACACACAAGTGTGCAAACGAAGGATACTTTATGAGGGTGAACTTCTCTTGCCAATGCCTTTGTAAATTTCCTATGAAGACCTTTTGTACATCAAAATCAGGTAACGGATATGAGATATATGAGAAGAGTGTTTGGTACTGTGCTATAAAGTTTGTAATCTTTTCATTGTCCCCTTGTTTGCACCAAATAAGGTATGAGAAGGTCATCTTTGGTCTGATATTGGCTTGGAACTATCGCACGAACTGGTTCACAAGCTAATTGAATGTGAAGATGGAATTATCGAGCAAAGAATAGTACCAATCCAATGTTGTATCTTCGAGGGATCGAGGAAATAGTTTAGCCATTAATGCATCGTGATGGAAGAAATTTGTGTATAAGGTGTTAAAGGTGGACGCATGGGTCCCCTTTACCACCGTATTTTTTCTAATTTTGGAATCTCCATCCCTTGTGAGAAAGGAGTGTTTAGGATTGCAACCGACAATGGGCTATGCCGAAAGAAGGGTTGGAAGATAGGCTGGGTTGAGGCCTAGGAAAGGTTCGCTAGCTGGTTCTACATCTTCCCCATATTCTAAAGAAGGGTATTAAAAATAGGGTTGTTAGAAGACATAGGACCACCAGAACCACCGCTAGAGCCACCGTCGTGACTACCACCAAAACCGCCACCAATACTGTCGCCACTAGTATGACCTCCACTAGTACCACCACTATGGCTACCGCCAGAGCCAACATTGATGTCGCCACCACCAGTGTGACTTCCGACGAAGTTTCCACCAAATTCGAAGCCACCACCATGACTTCCAATGGTACCACCTCCGCTAATGTTGCCTCCACTTCTAAAGTTCTCGTCGAAGCCTCTGCCCATCATTCTGCGAAATCCTCCACCACCGGAGGTGACAAAAGGGGTGAAGTGGAAGTCCAAAGGGTTCCTGTTTACTTTGATATTATCCAAAATTTTAGAAGTAGAGGGGATATTGACTAAGGGGACCGTGTCACCCATGCATATGGATATAGGAGGCATCGACATCTCCAAGTGTCTCTCACATTCACTGAAGAGGCCACCTCGTATCATGCGACCAAAGCTCAAGGGGCACATGCTTCAAACAGACTGGTGAGACTAGCCAAGAGTTCTACACCTTTTTGGTATTTTTCCACCATGTATCTTATTTCTTTGATCACCTTAGCAGCCCTAGCCAGCTTTGAGTTGCCTTCTAAGTGATTTTCCAATGCGCCTAACCCTCTACCGAGACTAATGATGTACTCAGAAGGGATACAGACGACCTCATGCTCATCTATGGATGAAGAGGTCAGTGACGTAGGAGGAGTAGGGATGCGATCAGTCTCATGAAGAGATCTAGATTTGCCTCACACTACATGATCTTGTGCAGACAGACCAGCTGTAGAACTAGAGAAAAGGTCGATAGTGAAGCTAGAGGAGACCTTCATCTTGTCCATTAGAAGGTGTCATAAAATTCTTCTAACAATATGCCTAGAAGTCGTAGATTGGGTTGTGAAGCTCATAAATTTTCACAACACACCAGGGTACAATGACCAGGAGGTATATGAGAAAAAAATTAGGATACCGACAAATGGATAGAATTTGGTTCACGTCAGGTTCACCAAAATGTAAGATAGGGGGACCACCCACTGCAAGGTCCCAAGTCGTGAAAGGCTAAGAGCAGAAAGGTTTCCCTAACTTACCTCAGCTTAAGGGATAGTTAAGATAGGAGCGATGTGAATGATGAGGACTATGTGCCCTTCGACCACTCTGCAAACCCGAATATCAGAACAGGACTAGACGAGTCGACCTTTAGAATCATTTCTGCTTCTCAGGCAGCCCTCTGTCTGAGGACGGAAGCGCAATACCAAGATGACAGCACGATACACTGGCGTCTCACAAGTGCATTGGCATTTGTATGGCTAGAGAACCAGGAAGATGAGATTCTAACTCAAAAGGGGGGACTATCAACCTAGTCTAGAGGTGTCTGAAGTAATACAATGAGATTAAGTAGAGAGAAAAGTAAACACGAAAGTGATAAAAAGAGGTATATTACCGAGAGGGTGACAAATATGATCTCGTAGAATATCCTCCTCGCTAGCTTGCTTCGAACTCTCTCCACCTGCACATAATAAAGGGAGAAATTGTTGGGGTTGTATAGGGGCCTGCCTCAGTCAGACCCTCGTCTTGGTGTTTCCACCTCCACGAACAACCAAGTTTGGAATAGTAGAGATAATGATAAAGAAAAGAAACTACAATCTACATAAACACAAAACACTTCAAGACATAACGGGTGAATGAGCTCTGCTAGGGTTTTGTGTTTTTTGCAGTCACTCTTGGCCCCTCTTACGTCATACTACGCCTTTTGCGCAAGATTTTTCTTCCCTTATTAAGTACGGTCGTATTTACTGTGGTTTTAGGGGTTTATTATGCCTTCAACCGAAATTAACCCAACAATTCATGTTGATGTTAACAGTTCATCTGCGCAGCTTAATGGCTCCTCCTCTAAACAAACGTCCTCAAAAATTTGTTCTAAAAGTCTTCCACGAGGTAAGCATTTTGATGCCCCTACTAATGTCGTTTTGCCTTTACTTGATTTTGACTCCACTTGTCAATGGCTCAAACAAAACACCCTTGTGGGTTATTTTGTTGGGAGGACTCCCCTCGAAAGTGTGATGAAAGAATGGGTCAACAAGGCTTGGGCCCCTCATGGGGTCCACCTTGATATGGTGCAGAACTTGACCAAAGGTTTTTTTTTGTTCCGCTTCGCAGAAGTTAATCATGTCCAAGCCATTTTAGGGCATGGGCCCTGGTATGTTAGGTCTTCCTTATTGGTACTCCAAGCATGGACCCAATATTTTGTTGTCTCAGATGACGCTAAAATGCGGGTCCCGATTTGGATTGAGTTTCCCGATCTGCCTTTACCATGTGTGCCCTTCCTGCACCACATTGCTTCTTCTCTGGGGAGGGTTGTTTGTATCGAACCGAACAAGTTCCTCCAATCCCGACCTCAGAAGCGGGTTTATGTGGAAGTTGATATGTCTAAGGACTTGAAAGAGTCTGTAGACATTCAAATTGGTGCTATTAGGCATAACCAGAAAGTCACGTATTTCAATCTGCCCAACACGTGTTATTGGTGCCAGTCAACTGACCATAAGATCAAGGACTGCCCTTTGACAGTTCCTCATGCACCATCACTGTCATGAGATGCTGAAAAGCCTCGCCAGATGGAGCTGTCTGCTAAGGCGGAGTCAAAATGGACAATGATTACAAACCAGAAAAATAGGCCAACTGGTTCCAGGTCAGCGTCCAAGGCCCCTGAACCATCTAAAAATGTTTCAAACCCTTCTGAAAATGGGACATTTACTCCTTCTGGAGCTGTTACTACGTTAATACAGACCAAAACAAAGGAAACGCCTTAGCCTGTGGTTGTTTTGTGCATTCAGCTGATTATTCCTCCCACAACGGGGGCTCAACGGCAGTCCTGCAGTCCGTCTCCACCGTCGGAAGAAGGAGAATATGTGCCAGAAAAGCAAAGGCATTCACTGCCTATTCAGATTGGCTCAATCACACAATTTTTTTTGAAGAATAGTTTATCTTCCTTTATTGAGGAGGAGTTAGGTTTCGAAAACATGGAGGAGTTTCATCCATGAATTTTCTTTCATGGAATGTTCGAGGTCTAACTGACCTCTCCATAAGTATTTTGTTAGGGATACTTTACAAAAATACCCAGGAATTGAAGTCCTTTATCTCCAGGAAGTTAAAATTTCAGGTTTTTTACTTGCCTCGGCTGGGCGTACCATTTGGCCAGCCAGAACTATGTTTTGTACTCTGCATGAAGTCGGGCGTGGTGGAGTCGCCACTCTTTTGTCCTCCCGGTTGCATTCTTGCATTGTGGATCATGGGACTGATCCTTCCCAGCAAGTCGTTTGTGTTCTTGTTAACATTGATAACCATTCCTTTGGGGTTGTCAATGTCTACGCCTCCAATGATGTTCTGGAACGCTCTTTGCTTTGGCGTTGGCTTGTTGATTCTTTTCCAGTTGCCACCTAGTTGTTTTGCGGGGATTTCAATATGGTCGAGATGGCGTATGACAAGGATGGAACCTTACCCTTTCGTTGGGTTGCTGGTGAAAGGGAGGCATGGTTTTAAATGTATAATAAATTGGGGTTTTTTGATCCCAATACTGGTTGCCTCCATTCTCATTCCCTTTGGCACACTTGGTGTAATTACAGGGTTGATTCTGATAGATTCTTCAAATTCCTTAATCGTGCCATGATCTCGACTCAATCTTTCTTTTCTTTTGCTAGCTCTGTCTTGCCAGTGAAGTCGTTAGTGGATGTGACTTTGCCTGATCATTTCCCAATTCATTTTTGCATTGAATGGACTTCTTGCCAGCCCCATACGTGTAAGACTCAATTCTTTCTAAATGCATCTCTTCTCTGTCACAAGCCCACTCTGGCCCACATTCGTCGAGTGTGGAATTTGGAGTGCAGACTAGCTGGCCGAACATGCTGGATTAACTGGTGGAATGATGCCATCATTTGTACTGCTCATTTCTTTCACATTTATGGGCGCCAACTGGCTATTTTTCATTGGCAATCATATGAGGCTAACACTACCAACTTGCGTACAACCATGGAGGCTCTGGCGGGCAGCCCCTTTTCCCATCACATCAAGTCAGGGTGGAAAAATTAAGACATAAGAAGCAAGTGGTTGATAATTATGTTGCTCGAGGAGCACAAATCAAAGCTCAACTTCATTGTCTTAAGATCGGTGATTGTACTTGCAAAGAATTGTTTTTGGCACTTTGTGCCAGGCACTCATCCCAAGACATCAAAAAAATTAAGGATGGCACTCGGGTGCTCTCTGAGCTTCCCGACATTCTCTAGGCATTTGTGTGCCATTACAAATAGGTGTTCACTGCTCAGGATTCAACGTATGTGTGACAACAAGCTCTTCAGGACTGCCTTGTTGTTGTGCCACATAGGCTTTCTTCAACCTAGATCAATTTTTGTGTTCAATTTTTAACAATTGATGATCTCAAGGAAGCCATTTTTTCTATGAATTTTACAAAGATCTTTGGGATTGTGTTGGGAGCGATTTACAACATGTCTATCTTGAAGCTTTTCATACCAATTCTCTAGGCAATTTAATAAACAAAGGCAATATAAAATTCATACCTAAGCGTGGGGATCCAGAGGATATTTGCAACTAGAGGCCTATCACGCTTCTCAATGTTTCTTACAAGATCATTTCCAAAGCCTTGGCCTTGAAAATCTGCCATCTCTTGTCTCAAGTTGTGTGTCTTGAGCAGGTTGGTTTCATTAAATCCAGGTTTATTCTGGATAATATCATTGTTGTCTGGGAAGGCATGGAGTGGGATTGGCGCTCCAACCAAAAAGTTGTGTTCATTAAAATTGATTTTGCTAAAGCCTATGATCGCATTGAATGGCCTTTCATTCTTGTGATGTTGCAAGCCTTGGGGTTTGGGCCCAACTTCATTCAATTTGTTTGAATGTTGTTTGTTGATGCTTTGGCCTATATTACCATTAATTGCCACCAGTCTTCTGCCTTTGGTCTTTTTCGTTTCATTCATCAAGGGTGTCATCTCGCCCCTTCTCTGTATGTGTTGGCTGCTAAAGGATTTGGTTACCTGTTAGCCCATGTTGTTTCTCAATAGCGTGTTAAGAGGATTCTTCTCTTGAATTCGCATGAGCAGCTTGTCAATGGCCACTTTGTGGATGACTCCTTTCTCACTCTCTTGGAGGAAGAGGAATCTATCACTGCTGCCCTTGATTGTCTTAACACTTTCTACCTTGCCTCTAGCTCGACCATCCAATGGCACAAGACTTTATGATACAAATAATCTATATTACCCACCCCTGCATGGCTTCAAACCTATAATTGGAGGTGGATCGAGAAGGGAGAAAATTTCACTTTCTGGGCATTCCCTTTGCCATCCAAGCTTCCCCTAGGGAGCTTTGGCAGGTTGTGTTTTCCAGAGTTGAGTAGAAAATTGCTTACTGGATTACGAAGCCTCTTTCTTTGGTCAGTAAGCTCCAGGTGTGTTCTAAAATTTTGGCAGCCACACATGTTTATTATTCTTCTTGTTGGGATCCTTCTAAAGCTGCCTATAGTAGGCTTGAAAAATTGTTGCAAGATTTCTTATGGGCTTCTTCTGAAACCCACAAGGGTTTCCATCGTGTTGCTTGGGAGTTTTGTTGCCTCCCTAGGGATTCTGGAGGGCTTGGGCTGCTCTCCACTCAACAACAAGGGACTTCTCTTTGAGTGAAATGGATTATTTAGGCCCTTACCAAAGAGGAATCCTAGAAGATTCTCCTCAAGCACTACATCCAGTTTTGATTTCCTACTCAAAGACCCGTCTAGAAAGGGATAGGCTTCCAAACCCTCCTGGTTATGAGAGAGTCTGTTCAAGTTGTTGGAACTTTTGTGGCCAAAAGCATTTGGTGGGCCTGGGAGGCTATCAAGCCTTGGCTTCGATGGGCTGGAGCTGGCTTTCATGATGGGTTGTTACTCAATCAGAAGAACCTTTGGTGGTCTCCCCTTCTTGGTCAAATTGGCCAACCTCTAGCCAAGTCGCCTTGGCTCAAAGCCCTTAGATTTCACAAAAAGGGCATTCAAACTCTACAACATCTCTTTCACTGGCCCATGATGCATATTATGTAGTGGGATCTTTTTAAAGCCTAGCACAAACTTCAGAACCAAGACCATGCCACCTTTGATAGGCTGGTGAATGCCATTCCAGCTGAGATGTTCCATAAAGTGGGCATTCGTGGCCATAAGCCTTGGTGGAAGGATTGGAAATGGTTACCAAACACTCCTCTAAGGAGTTACAAGCCACAACTTGGTTACAGGTAGCTTTCACCCCATTTTCCTATGATCAATAGTTTAAACCAGAGGTGGCTTCTTAACTCCTCCGCTCATGTCTGGCGGAGATGATTTGATGTCATTTGGTCTGCAAGTGCTAATCCCAAGCTGACCCACTTTGCTTGGTGTATTCTTTTCCAAGACTTTCCTATGGGATCTCGGCTTATTCACTTGGGGGTCTAGGACCCTCGTTGCCCTTTTTGTGGATAGTCAAAAAGCTTCAAGCATCTTTTTCGGTTTTGTCCTAGAGCTCAGAAACTCTAGGCCTGGATTCATCATTTTTTTCAGCCTTTCCAGTCAAAACCCTTTTCTTGGCATATAGTTTTTCTTGGGGATCCACCAAGGATCCCTATTAAATTCACTCACTTTGGCACACTTTTAGGGTGGAAATCCTCTTCATCATCTGGAAAGACAGAAACTCTTGCATCTTTGCTCATTCTCAATTAGATGTTAATATTTATCTTTATGCTAAAGTGGTTATTTGTTCTAATGTTCTTTTACAGATTCAAGTGCAAGCTAATAAATTTGCACTAGAAGTGGCTCACATTCAGGTCCTCCTGGACCACTGGGGCAATGCCCCATGTGTTGTGGCTTGGGTCCCTGACTCTTCCTCCCATGGTCGGTCACCCTCTCGGAGCTGACAGCGGAGTGGCTCCACTTGCCCCCGATCTCAGCCCCCTGCTCGGTGGGACTCTCGTCCTCCTCGACGTGGTCGCTCTCCTCCATCGCAGGTTGCTCAGGGGTGGCCTTTTGGTGGTACGACTGGGAGCGATGGTGGTAGTTCTGGGTGGCCCTCTGATACTCTGCCTGCTTCTAGCTCTAGATGGCCTGCCAATGGTAAAAAAAAATTATGGCTGGCTCTTGCAATCTTGCCCCAGCACAAGGAAGAAGATAAAGATCATGATGGTTGGGGTGCTCCTCCTAATGTCACTCCAGACCCCGCTGATGTATGGGGGAAAAAAATGGATGACAAAGACCCCCCAGGCTCTGCTGGCACTGCTTTGGTCGCTTAATGGCCTATTTGTTTAATATTTTCTTTCATTCTTTTAGACTTCTGGGCTTGGCCCATGTGATATGATATTTTTTCTTTTTTGGGCTCTGCCCAAGTGACTTTCGGCGTGTACCTTCTTACCACCCGCCCCTTTTTTTGTGAATATGTATTCTTATCTTTAAATTAATATAAATATTTGCCTATTCATAAAAAAAAACACTTCAAGTAGTACGTGTTTACTCAATCAAAAATAATAGGAGAGATTAGAGGAGTTCACCACCTCCATACAAAGCATTCAAGGCTTTTGGAGGAGAGAACGACAGGGACTCAAGCCTTTGTTGTCGCGATGTTTATTATGTGCTCGCCCTATTGGAGTGATGGAGTAGTGGATTGTTGCAAATCTTGGAAGTGAATGTTCAAAGCATGGGGAGAGTGTGCCAACTTGTTCAAAACTTGAGAATGGATGGAATGGTCAAGAATATGAAGGAGAAGGTGAAAAATGACCATATTCGGGTTGGTCAACCGAAGAGGGACGTTACTCTTCAACTTCCAATCAAAAATGTAATGCCTTTGCAATCTCTAGCCGTAAGAATCTGCCAGGGATGTAAGCACATCGCACAGGCATCCCTAATAGAAACGCCCCCATCAACACACAAAACAGGCACCAAGTGGAATGCAAGCAGTGGGCTTAAGTGGAATTAAGCCTCTACCTTTGGTTTTGTAAAGTGTAAGCCCAATCAAAAGGGAATTTGTGTTAGGGGCGCAAATTCACGTTGATACAATATGAAACAAAAAACTTTTCATAAGGAAATAACTAACAAGGATAGCGCGTTTTCGAACACTGCAAATTATAAGCATTTTATTGTTTTAATCAAATGAAGAAAGTGAAATGCTATTTTTACTGTATCGAAGAGTTGCTCTAAAATTTGAAGGTGGACTTCATTACATTTTTGGTGTGTATGAAACAAAAACTTTTCATTAGGAAATAAATGACAAGGGATAGATAGTGTGTTTTCCAACACTATAAATAATGTGAGCATTTTTTTGTTCCAATCAGATGAAGAATTGAAATGGTATTTTTACTGTACCAAAGAGTTGTTCTAAAATTTGAAGGTGGACTTAATTACATTATTGGTGTGTATGAAACAAAAAAAATTACATAAGGATATAATTGACAAGGGATAGTGTGTTTTCCAACACTACAAATAATATGAGCATTTTTTTGTACCAATCAGATGAAGAAAGTGAAATGCCATTTTTATTGTACCAAAGAGTTGTTCTAAAATTTCAAGGTGGACTTCATTAAATTTTTGGTGCATACGAAACATAAACTTTTCATAAGGAAATAATTGATAGGGGACAATGTGTTTTTTGACATTGCAAATAATGTGGGTATTTTTTTGTTCCAATCAGATGAAGAATGTGAAATTCCATTTTTATTGCACCAAAGATTTATTCTAAAATTTGAAGGTGGAATTCATTACATTGTTGGTGCATATCAAATAAAAACATTTCATAAGGAAATAACTGACATAAGACAGTGTGTTTTCCAACACTGCAAATAATGTGAGCATTTTTTGTTCCAAATAGATGAAGAAAGTGAAATGCTATTTTTACTATACCAAAAATTTGTTCAAAAATTTGAAGGTGGACTTCATTACATTATTGGTGTATATGAAGCAAAAAAAAATCATAAGGAAATAACTAAGAGAGGATAGTGTGTTTTCCAACACTACAAATAATGTGAGAATTTTTTTGTTCCAATCTAATGAAGAAAGTGAAATATCATTTTCACTGTACCAAATATTTGTTCTCAAATTTGAAGATGGACTTCATTCCATTTTTGGCATGTTTGAAACAAAACCTTTTAAACTCTAGTTGCTCCATCACTTTCTTCTTTAATAATTCATAGCTTCTAAAGATGGTGTTGAAATACCTTATAATGAATAAATTGAAGAAAGAGGAAGTAGTATTTCATAATGAAATAAAAGAATAGATGAATATTAGATAGATAGAGGATGATATGGTAGATGTAGTGAAACAACCTTCATATGATCGTATTTTAGATGTGGAATAGAAGGAAATAAAGTATTTGAATGTTTCTAAAGAAAATGGAGTATTGGTAGAAGACATAAAGGTTGCACAAGAGTTACAATGCTTATGAAGAGTCAAGTAGATGATAAATCCCAATAAATAAATTAGAGAGAGGTGATTCATTGATCATGAAAATACTTTTATTAAATAGTGATGATATCGAGAAGTATCTTATAAATATATACAAGACTAAATATAAGTATCTTTAGAATATTCAAATCAATATAAAAACTCACAATTGTAGAAATAACATAAGGTACTAGTAAGTGAGCAATGTTTGTTGAAATTTAAGATACGTACATATCATGAGGAAGTATTGCATCATGTTAAAGGATATATGTCATTTATTTTTTGGAATCTTGGCCATGGTAGTATGCAAATAAATTCATACATCTGTGTAAAGAGAATACTTACACTATGATGAAGGACATAAAGAAACATACTCTAGGGATGGATGATTTGATAAACTATTTTACCAAGATCTATATGTGAAATTAGTTATCACTAGATCATAATAGAGTGGGGAAAGAGAGGAAAGGAGGGAGATAGGAAGTGGTAGGGTGCTAGGCATAGAAGGAGGGAGAGAAAGAGGGAACTTGAGAGAGATTGGGATTAGTATAGAGAGTGGTAGGGTGAGAGGGATAGAGGGAAAGAGGGAGATAGGGAGTGGTAGGGTGGGAGGGAGGGAAGGAGGCGTAGGTGGAGAGAGGTTGTGTGTGTGTGTGTATGAAGGAGAGAGAGGGGGAAGGAGGGAGATAGGAAGTGGCAGGGTGGGAGGGATAGAGGGAGGGAGAGAAAGAGGGAAGGTTAGAGATAGGAAGTGGTAGGGTGGGAGGGATAGAAGGACCCAAAATGGACATAGTGTGAGGGGGAGATGTGATGGTTGATTGTGGGAAACAGGCACCCAAAATGGATTTATAGGATGAAGGAGTGATAAGGATAATGTTTTTGGGCTGGTATGATAAAGGATGATAGTGAAAAATATTTTGGAAGAATGATAATATATAATGTATTGACTTAAGAGATTATTCCCACTCTTGAGAAGTTGAGGAAGGAGCATGTGCACTATGTACAATGGGACAATATAAATTTAGAACTAGAGGCATCAAGTACTAGAATACATGAAATGAAAAAGGAATATTTTCTAAAACAGATGAAAAGAAGCAGACCAAAGTGAATGATATAGATAATTGATTGGCTGAAAATATTATTTCCACTCTTGAGAAGTTTAGGAAGGTGCATGTGCAGTATGTACAAGGGGAAAATGGTATTGCAAAATTACATAAAGTCAAGAGGTTTTGTATTGCGTATGAATTTGTGCGAGCAAAGAAATTAAGAGATGATGTTATATGTGTAGTTAAACAAATGAAGTCAAAGATTAGTTAACTTAAGAATTCCATGGAACAAATACAATTGGAAATAGATGACAAGGAAAAGGAAAAATCATATCTTCATGCAAAAGAAGAGAATCAATTGGGTGGAGACATGAAAGTCTTATTTGAAAAAGGTAGACAAGTCTTTTAAAGAACTAGTTAAAAGAAAAAAATTCATTCTATAATCATAAAGACACTCTCAAAGTTGAGAAAAAAATGGTTGCAAAGCTACATAAAATTATTCAAGACATTGAAAACTCTATCAAAGAAAAGGATATTGTTGTCCTAAGGGTTGATGAGGGAGCAGTTGATCTAAAGATTCAAGTAAAAGATATAAAAAAGAAGTTAGAAGATCATGAAAATGAATAGTAGGGGATGTTAACATGTAAGAGTAGTGGGGATGAGGAAAAATGTGTCGATGATCAACTTGTAGATGCAAAGGCAATAGTTGGAAGTGCTGAAAATGTAGCAAAACAATAGAAGACTAAAATTAACCACTTAGAAAATAAAGTAAAAGATAAGAAGAATATTTTATCATCAAAATAAAAGGAGGCTAATGTTGTTGAGAGAGAGTTGCAATCTAAAAGACATGAAGTTGAGAAAATGAATATAATAATGGAAGGTGTTTCTTATGAAGAAGGGTGCATGGAGATATTATAAAAAGAGTATTCACAAGAATTTGAGGTAGTTCAAAAGTTCAAGGATGATATCAGGAACCTCAAGGCTCAATTAGGAAATTTTCAATTCACTTATAATGATCTTGTAAAAAATCAAAATTCAAAGGAGTTGTTGGACAACTTATAAAAGTTTAAACTACATTAATGGAAAATTTTGAAGGTGTCTTTCATTACACTCATGTTATGTAAATAAAAAAAGGTTTTAATTACATTAATAATATTTTCTAAAATTGGAAGTTGGAAAACACTGGTTGTTATGAAACCTACAATCCAAATACTATTGTAAAACCCTCTACACATAACAACCCAGTTGATTATTCACCCCTAAGGTCAATTTTGTTAGTATTATGTATCCCCCACCCATAACTCCTCCCTGAGCTCTCCACGCTTGAGCTTTGAACAAGCACAATCAAATAATTTACAACCCATTGTGTTTTCCAACCTATCATTATTAATTTGTGCATTTATTTTTCAATCAAATGAAGAAATTGAAATGCAATTTTTACTTTAACTAATAGTTGTGATACATTTTGAAGGTAGCATTCATTACATAATTACTGTGTAAATAACAAAAGGTTTTGATTACATTCATAATGTTGTGTAAAATTGCAAATTGGAAAATATTGGGTGTTATGAAACCTGCAATCCATATACTATTTTAAAATTGTAAACACATAACAACCCAATTGGTTAGTCACACCTTAGCTCAATTTGCTTAGTTTTATCTATCCCCAAAATGCAAATCCTCCTCGTGCTCTCCATCATTTAGCTTTGAACATGCAAATTGAAATGATGGACAATCCACATTGTATTTTTTGACACGTAGTTATTTTGTGCATTTATTTTTTAATCATAATATGAAGAAATTGAAATATAATTTTATTGTAACTAATAGTTAGTTGTTATAAATTTTGAAGGTGCCTTACATAAGATTCCTACTGTCTAAATAACAAAAGGTTTTAATTACATCCATACTATTTTTTAAAATTGCATGTTAGAATACATTGGGTGTTATGAAACCTTGCAACCCATATACAATCTTAAAACCCTAAACACACAACAACCTAATTGGTTAATCAGGTCCCTCAACTCAATTTGGCTAGTTTTATGTATCCCCCACTTGGAAATCCTCCCCCCATTCTCCACCACTTAGATTTGAACATACAAAATGAAATAACTCAAAACCCATTATGTTTTCCAACCTATAATTATTTTGAGAATATTTTTCTCAGTCATATGAAGAAACTAAAATACAATTTGTAATAGTGGGAGGATGGGAGGGTGCCCTCCAAGGTGGCAGAGGATGGTGGCATGAACGGCCATGATGGAGCTATATGGGGGAGATAGTGACGCGTGGAAAGCCACAATGATAGGAGAGAGTTGGCTTGTCTTATCAATATGTTGAATGCATGGGGAAGACAACTCATTTATCTTCCCGAGATGCAAAACATAATGAAATTTTAAAGGATGTGGGTTTTCATTTGCATTAGGTAGCTCACACATAGGAGAAGGACATTGGTGAGGCTGGCGGTGGTTGGCAGATGTACTCATTTAAGGATTACACATAATGTTGTGGGAATTTGTTCAAGTTTAGGGTTGAGGTTGAAGTCTGGTTGTCATCCTGTCGAGCACTTACTATTGGGAGTCAAATGGTTGGGTCCTCTAAATTTCTGATAGAGGTTTCAGTTGCGGGTGTTGCTCGATTTGGAGCAAACATCCCCATTTTCCTCAAGTCTAAGGATAGGCTAACCACCTTTTATTTCATCACAGACCAATGTTTTAAAATAATTTTTCTCAACTATGAGCCCCTGGTGCTAGTACTAGTTAAAATGGTCTTGGGTTTGAGTTTTCTGGAGGAAATAGAGTATGGGCGTGATAATTTGCAGATATCTTCTCACTTTTTGGCTTCCCTATTGGATAATTTAGTCCTGAAGATGGAAGAAAGGACTTTAATAAGGAAATTGTTCATACCTAGATTGTTGGGTGGTATGGACGAGCTCCTTCAGGTGGTGGTGGAAGGGCGTGGTTGTCCACGTGCATTGGAGGTGGCGAAGGTGAAGGATGAAGACACAGTGAATATTTTTTTGTTCCTCTTAGACCTTCAGGGTACTAGGTTGATGAAGAATCGAGCCATAGCAGCGGTTGCGGTCATCTTCTTGAAGAAATGTTTCAGTTTAATGGTGACTGATAGCAATGATTGGAGGGAGGATTTTGAAGACTTCGCATTTCTAAACAAGTTTTTATGAAGGGTAGTGTATGTTCTTAGTTTTTCAGCAGTTAGTTTTTCTCTGTTAATGAAAGCAAAAACTGGTTAGACTGGTTTAAATTTAGACTGTTTAAAGAATAGAATGTCTGAAGCTATGTCCTGTATTTGGAGGATCTGTACAAATATTTTTTTGGTTCTTGGTGGAAATGGCAAATTTATTTTATTATCTGCATAGCAGACGGTTGTACTTTTGTTCTAAATTTTAAATACAATATAACCCTTACGTATCAAAAAAAAATACAATTTGTAATCTAACTAAGAGTTGTAAATTTTGAAGGTGCCTTACATTATATTACCAAGATTGTTGTGGGAGGGAGAAATTTTTACTCTAAGAGTTGTAAACTTTAAAGGTTCCTTACATTATGTTACCAAGATTGTTGTGTGAGGTAGAAATAAGTGCTAGATTAATGGAAAATTTGCATAACCCTCGCATGTACAAAATATTTTTCATTTTGTGCAGCTCAATGTCAAAAACTGATATTTTCTCATTATGCAAGGGCACATCACTAAATTTTCAAACATGAATCCTCCAAAGTCTTATCAATGCCAATTGGAGCAACAAGTCTTAGAACGTATGAAATGAAAAATGAATCTACTCTAAAAACAATTGAAAAGAAGCAAACAAAAGTGAATGAGATAGATAATGTTTTGGTTGCAAGTTTCATAAACCATCTACTCAAAACCCATCGTGTTTTCTAACCTGCAACTATACCGTGCATTTAATTTTTGAACATATGAAGAAATTCAAACACAATTTTTACTCTAACTAAGACTTGTTATTAATTTTGAAGGTGAATTTACAAATCAATAAATTCATACAAATCAAAACTAAATATAAGTATCTTTAGAATATCCAAATCAATAAATTCATACATTTATATAAAGAGAATTTACTTACACTATGATGAACAAAAGGAAACATACTCTAGGGGGGAGAGGGAAGGGGGAGATAGGGGGTGCAGTATATGCAATGGGAAAATGGAAATGCATAACTAGAGCAACATGTACTAGAATGTATGAAATAAAAAGGAATTTTATCTTAAAACACTTGATAAGGAGCAAACCAAAGTGAATGAGATAGATAATGTATTGACCAAAGAGATTCTTGCTTCTCTTGAGAAGTTGAGGAGGGAGTGTGTGCAGTTACTATGTGCAATGGGAAAATGGCAATGCAGAAGTGGATAAAGTCAAGAGATTTTGTATTGCATATGAATTTAAGCAAGCAAAGAAAGTGAGAGATGATGCTAAAATTAATCTAGGTAGGACCATCTATTTCCCATCCCTTGTTAATTATTTCCTTATGAAAATTTTATGTTAAACATGCACCCAGAATGTAATGAAGCCCTCCTTCAAATTTTGGAAAAATTCTTTGGTACAGTAAAAATTGCATTTCACTTTCTTCATCTAATTGGAACAAAAAAATGATCACATTATTTCCAATATTAGAAAACACATTGTCCCCTATCAGCTATTTCCTTCTACAACTTCAAAGCTATAGGGTGGGGAGGACAAGGAGGAGTTGCAAGTGGGGGTTACATAAAACTATCCAAATTCACCTAAAGGGTGAGTAACCAATGGGTTTGTTCCATGTACAAGGTTTCACAAGAGTGTGGGTGGTAGGATTCTTAATACTCAGTGTTTTCCAACATGCAAATTTTGAAAATACTATGAATGTAATGGAAACATTACAAATCATACATTAAACAAAAATAGACTATTTTTGGTTGATTCAATATTTATCTTACATGTAGATGGTAGTATGTGGGTTGTAGGTTTCATAAAACCCTATGTTTTCCAACATGCAATTATAGTAATGAAAACCTTTTCTTAATTAGAGAGTATGAATGTAATGAAAGGAACCTTAAAATTAACCTCCTTTTCTATTCATGATAAAATATTTTTCTTATCTTTTACTTTCTTTTCTAAGTGGTTAATTTTAGTCTTCCATTGTTTTCATACAGTTTCAACACTTCTAGTTATTGCAAATATAATCACAAGTTGGAAAACACAGTGGGTTGTCAGTGATATGTTTAATCTCATTGGTTATTTAGGCAACATTGATTTCTTTAGACTAGTCCTTTGGTAACTTTATGAACTATGCCCTGCTCTAAAGATGCTAATGTTGCACATGCACATAGGACATTAGTGAAAGTGAACTCATTTGGCTTCAAGTTTTCCAATTTCATTCTATGATACATTTTTAGGAATTCTTCTCCATTTCCATTATGAGTAACTGAAAATTATTGTAGTTCATGACACCACATTAAGATATTGTATTCATGATCCATTAGATGTAGATTAGCACATACAAAAGCAACACTAATAATTATATAATTTTTTGGCTTGAATCCTATCAACTATATCTGGTAAAATATTTCAAAGGACTTAATTTATCTTATCATTTTGAGAATATCCTTCAATCATTGCACTCTTCAACATAAAATCCAATTCAATCACTTTTTCCTATCCTTTTGATTTCATTTACACTATTTTCCTTGGCCTTGTCCTTTTTTGCTCTTCCCACTGGTCCTATTATAGGGCCTAGGGTCTCCATTTTCTCTCTACCCATTGTATAGCTTGAAGTCTTGTATGTCAAGGTGTCATAGACTCCTTATAGTTGGGTAGTAGACTCCATTTTATGAGAATGAATGGTCAATGAAGAGTTAGAGTTTGACACTACTCCCATTGACTCTAAATGTTTTCCTATGGGTTTTGATTCTATTCTAGATGTTCCTTCAAATAAGAAACTTCATCACTATCTTGAATCAAAGTAGTATATGCCTTCAAGTCCTCTAAATTGAAACTCTATGCAATGATTCCACAAATGCATCAACTTTTTTATCTTTATTCAATAATGTTATCTTAATATTACATCAAACTTGCCCTGTCATGACTATCATTCCTTTCATAAATTCAATGTGTTGGTTATCATTCATCTCACAAAATTCATTCTTTTAACCCTATGGTTGAATGGATTTATCTCTAAGGCCAAGTATTCTTGTCTTTTTGTCTTGCAATTTTTTTATTTGGACTCTCTAACATGTAATATCGAAAGACACTCTCCTCCTAAACTTGAACCTAAACTCACTCTATCTCATGATATTTATAACAATTTTTCATTGCCACGAAGGACTTCACATCATCTTTTAGAAAGCTCATAATTTAACACTTGTTTAAGGAGTCCATTTGACATACATGAATTCCATCACAAAGCAACATTCCCTTGAAAAGTAATACTATCTCCACCAAAGTCTTCAACACAAAAGGAGGCAATGGTCTAAACGCTTCCAACATCTTTTTTAACTTGACCGGCTTCCTCATATATTGCACCTTTGCATATCTACCTTCCTTAACATGGAAACATCCTCCTCGGTATCAACTAGTTCATCCATGAATATGGAAAACTAAGGCATCCAAGTGCAAAGTCTCATATTTTTGTAACATTAATTGTCTTTGTATTTGCAGGTTTTGATTTCAGTAGAAGACACACAAAACAAATGATGGAGGAAATAGTGGACAATGAAACATCCAAAGTGTTTGAGATGGTGTTTCCTTGAATGCCTAATGAAAATAGTTATCATGGGAACTATTGACTCATATCAATCAACCGACTATGAACCTTTATAGCATTCCCTTGTCTTTTTGATCTACTGAAATGATAGAGCCATTTCTCGGGCACTTGATGACCACTGCTCAGCTATAGCTAGCTTTGGCTCGACTATGGAATTGTTATAAATCATATGGAATTGATGATTGGGTGAGTCGGTCCACTACGACAGTTTGATCCAGGTGGGGATAGAGCCTGATGTTTCCATTTCCCCAAATCTCTTTGTAGAAGGCCATGGATTGGAGGGCATCAAAGCACATTCATCTGTAGCCATACCCTTTTTAGATGGCTCCAACAATGATCATGCATGGTGCCATGTTTTAGATTGAAGAGGGAACAGGTCCATAGTTTCCAGTTGAAGAAGAAAACATGCCTGCAACCTCATAATCCTTACACTGATTCCATAGGGGTTACTTTGAACTAGAAATGTACTCCCATTTTCATAACTGCCATTGTCCTTGCAAACCTATCATAGGAGAAAGTGGCAAAATTCAAAATTTGGAAAATAACGACGTTACCATTCCATCATCCTTCGAGGAGAAGACAAATTTGCATGTCCCATCATGTTATGCATGGTTTTATGTATGTTTTTATGCCTTTTTGTATGTACATAGGTGTGTTTTGTCTAGGAGTTAGCCGGCTCCCTTTCAAGTTACATGCATGAATTGAAATTAAAATATTAAAATAATGTTTTGTTAAAGTTATAAACTATATAGAATGAACTAGTGTTTTTAAATTTAAAGAAAGAATTAAAAATTCAAGCATACAAAAGATTTTATTTTTACAATGAGTGTGTTTTTAATCTAAAATGATACAAGCACTTTTAAGATACATACATGATTTAAATTTAAAATATGAAAATTATGCTTTTTTAACTATAGATTATATAGAATGAATTATGTTATATGTCTTTAAATTTAAAGAAAGAACTAAAAATTCAAGCATACAAAATATTTTATTTTTACAATTAATATTTTTTTAATATAAAATGATAGGAGCGCTTTCAAGTTACATGCATGAATTGAACTTAAAACATTAAAATTATGCATTGTTAGCTCTAGATTATATAGACCGAACTATGTGTCATTGAATTTAAATAAATGACTAAAAATACAAAAATACAAAAGATTTTATTCTTACAATTAATATATTATTTTAATATAAATTGATACAAACATTTTCAAGTTACATGCATGAATTGAGGTGATGAAAATCACACACTAGGACACATAAACTTAGAGGATTTCAAGGAAGATATATTTGGTTAGGATGCTTCTCCAAGGTCTCCAAATATTTCCAATTTAGGGTTAGCACATGTGGCATCCTTTGTAGTGGTAGTACAGTGCCTAGAGCTCATAATTTTTTAATATAAAATGATAGGAGCACTTTCAAGTTACATGCATGAATTGAACTTAAAACATTAAAATTATGCATTGTTAGCTCTAGATTATATAGGCTGAACTATGTGTCATTGAATTTAAATAAATGACTAAAAATACAAAATACAAAATATTTTATTCTTACAATTAATATATTTTTTTAATATAAATTGATACAAACATTTTCAAGTTACATGCATGAATTGAGGTGATGAAAATCACACACTAGGACACATAAAATTAGAGGATTTCAAGGAAGATACAATTGGTTAGGATTCTTCTCCAAGGTCTCAAAAGATTTCCAATTCAGTGTTAGCACATGTGGCATCCTTTGTAGTGGTAGTACAGTGCCCAGAGCTCATCTTGCTTATGGCTCAACATTACAACCCTGCGGATAGGGTGTGTTATGATCCTTATGGAACTAGAATAATAGACTTATCTACACCTATGATTCGAATAGTATTTGACTTGCCTCCATACTCCTAACTAAAAATGGTGACTAAAGCAAAATCAATTGGAGTGTACAAGAGTGATGTAAATGAAAACTTAAGACATCGTAACAAAAGATGGCTTAGAAATGAGAGAAAATTTATTGCCAAGATCCCAAAAAACCTCACGAGATTATATTTCTATTTAGAAGTAGGGGATATCATCACTTTGTTGAGCAAAGAATTTGGCAAGGAAGAATCAAGAACCTATGATATTTAAATGTTTCATTTCATCCATGTCATAATTATAGGATTAGTCTTCCTAGATTCCAGGGTCAAATGGTATTTGATTACATTCATGCTCAATTGACAACAATGAGGAACACCAAGTAATTTTCATGTCTTCTTATATCATATACTTAGTAGCGAGAGTTGGAAACTTTCATGGATTAACAACTAATGGGGTCAAAGGAGAAGCTCTTGGAAAAAGTAAGATATGGGAATTTTATCCACAACCAAAGATAAAGAAAGCATAAAAACATTTCAAAAGAGTAAATGATTCCTTATTATACCCAATTATTTACCAACTCATTGGTGATGTCAGGTTTGGAATGTCGAAAGGAGGCCATGACCTTAATCAAAGAATGAGGATAATGGTTCATTTAGTTCCCAAAGTCAACATATATCAGGATATATGATTTTGATAAGGCACCATACTTGTTACCTAGGTGTTGTAATGATAAATTAGTTTTGATTGAATTTATTGGACAAGTCATGGAAGTATATTTTAAGTTCTCTATAAAATATAAAGCAGGGTTAAAATATCCTTTTCATTTGGGATTTTATGGATGTCCTTCTATTTTGGTAGCCAAAATTGCACTACAAGATTTGTAGGCACTAAATTTGAAGACTTATGTGACAAGAGATAACTTTTATCACAAAGGAAAAATGAAATCTCTAAGTCCTTCCATGTACCCCTTTCATAAGAAAAATATAGAGGATTTATGGGCTGATCTTGAGGATGAATTTGAAGTTAGAAAGAGAGGCTACAATAGATTAACAATTTTTCAGTTGTGGGAATTTGGGATAAGAGATGATATCCCTGAGGGGTTTTTTCAATAATGGAAAAGTTCTAGATCTAATGTATGATATAAATAAGGTTGAAAATAAAACATTGGATCTAATAGATTGGTCTCAAAAATAATATCGTTTTATTGATACTATATTTGAGAAATTTTTGGACCATAGAACTAGATGGATTAATTTGAGGATCAAGAGTTTTGGGGTCAAATAAACCCAACATAAAAGGAAGAAGAAAGAAACTATAGAGGGATATCCTTAATCCATCCCTATAGGATATGAAATACTAAAGAAAAAAGAGAAGGTGTAGACATAGAAAGTTTTAGGAATAGAAGAAATAATGGAAAATGTGAGCAAGGCCTACAATATGGCCTCAGTAACTTAAAAAGTTGTAGATGTAATGGTTTTGTAAAGATTATGTGTAATTCCTATTGCTCGAGTACTCCCAACAAAGGCTACCATAGGGAAAATACCAAAGAAGGAAACTAAGGTAGAACCACTAATAAATGAGGTGGTGAATTTAACACAACTTCCCTCTCCCACATTTTTAGAACATGAACAACAACTAAAACCTTTGCAACAAGGTGAAGAGAGGAGCTAAAGAAGTGATCAGGTGGATATAGAACCTAATCCATTTATAGATACACCTATGGATGAAATGAATATATCTGAAGATGATCTTGTGAATACTCAACATGTCGAAAAGGAACAAGATCCTAGGAATCAACAAGTCCACAATGAGCAAGAAAAATTAAAAACGCTAGGGGAGAAAGAAGAAGAAGAACATATGTTGAATTTTGTGGAGCAACAAGAGCTGATTGAAAATGTAGAACAATAAGAAAAGATTGATAATGCTTCCTCATCCATGATAAGAGATAAATAACTAGAGATGGAACCAAAGGAACAATTGGGTGGAAATCAAGATACATGGTAGTCAAGCAACCAATAAGTGTGCACTCATCCTATGGCTCCCTCTTGGTTGAAATTGAATTTTGAGAAGAGGAAACAAATGATAGTCAAACCTCTAAGTTGGTAGGATATGGTGGTAGAGGTGGAGATGACCAAGCCAAAGAAAAATCCAAGGACTCTCTGGGCGGGTGCATGGAAATGGGTAGCAATTTCATGGACACCCTCTAAAAAAACTTTTTGAAAATCCATAATGCGAGTGCGTTATAATGTGCTCGCGTTATGGCTTGTTATACCGAGCATGAGGCTCGACAACTACAAACTAATAACGCGAGCGCGTTATAACGCACTCGCGTTATTGATTGTTAAAAGCAAAAAAAGAAATGCAAATCTGTCATTAGCATTTTGACTGTCTTTTTTTTGCAGTCGTGGCCAAAACCCCCACAATTTCACGCTCGCATTCTAGGAGGAGAAATTCAAACAAATTTATTCACCAAAATTGATATTTCTTCGCAATGATGGCACCACGACGATGAGGAGCTATGAGAGGTAAGGATTCTATGGTTTTTATTTTGAATTAGTTGGTTTTAGGTTGAATTTGATATATATTTCTTTGAATTTTTAGGAGATACAAATCAACCTGCAAAACCTCAAAATCCTCAATAGGAAGACCAACCAAATCCTCAAGATCAAAATCAACCACAACATCAACCTCCTCCACCAATCACTCAACCCCCAACCCCCTCCTGGCACTCAACAAAATTTAATGAGTGAAATTGAGAACAACAAAAAACAAATTGAGGATTTGATCGGTAGGTTGAGTGATCCAAATGGTTCAACCACAGAAAGAATGACCCTAGCAAATTCATTGAAAGATATGTTAAAAAATGTAGATTCAATTAGCAAACAAATAACTAGATGGCAAGATAGGAGGAAGGCGGCTAGGGATTATTATGCAAATAAACTATCATACAAGGATGTAAAGAATTTAAAAATTACAAAAGGTGATTTGTGCTTAGTATTCACCGACCCACGCACAAATCAAAATCTTACCCTCAATGCGAAGAGGTTTCTTATCCATTGGTCCCACCACCAACAAATTAGGGACCAGTTTTACGATAGGTGGTACATGGTCTTCGATTACCCACTGTGCAACAATTGCGAGGTCCCACAATATTTCCTTAGGAAACTATACAATGAGTTCATATTGAACAAAATCCCAAATTATTTTGATATGAGGGATTTCCAAGGGAGAGGTGGGGGATCAGCTCAAGATAGACCTAGTGCACAGTCGGATCCTACACGGCAAGGTAGATGAACTCTTGCTAGGCCACCTCGTGATCACGTTGTTATGCCTTCTGTCGTGAAGGAAAGTGTTGACGTAGAGACATTGCAGGTGATCAAAACTTTGACCCAAAGTGTCATCCATCATACTAGCCCTATTCTATAGCGCCATCCAAGGGAGTCTTTGAGTGGTGGCCTTCGAACACGTGTGTCAATCTTGCAGGGCTACTTGTTCATATGACCCCACCAACACTCAGGAGACTGGTATGGAGGATCCATCTGCAGCTATGGAGATGAAGAGGGCAACTGACATTTTGCATCAGGCATATTTCATTGATAGTCAGGTAAAAGTTAGTGCATGTTCATTGAATTTAATTTATTAAATTTCGATTTTGAAATGCAAGATTAACTAAAAATGTTTTATGATTTTAATAAAATTGTAGGGTCACAGTGTTGAGACTGGATACACCGGCCCCCCACCAACTTATTTCTGCAGTACACCTATCGCTAGGGTATGTAACTAGTAAACAATTATAAATTCATTGCATGTTAATAGAATTGTTTTACAAATGGTAATTTAATATGCGATTTTTTATAATGAATAGACTAATATTGGAGATTTTGATGGAACACTTCCCAATGGCGATGGATTTACTCAAACCTATATGTAGGTAATAGAATAAAAAATTTAACTAATGAATCAAGTACTTAATATATCTGTGTAGTTTATATGCAGATCATTGATTACGTTGAATAATTTTTTGTTCTATTTTCAGTTGTTGCAAGACGATACACCTCTGAATGTGACAAGGGCAATGGATATTGGTGTGACATCTGCTATACAATCCTCGATGGCTCTGACAAAATAGGTATGAGGCAAATTAGTAAATTTACATTTACATTTGTTGTTATAGATGTTAGTTAGTGAAAAATCAAACCATTATTGATTCACGTAGTTTAATTTCTATTTGTATGGTTTATACAGGGCTTGAGCACGCCTGAGAATGGGCATGAGAATATTTACCTCATGGAGAGAGATCGTGAGATGGTGGTAAGTGATTATTTTGTCAAAGATATCATTTTTAATAATGTAATTTCTATATATTCATGTCTTTACTTCTTATTGTAACAATTAAAACTACACCGTGAACTAAACCCTAGGAGGAGCAATAGGAGCACTCCACGAGTGCAAAAAAATGAGTGATAGAACTATCGCCATCCGATCGAAAAGGAAAGGGAAAGATTTTATTTCCAAGGCATGGAGAGCAATGACTTTTGATTCCAGAGCCCTTTGTTTTATGCCTACATGGCAGTTTTGTACTTTTTTTTATTGGACATATTTGACATTGTATGCCTATATGGCATTCTCGTAAGCCTATATGGCTATTTTGTACATATATTTCATACTTATATCGACATATATCGATGTATTCCTACATGGCTATTTGCTTAATACAAATATCTTTTATCGATGCCTGTCCATATTTGTATTCTAAATTGATGGTTCAATAGATATGTGTTACGTGTATTCAAGTGTATACTTTGTGACTTGCATGCGTTCGAATGTATATTTTGTGGCTTACATGTTTTCATGTGTATACCTTGTATTCATGCATATACTTTTTTTTAATTTGTGTATACTATGTATTCGTGTGTATATTTTTTGAGGCTTACATGTTTTTGAGTACTTGTACTTACCTTATTGACATGTGCATGCTTGACTTATTCACGTGTATAATTATTAATTGGTTATCCCTAGCATTGATCTATGTCATCCTCAATGCATGATCCTTGAGATGGAGTAAGAACACCCTCAAGGTCAAAAGGAGTTTCACATGCATTCTTCATAGGCTCGTTTTGGTAGTCAAACCAAAAACCTCTTGCATCGTTGAAATGAAAAAATTTATCCTTTATAGTAGGTCTAAATCCATCATCATTCTTCGTCAGTTCTTCATGTATCCACTCCCCATTAATGGCTACCTCATGACCTTCATGAAACCAAGCACTTATCTCATTTGTGATAGAAGAAATGTATGAAGATTTATCTTCCTCCTTATGAACCATTCATTATCATGAGAGATAGGTTCTTGTGAACCACTACTCATGAATCATGGGTCAATGAGTTTGACTTGTAAAACTACACGATTGAATCCTAATAGCAATACCACAATATTTATATATCTAAATGTGTTATTTCCTTCAACTAAAATTTGTGCTTATACTTATGTGATTGATGTATGTTTGTGTATGGGATCATAGTAATTTCTATTTGATGATGCTATTATTTCTTTAAGGTTTATTTATTAAAGGGTGGATGAAACAAGTTTTAAATCCTTTAAAATATTTGAATTTCTTAGTTTTTTCTATTTGTCGAGTCTAGGCTCCAAGCCCAAGTCCAAGTCAAAAATTGGCTTGTCAAGTCTGAGGCGAGTCCAAGTCTTGTAACACTGGTGTGAACACATCGAGGAATAATGTATATGTCAATGAAGAGAGAACCCATCCTTGTTTCCAAACAAACCATAGTATAGATATGGTTGGTCGAGATAAAACATCACTCTTTTGGATAGTTCGAACCATAATCTTTCATGGCTACAAACAGACCTTCATTATGTGTGTTCTTGATCCTACTGAAGAAATGGTGGAACATGTTGTAGATCAAATCTTGCAACCCTAAGTCTACAACAAGGTTACTTGTCACTCTTCTAGATAGTTCAAACCATAATCTTTCATGGCTGCAAACAGACCTTCATTATGTGTGTTCTTGATCTTACTGAAGAAATGGTGGAACATGTTGTAGATCAAATCTTGCAACCCTAAGTCCATAACAAGGTTACTTGTCTCGATTTCATGTTCATCCTTCTTGAGTAATGCGAACTATTGATGTCATCTAGATCTTTGAAATTATTTGCAATCATGTGCAATGTTGTAGAAGCTACAACTATATCTAATACTACAAATGACTTCTCAATAAAGCTTAAACATTCTTCTATTCTTTTCAATGTGACCATAATGGCATTCCTTTAAGATAAACTACTAAGCTTACTAACTGATTCATAAAGTAATCTTGCCAACCACTATCATCAGTTGCCATGCTTCCAATGGAAAGTCAATTTGTTGCAATACCCAAAGGCTGGCAAGATCATTCGCTCTAATAACACTGTAATGACTCGAGCTCTAGATCAATAGATTTTTGATTTATTTCTTATTGGATTGACAAAGGTTGTCATCTAATATTATTAAGATAGATAATGGAGTCCCCAAATTATAAATGAAATAAATTATGAATATGAAGTCTAATTCAAATATTAATTTGATAATAGAAATTTGATAAATAAATATAATAGTTGTTTCTAATTAATCAATTAAAATCATGTGCTAGCTTTGAATATGAATCTGCCTATCATTTATATATAGGCCTTGAGAATTGGGATGCCTTTCCTGATCGATACTTTGTACTCATGCATCTTACTTTGAGTCCTTTCTGGATTATATGCTTGAAACGTATACTCCCATATTATAAGTTTTTGCTCATATAGACCAATCCCACACTAGGTAATTCAATAATAAAAATAAGTTTGCAAATTTATTACCTCGATCTTCCCTTCTTATTCTCTTTTATACTCGAAAACTACACAATTGAATCCTAATAGCAATATCACAATTTGACAGATTTTAGAAAATACCTCCTACTTATCAATTGATGAGCTAAAGGGGCTCTATAATGAATGTTTCATAAGGCACAACACTTTTTGAAGGTTTTTAAAATGGGTTTGCAAGCTAAGTGGGCTTGACCTTGGGGAAAAAACTTTGTGGTTAAGCGCTTGAGCTGGAGTAGTACTGGGATGGGTGACCTCCTGGGAAGGCCTAGTGCCTCACCTCTGTGAGCATCACCTAGATGCAATGAGTTCTAAGTGGGTCATTCATTATCATGAGAGATGCGTTCTTGTGAACTCATCCCTCTTTCAATCCATGTCAGCCTTGGGACCGTATAGGAAGCTAGAGGTCATACCAAGTACGGGATCAACAAGTTTGTATAAAAAATCTAAAAAACAGAGAACAGTGTGAATAATTCTTATTAGATCTTCTCCAAAAGTTCATCAACAACCTCCATTCGAGCCTCTCAAGGATATAAATAGTGTTTTACACCCTTCTCTAACTGTTCCACCCCCTCAACTAACTAAAAACCAACTTTAAAAACAAGTAACCGTTGCATTTCAAATTTGTTGCTTTAAGCAACTTACAAATTTATAACTTTAGACTCCTCCAACCTAAGGGATCGATCTGGTGGAACATAGGTCGGAGTGATTCCATGTGTTTCAGTGTGAAATAGGACCATGTCTAGTGTAAACATACCTATTTAGACATGTTGGAACAGTCCGCTTGGTCACACAAGTTGCAGAACGAAAGTTGTGCCACTTTGCAACTTTGCACTGCTTGCATTTGATGCTTTTTCCATCAAGTGAAAATTTGCCACCACAGGAAAACCACTTGGAGATAGCCAAAACCGAGAGAGGTTTTTGTAGAGGGGCCCAATCGATCCTATAGGATCATATGATAATTTTATAAGAATCACGGTATCCGAGTAATAGCATGTTGAATTTTGCAACCATTTTGCACTTTGGAACCTTAAGGGATTGATCCGATGGAACGTAGCTTAGAGAAATTCCACATCTTTCAATGGGAAACAAGACCATTCCTAGCATAAAAATACTTATTCAGACGCGTTGGAGCAGTTAATTTGGTCACACGAGTTGTAAAGCAAAAGTTGCACCACTTTGCAACTTTGCACAGCTTGAGTTTAACTTTTTCCATCAAGTGAAAATCTGCCGCCACCGGAAAACCACTCCAAGATAGCCAAAACCGGGAGAGGTTTTTCTAGAGGGGCCTAATGTGATCATGTAGGATTAGATGAAAAGTTTCTAAGTGTCACGGTATCCAAGTAATAGCATACTTAAGTTTGCAACCATTTTGCACTTTGGACCCTTAAGGGATCGATCTGATGGAACATAGCTCAAAGTGATTCCACGTATTTTGGTACGAAAGAGGACCATGCCTAGTGTAAAAATACATATTCAAACATTTTTTAACAGTCTTCTTGGTCACACAAGTTGCAGAACAAAAGTTGCACCACTTTGCAACTTTGCACTGCTTCCATTTGATGTTTTTTCCATCAAGTGAAAATCCGCCACTACGGGAAAACCACTCTGAGATAGCCAAAACCGAGAGAGGTTTTTCTAGAGGGGCCCAATGCGATCTTATAGGATTAGACAAGAAGTTTCTAAGCATCACGGTATTTGAGTAATAGCATGCTGAAGTTTGCAGCCATTTTGCACTTTGGACCCTTAAGGGATCAATCTGGTGGAACGTAGCTTAAAGTGATTCACCGTGTTTCAGTGCGAAAAAAGACCATTCCTAGCATAAAAATACCTATTCGGATGCATTGGAGTAGTTTTTTTGGTCACACGAGTTGTAGAGTGAAAGTTGCACCACTTTGCGACTTTGCAAAGCTTGAATTTGATACTTTTTCCATCAAGTGAAAATCCGCCGCCACGAGAAAACCACTCCGAGATAGCCAAAATTGAGAGAGGTTTTTCTAGAGGGTCCCAACGCGATCCTGTAGGATTAGACGAGAAGTTTCTAAGTGTCACAATATCTAAGTAATATCATGTTGAAGTTTGCAGCCATTTTGCACTTTGGACCCTTAAGGGATCGATCCAGTGGAACATAGATCAGAGCAATTCCACGTGTTTTGGTGTGAAAGAGGACCATGCATAGCATAAAAATACCTATACAGACATGTTGGAATAGTCCACTTGGTCACACAAGTTGCAGAATGAAATTTCCACCACTTTGCAACTTTGCACTGCTTGCATTTGATGTTTTTTCCATCAAGTGAAAATCCGCCACCATGGAAAAATACTCTGAGATAGCCAAAAACGAGAGAGGTTTTTATAGAGGGGCCCAACATAATCCTATAGAATTAGATGAGAAGTTTCTAAGATTCACGATATTTGAGTAATAGCATGTTGAAGTTTGCAGTCATTTTGCAGTTTGGACCCTTAAGGGATCGATCCAGTGGAACATAGCTCACAGTGATTCCGTGTGAAACAAGACCATTCGTAGCATAAACATACCTATTTAGATGCGTTGGAGCAGTTATTTTGGTCACATGAGTTGTAAAGCGAAAGTTTCACCACTTTGCAACTTTGCATAGCTTGAATTTGATACTTTTTCCATCAAATAAAAATTTGCCGCCAGGAGAAAACCACTCCCAGATAGCCAAAACCAAGAGAGATTTTTCTAGAGGGGCCCAACACAATCCTATAAGATTAGATGAGAATTTTCTAAGTGTCACGGTATCCAAATAATAGCATACTAAAGTTTACAGCCATTTTGCACTTTGGACCCTTAAGGGATCGATCTAGTGGAACATAGCTCATAGCGATTCCACGTGTTTCGGTGCGAAAGAGGACCATGCTTAGAATAAAAATACCTATTTGGATGTGTTGGAACAGTCCGCTTGGTCACACAAGTTGCAAATTTTTTACATGACCTTTTTCACATTGTTTACATTTCAAACTTCAAATTTTGCAAATTTTCCTATTGAAGGCATTTACAGAACAAGGTGCTACTGCACCAAACATGAACTCCAACCTTAAAATATTTGAGTATATCTCATTAAAATGCCTCAGGAACTTCATTCCCACAAATATTTTACAATGTCACTCACACATTCAAGATTCTCTTTAAATGTCTACATCATAGGTGCTCATTATGAGGTTAACTTCAATTGAGTAACTTGAGATTCCCTCACTAAGCTTCACGCGCTCTTTTATAATGGCTTGAAATCAAAATTTATATTTGTCAAGATCATCAAAATAAGGATGTTGCATTGCTTTTTTGGCTGAGATTCTCTTTGATGGCTCTTAAATCAGCATTTTCTGCAACAAGAGATCAATCAATTTTTAGTATTTTACATACAAATACGCAAAGTAAAAGAGAAAAAGAAAGAGCATCCAAAATGGAAATGAAATTAAAATATATGGAAGGCACTTATAGATGTTGCATGCAGGTTTCACAACTTAGTCACTCATGGTCATACATCTTCACTGGGAATTCCAACATACCAATTGCACACAACACCTCTCATGAATAGAGTAAGTTGAAATTTTATATGCTCTTTTAATGTTTACATCATAGTTGCTCATGATAAGGTTAACTTCAAATGAATAACTTGAAATTCCCTCACCAAGCTTTGCACACACTTTTCTAATGGCTTAAAATCTTGATTGAGATTTGTCAAGATCATCAAAATAAGGATGTTGCATTGCTTTTCTAGTTAACATTCTCTTGGATGGCTCATATATCTGCATTTTTTGCAAGGGGACACCAATCACTGTAAAAGAAGATGATAGCATTGGCATAAAACAAATTAATGTGCATACAAATATAAATTAATAAGAACCAATGTGCATATACTTACAAATTAATCCAATGAACCATTTGGGTCTGCTCTACTCTTTATTGTGTCAAGTATTGCCTCATGGTCAGAATCGCGGACCATCGCGGACCTTCCACAAGGTCTTGTTCAAAGGTATACCCCCATATTTGGTCAAATGAACATTGGATGCCACAAAAAGGTTCGAGTAACAAAGAATCTTACGATGCATGTCAAAGTTCTGAAATAGCCAATGTTTAACACTTGAATGTGGGTACCTTCTAAGCCATGTTCCAGTAACCACAACTAAGCCTGTAGGGTATTCAAATTTTTTTCCATCTATAACTGGGGCCTCCGATTTATTTTTGGCCTCAACACAATGATACAAGTAATATTTTATTCCCTCTTCATTGTCTTCATCTGCAATAACTACATAAGCATTCCCTGCATTGATATGTGCATAAAATCTCTTGAAATTTGTCAACATTATGAATACAATACAAAGTAAGATAATGATATGGAATTTCAACAACTAAGCAAGTAGATATATCACTTGGTTGAACTAGATCTGATACGTGTTCAAAGTCAACCGATGATTCCATCTGTGTCAGTTCCAATGTCGTCGGAGGGCGATACGTGTGAAGTGGGATAAGATAACTTGTGAACCATTTGTCAACCCACTCCCCTAACTCACAATCATTCCAGACTTGCATTGTACATAAAGATCAAAATCATGCCATCTTTCATGTATCAATACTCCATGAACTTGCATTTGAGCTAAGGAAAGAGTGTACCTCACTCGATCATGTTAGTGTACAACAGTCTTCATATGGTGCAATGTTAGTATCATCCATCAACCAAAAAAATCTATGAATTGAAGACGTACCTTCATTACCTGGACCCATCAAAGCATTACACCACTCGACGATTGATTTTGCATCTGTCAACTTTGCACTATCTTTATACTTTAACTCTTCTTGTGCTAATTCTCTTTTCACACATGCTCCTGCAACATCATGCTCCCCCTTTCCATGTCTGGCCTTACAAAAGTTCCACATATGTTGAACACCTGTAATGACATGCATCCTGCACAACCAGTAGAACATGCACGAGTTCTTGAACTGTGTTGCACAGTTATCAGATCATATTATATGTTAATCATATTTTATGCCCCTCTGAGCCAAACCATTGTAGAACATCTAAAAACAACCTTGCTCGAACTTTGGAGAATGTGTGCGATTGTCACTAATGTAAAAGTGGTACTCCCTCAATACCTTCCTTTGCTCATCTATACTATCAAATGCATGAATGAATGTTATGTGCACAAATATCAAAACTTGTGTGGAGTTGTAATACTGTGATTGCACCTCATGTTGTGGCTGTAGAGTTTAGTTCTTTGCAAATTCAACCACGGATACTATGCTTCCAACTGGAGATGTCTCCTTGCATAGCTTGAATTGTGTGTCCAATCATCGGGCTCTATGGGTATGCATTGCATACTCAAACAGTATATTGTCATGAAATGAGGTCATAAATTGGTACATTGGAATCTTCTCAATAACCAAATCATACCTTTTTACTTGAGACCCATCTTTTGTAGCATATGCCATTGTTTTATACTTCTCAATAACAAAATCATACCTTTTTACTTGAGACCCATCTTTTGTAGCATATGCCATTGTTTTATACTTCTCAAACTCTACTAGTTTATGTCCCACATCATCTGTGCTTTCCATATGTTGACATACTGGCATACGCTGGAAGCCACCACAACGCTCACATGAACCATCCAAGCATGTTGTCCTATAGAATATCTGGCCATCCTCTATTTCACATAATTTTTTTGAAAAGAACTCTCTTGAAGATTTTGGTGGGGATTCTATGCCACAATCCTACAAAACATCGTTAGTATGCAAATCTAAACATATAGAATGATAAACATCATAATGGTTAGAAAATTCAATATGTAGTCTACAACAACAAGTAGTGCATGTGTGATTTATCTTGACATAAAAAGGTTTAAGCATTTCAGAAAATCTTTGAGAAATACTAATTTGAGGATAATCATTTTCAAATTTTCAAAAAAATTGGGTTTGAGTCATATCCAAAAAATGCTTTGGATGTGGCTCACAATTCCAACTACCGATTCTCCTTCTTACCACATCCCTTTGATTCAAAGATGGCCTTGTGTTATTCTTCCAATACTCTTCAATTAGTGTTCTCAAGGCTTCAACAACTTCTTTATATTTTTGTGACAGTCTCCCCGAGAATGCCCATAATTCATTTGAATCAATCCCTCAATTCTTTGTCACCTTTGAATGGCTCTTGATAAAGTTTTTCTACTAATTCTCGTTTGTTCACTAGTCTTTTTAATTAGATGAGCTCTCTTTGTTTGAAAGCTTACCAAAGTCAATGTAATGACATGTCGAGTGACATTACTATCCTTTAAGCATGAGGTCTTACCCACACTCTCATAAGCATCCATTAGATTCTTCAAAATAATGTCTTCACTCGATGCATTCGATGTTCTCAACCCAAGAGTCTTCATGATGTTCCTATACTTTACACCCCACATCATTTCAACAAATAGTTGACATCTTGCAATCTCATTTAGCCTTTCAAAGAATCGTTCTCAAATCTTATCAACATATCTTCTACAAGTGCGTGTTGAAATATTACCTTCCATGTGCTATAAAATCTCATCATCAATATTAATCAAATACTTTGGCTTTCTACGCAAAATTCTAGGTGGTGTTCTCCTAGGTACATACATCTCAACATTAGGAATTTCATCATTATTTAATTGAGGTGGGCTACATTGCATACCTTCGATTGAGGGTGGAGAACAAGACATACCTTGAGGTTCACATGGGGATGATGGCATACCTTCATCAATTCTGAGTGATGATGTACTCTCAACTTGAGATGTGTTGGATGGTGTCCAACAATATTCACTTGCGGTACATGGTGTCCCTCCATATTCACTTGCAGTAGATGGTGTTCGTCCTTATTCACTTGTGCTAGATGGTTCCCCTCCATATTCGCTTGTGCTTAATGGTGTCCCTTCATATTCACTTGTCATAGAGGGTGTGTCTCCAACTACGGTATCTAAATCTGTCTTACAACGATGCTTTCGCATTCGTGCCTATTGTGCTTTCAATTCTCATTCTCTTTTTGATGGTTGAGGTTCCTCTACAATTGGCTTGTTTTCATCAATCATTTCCAATTTCTTCATTTCATGATATGCCACCACCTGAACTCTCTCCTTTTCTTTGAAGGTTTTTTTCTCTTTGTCTGTTAGTTTCCTCTTTGTCTTTTTCTTCGGCATGGTGGATAATTTTATTTGTACCATGGTAATGAGACGAATGTTAGCATAGACAAATGTGTACAAACTATGGAAGCACTAGGCTGGCCAGAGCATATTTCTATGTGAAAGTGAATAACCATGATGGTGATTCTGAAAAATAATGAGTGTAATGGAATTGTGAGTGTTTTATAGGTCTGTGGTGCAGGAGCACCATGACAATCTATGCTTCCATTTTGAAATTTGATTCAATTTTGGGTATCTCAATGTTGTAAGAGGGTCATTAAAGACATTTTCCATGTACCGGTTATATAATTTCAAAGGTGGTTGTTTGTTAGTTATAGGAATTGGGGGGAGTTGGCTATCATTGAAAAAAATTTAAACAACCTTCATTGGCTCGAAGGGAGGAGTATTGTTTATTTTGAAATCCATTTTTATGATCAAAAAATGTTGTTTTCCAAAAATTCACTGTTTTTTTGCACTTTCCTACACTTGTACGGATCTATAAAACCTCCCCTTGATAAAAATAAATATAATATTGTATGAACATGTCTTAAATCTCTAATGAATCAGTTCTGAGGGCTTAATAATACGTTTGAAGGGAGCAATTGACAATTTTTTGAAACTGCTCATTTCAAGCTAGTCAAGGATTTGAGTAGGATTTAATTATGAAATGACAGTCCCACCTACTGTTATGAATTTTTTATCAATGGGATGGCATGTAAATTGTTAGAGTAGGGTCTTTTATTGTTTAAAATTCCTTGGAATGAAACTAATGACAATAGGATGGGGTTCTTAGGCTGAAACAAGCAGATTTCCATGAGAATTTGAGGAACCAAGGAGTGATTTTGAAAAAGTGTTGAAGGATTGGTCTATGTAATGAACTTTTGACCTTATGTATGGTATTTTTAAGATGTATGATGCTTTTTAATGGTATGGGAAGGCCCTGGTATAGGATTTTCTATAAACCCTCCCTCTTTGCATTGAAAAATGGGGGGTTTTGTATTGGAAGCCTAGTTGAGTGGGTAAGGTCCTAAGACCTAGACAATATCTTGTTTTTAGACCTAATTAAAGATTTTTTTTTGGTTTGGAAGTCTGGTGTGAGGATCTAAGGGTAGTTCCTTTGTAAAATTGGCCTATTTGGAGGCCTAAAACAATGAAAAGGTCAGTTTTCTTAAAGTTGTCCCAAAGGAGTCATGTGATGGGTTAAGGTATATCTTGCAACTCTGAAATGGGTGCTAGAATAATTCTTTTATTTTCCTATTGTTTTGGAAATTTTTGGAGTTAAGGGCCCAAAACTGGTTTTGCACAGTAACTAGATTCCAAGGGTGAAATGTGGGAAATAGTGTTTTTTTTTGTTGTCCAACTTGGAGGAGTGTTGCAATTGGTCCATTAGGCCTTTTTAATCTTGTTAGATTCCTCTTGAAGGAAATTTTACATCTTGAATGGTTTTGGGTCCTCTAACTCTGCATCAAAAATGAGTATCACAGTCTGAAGTGTGTGCATGGTTTGGGAGATACATGTGATAGTTTGCAGATGCTTGGCTACTAGTAATGTGGAAAGTGAACAAAGGAACTAAGTTTGTGTGTAATTTCAGACTTCTGAAAAGTTTCATTTTTGTTGTACTAACTCAAACAAAGATTTCTTCAGCAAATAATGGTTTGGTTGTGCCTTAAGAATTATAGTGTGTGTTTGTAAACAATGGTGCCATTATGGAAGATTTAAGACAATTTGTGAATGATATAATCATTGGTTGATGTTTCGAGGAACATAGTTGATTGTAATCAGTTATTTTCAAGATTTTCAAGGTGTTTTGAAGGTCCTTAAGGAATTGGGAACTCTTAATGCTAATTTGAGTATATGAATCAAATGGTTTGTGAAGGGAAATATACTTGAATAAGTGTGTCAAGAAAGGTGTTGATTTCTTCCTTTGTACTGCATCAGTTTGTGCAGAGGTATTGGAAGGTGTTTGGAACCTTCAGAGGAATGGGAGAGGCTTGGAGTTGTCTTAAAGGATGAATTTTGGTGAGATATTTGGAATGTGTATTTGGTTTATTTCAATCAATAACATGTTGATTATAGTGACTTGGATGTCTGGATAAAGGTTGGTAGTTACCTTCCACATGATTTGTCATAATATTTCCATGTAAGTTGCAGCATTGAGTTCTTGAATTAGTGTGTCATGAACGAATTGAATGGTTTTGATTTTCTAATCAGCTTTATGCTATGTTACAATCAATTTTATGATGGTTAATCTATTTTTTTGAGTCTGAAAAAGAGTTGAAACCAAGTTCTAATGTTTTGATGAAAAGATGATTGAGTTTGTTTGTTGATCTTCTTCAATTTAAGTTAGGGTCATAAGTACCCTTGATGATTTTTGGATCCTGGTAGATGCTCTGCATCAAGTTTAAAATGGTAATTGGAAAGTGTATATAATTGTGTATATAATGGTAATTTAAAATGTGCATTAACAATGTAAGGTTATAATGACAAACAAAAATGAAAGCAAGCCATAATAGAATGAAAGAAAATGTGTAAAGACTTCACATACCTAAAAAACCAGACTTTCAAATGGAGGAGTTCAACCCAATTATGTAGCCTTAGCTTCTTCTTTCTTCAAACTCCACAACAATTTGACTTGTTCAAAAGCTTGTTCCCCTCCAAACTTCAATTGTATATCAGTTTTCAATGGAATTCAAACTTCAATTAATATTATATGTCTTTCAATGTAGAAACTCTGCTATTTCATGCAAAGGTGGTAGAAAGATCATGGAAAAGGTGATGGAATGTGAAAAACATGCTTGCACACTTCACAACATCATCAAAAAGCTACTTTTTGTCAGAGCACGCACAGAACCAGGGGAATATGCAGACTGTGGGCCTTGAAATCATGGGTATATAGATTTTTTACCATTTTTAGTGGAGTAAAAAACACGCTTGTGTTATAATGCGAGCGCGTTATGTGAAATATGGTTTTCTTAATATATTTATTTTCTCTTTCTTTGTCTATACGCTCTATCCTAATTCTATATTTGTCCCATACACCCTTATAGTAGAGGAGATAGAGGTGAGTGTGTGTGTGTGTGTGTGTGTGTGTGAGAGAGAGAGAGAGAGAGAGAGAGAGAGGGAGAGGAGAGAAA